>BSQZ01000016.1:4069030-4316530 GCA_033239005.1 Lamellibrachia satsuma | reverse complement strand
AGGTATTAGTCTCGAGTCTCACAGGAAATACACCGTGTACGTGCGTGCTTGGTACGACGCCGACTCGTACGCCGTGTACGTGACCGACGGCGTCAAGACAGACTCGAGTCCACCGATTCTGTCACGCGCCTTCAAAGTGACAGAATTACAGCGGGACACTTCAAGCAGCGACGTTGACTTCCACACGTCAACGACAAACGTGACGTTGACTTGGCGCAACGTCTTCCGAGACTCAAATGCTGCCATTAAGAGTTACGTGGCATCTGTCAGCAAGAATTTCGGTGGTCAGGACGTGGCTAAGAGGCAGCTGTTGTCAACGGTGACGCAGACGACACTGACAGGACTGACGTTGGACACCAACGATGTATATTACAGCACCGTTGTCGCATACAATGAAGCCGGCCTATTTAGATCGGCATATTCCGATGGATTCAGGGTGAGTGTAAGAAGATATATATATATATATATATATATATATATATATATATATATATATATATATATATATATATATATATATATATATATATGTGTGTGTGTGTGTGTGTGTGTGTGTGTGTGTGTGTGTGTGTGTGTGTGTGTGTGTGTGTGTGTGTGTGTGTGTGTGTGTGTGTGTGGGTGTGGTGTGTGGGGGGTGTGTTGGTTGGTGGGTGGATGGGTGGTGTGTGTGTGTGTGTATATATATATATATATATATATATATATATATATATATATATATATATATATATATATATATATATATTGGCAGGCAGACATATAGCGAGAAAGTAAGACATATCGAGACTTACATAGAAACAATACAGAAACGTGACATAGAGAATGTGGACGCGCGAGGGAGAGTTGATATGATAATTATACGTGTCTGCCCAGGTGGACGTGACGGCGCCGGTGAACGGGCTCGTGTGGGACGGTCGAGGTATCACTGACCAAGACTACAGCAGAGACAACCAGACAGTGTCAGCGTGGTGGCGGGGCTTCAGTGATGACCAGTCGTACATTGACCACTACGTATGGTGTGTTGGCACAGCACCTTCGAAGCAGGACGTGGTGACATGTCACAACGTCGGACTACACACACGGAGTACTGCCCAATTGTCAACTGCCCAATCACCAGGTGACACCAGCTTCTGGCAACAACTAAATATTGACATAATGGCATGTTAATAGCAGGAATCTATGCTAGATCAATCATTCATAGGATGACGAGAAAGGTGTGAGTGGGTGCCACCCAGCGACATATTGGTAGGCATCATTATTATCTTCATGGTTACATTGAAGTTAATTCCAACGTTGCAATTTCCACTACAGCCCTTTTTGAAAGTTTCACTCCAGGCCCCTAACCCCTGAGGGTGTGCAAACAACTTTAATATATACGGTAAACACATTTCAAGAAAATCTTACTTTTGTGTTGAATGTTTCCATACATTCATGTGTAAATTCTACACCTGCATATCATATCATATCATATCATATCATGTCATATCATATCATAAAATGTTTTGGTTTTCTGCAAATAGGTACCTCATTAGATGTCAATTCATCCTAAAGTCGTCATTTTGAACCCAGGTCACCCACAGTCATCGTATGGTCATACTATGAATGACTGATCCAGCATGGATGCCAGCTATTAAAAAAAATTGTAAAACAATTTCTAGAGGTCTTTTCCATGTTTTGCTGGTCTACTATACAGAGGGACCCACACACAAAACACTTTCAGTGTCACGTTTACGGTACTAAGATCCAAAAGCATATCAAAAAAGCAAACTTGGGTGTTCAAAGTTAATCCAAGTTACTTATGTGCAAATGTATATATTTGATGTGATTCAAATGCAAATGTTGTCGTGCATAATTGCAGTTAAAAGCAGATGGCTAAGTTTGATTCCAATGCAAATGCAGTTGGCTTAGCATTTGCAAATGCATTTGAATAAAATTCAAATATGTTGTCAGTGAAAACGATTCAGAAGATAAGAGCCGTTTTACAATTTAGAAGGTTTTTTCTTCACATTCTGACCTAGAAAGGATTAAGCTGCAATTTACTGCTTACACTTTTGGATTGTTGGTTGGAAACATAGTCAAATAGTTGGTATATTTCAAGAAAATTTGATGTTGAGCTAATTGCTGTTTGGCCTGACTTAATTTGTTTCACGTTGCCAGCTGCATTGAATCAACTGACAATCTGATGCTAAATTCTTATTGCTGAGTAATTTACTGTGCTAGATTATATACAAGCTAGTTTATCTAATATATATTTAATCGCATGTGAACGGATCGGTCCAACTAATCTCTCTTTCGTATATTTTACATGCTCGAATCTTTTTCAGGTATCCGTTTGTATTCAACCGTGTACGCATTCAATGGTGCCGGACTCAAGTCTGACGGAGTCAGTTCCGACGGAGTGGTCATAGATTCGACGTCACCTGACGTTCTTCATAAGTTCCAACTGGGACCGAACCTTCTGAAGAACCCATCGTTCGAGGAAGACATTGGTACAAGTGAAGCTGTCCCCAAGGAATGGGAGGGACTGGGAACGTGTTACGCCACAGCGAGTACTGGTGACGTCAGCGCACCAGACGGGAATGCATTTCTTGATGTTGTCAGTGGCTATGTAAATCAGACAGTGGCAACAACAAAGTTGACGAAGTATCGAGTGATGTTCTTCGCCCGCTCACCGGACACCATCCGTTTCCATTCTCAACAACTCGGCTTCGTCCGACTTCCCGGCGTCCACTCGGCGTTCGTCGTTGAACCGACGGCAGCGACATCGCGTGAACTGTGGCAAATACACGTGTATTACTTCACAGCCAGCGACTCGGTGTCGACCGTTAATATCGGCGCCATTGGCCACAAGACTGGCTTCTTGCTGGACAATGTCCAGATACAGGAGGTCGGTGAAGGTCGCCGTAGTCCATCCACTGACCAGAGGGACCCAGCCAACTCACACGTCCAGCCGATGCACGTCCATCTGAACTCAAGGGGCCGCTTCACCGCCCTGACTGCGGCCTGGGACGTCGAGGATCCAGAAAGCCCCGTGAGGAACTACTACTGGGCCATTGGAACTGTGCGTGGTACGTAGCACAGCATGTCTTAAGCGCTAACTGGCAGAGACTCAATGCAATATATTCGTACATACGCACGTTATGACTGGACGTGTTTCTACATGTGTGCATGAAAGTATGTAAGCATGTACAAAACATTCACAATATATTTGTTCAAAATCGGATAGAGTCAATAAAATACCGCCCAATGATCCAAGAACATAAATAGGGTCATGCAAGTTCACGAACATAGCCATCATAAATTCGAATCTTGAAATGTCATTAACAAGAATACGGATACTGTTTTGCCTCTAATATTTAGCATGTCAATTAATTCTTGTAGGCGGAGTACAACTACAGAATTTCCAGTCTGTTGGTCTTCAGACCCACGCACATACAGCCGCTCTCCTGCTGCAGCATGGGACGGACGTTCATGTGACCGTGGTGGCCGAGAACGCAGCCGGACTGACAGCGGTAATCTACTCCGACCCGCTGTTGGTTGACCACACTCCGCCTGAGCTGTGCTGTCTCGTCGTGAGTACACGTGCAGGAACGTGCCGCAGCCAACGTAGTAGTCATACCACAATACATTATTGCAATAGTGGCCTTGCTAACGTTTTGTCTGACTATAAGAAACCCTGACTATCAAGCATTATGAAACTTCTGCAGAGCCACCGCAACCATGTCGTTAATATTTGCCAGTTTTTGTCAAATATTATTACGCCTGACGGTGTTTCGGGAACGTCACCGCCAAAATACCTACGCGTCATCAAATCCTCTTCATATGGCAGCATATCACAGCAAACGGTGCGACAGTTCGAAAGTGTCAATCTTGTTGGCTGAATAAAGTGACTTCTTGACAAATAAACTATGTGGTCTGATCCAATAGGCATACCCGCACGCCCCAAGTAGGGGTCGTACGACTTGTCACTCTTAAATCAACTCGTCAATCCGCAGTAACTGATGCAGATTTGCATTGATGCTAATTACATAATAATTGTTTTACGTTGAAACGCACTAACCACGTTACATGAGTATTCAGTGACATACTAATGCACAATTTCAACAACACGTAGAAAACATGTGTTTCAAATTTATTGTGAGCACATGTATTGCTTGTTAGTGATCGCGCCAAGACAACTTCCAGATAATTATGTCGAACTTTTTGAGAAAATGTAATATGACAAAAGCATTTACGTCGGCTATTGAACTGCCAACAAGCATTTTGTTTGTTTGTTTGTTTGTTGTTGTTGCTTTCTTAGAGTAAGTTAAAACCTACGGAACTGAAGGATAAGTGGCCTTTTTAACAACTCGAAAGTGGTCTTTTTCCAACAACAAACTGGCCATTAAAATTAAAAGAGTGAAGAGTGTCTGAAAAAAAGACGAATTGGATTGAAGCAGTACATTTTACAGAGATAAGCTGTATTAATTAAGACAAGTAATCGCAATTCAAACGCAGAATGTCTTCACACGACGCGATACGAACATTAGCAACGTAATACTAATTTAGCATTGATTGCTCTATAATCACAGTGGATTGGTTTCTTTTATGCGTATTGTGGTAGTTCGGGCTAAGATCTTTCAATGAACGATTCCAAATGATTAATAAATCGTGATTTATTCTTTAGACATTTTTGAACCGATTCTATGTTGAGACCCAGCTCTTGGAATGACAATGGTTGTTTAGAATCATGCAAATAAACAACTAATGTTAAGTTCAATTAAAGATTGGATGAACGCATACCTCTCTATTTCTCCTGCCATCGTAGGATGGCCGTAGCGGGACAGACATATCATATCAAACGTCAAGGACACTGAATGTCACGTGGTCGGTGAAAGACACAGAAAGCGATGTCAAGCATTGCGAATGGGCATTAGGTAAGAATTGATAATAATATGACGTATTGCTTCATATGGACTATGGTATAATACACATTGTTGTCTTGATTAAACTTCACTTCAAATTATGTCCATTATGAAATTCTGATTACATTTTTGCACTACTTAAATATGTTGTTGCTCTCATCTTTATCCCTGTAGTCCGGGTGAGGCTGGCACCGATACCGGTCGTCGATTGTTTTCCCCTTCGTCTTCATCACTAGTTCCGTTTCACTGCCGTCTCCACCAATCTTTTCCACTTCCCTCTATCCCTCGTACTCATTCTCCCCTCCCCTCCCCTCCCCTCCCACTCCCGCCAAATCTCTCTTCACGCAGTCCTCCCATCTCAGTCTCAGACTTCCTCTTGTCCGTGTAATCTCCACTCTAAGCGCATCCGCTCTGTTCGTCGGCCGTACCCCTTCCACTCTTTCCACGTGTCCAGCCCACTTTAGCTATGTTAACCTCATCTTCTTCCTGGTGAAACTCTCTCTTACACCAACTTCCTCCCTCAGCTCCTCCATTCTTCGCTGGTCTGTCCTTTTCACTCCCTCTATTCTTCACTCCAAATTATTCTCGCAAACTTACAGTTTCTCTTGTTGCGTTTCTGTCGTCGCCATGGTCTCTAGGCCGTGTAGGCATGCTAGCATTATGCATGAGCTAAGCACCTTTCCTTTTAGCTTTTATTTATTTTATTTTATCTCCTATCACCATGGTGTGGTGTGTAATACACAGGTATGTATGATGTGCCTAGTGTTGTAGTGTAGTGTATAGTATGTCGTTTTTATTTCACATTGTTGCTCTCAGCTGCAGCCGCCAGATAACTCCTTGGGGTGAACAGGGAACCGAGTGCATAATTCTCCTCTGCTGGTACACACTGTATAGCCACTCAATATACAATAATCTAGTACAACCTGCCCGTGGTACGCAATGGATACTGGGCACCTTGCGGCCCCAGGCGAATGTGCTAGGGATCTAGGAGAAGGAAATCTCTTATTTAAAATCTGGGCAGATGGCGCCCGATAGTCGTGGCAGACAGCTCACCTAGGAGAAGGAAATCTCTTATTTAAAATCTGGGCAGATGGCGCCCGATAGTCATGGCAGACAGCTCACCTAGGAGAAGGAAATCTCTTATTTAAAATCTGGGCAGATGGCACTCGATAGTCATGGCAGACAGCTCACCTAGGAGAAGGAAATCTCTTATTTAAAATCTGGGCAGATGGCACTCGATAGGGCAGACAGTTCACTTAGGAGAAGGAAATCTTTGATCTAAAAACCCAGGCAGGAGGGGCTCGATAGTCTTGGGAGAAAACTCACCTAAGGGGAAGGAAACATCCGAATATTTACCGCACTGTAGGTTGTGACGTCCCAAATACATGAATGGCACAGATACAAAAAGTCAGAAAATATTCTTAACATTTTAATTGTTGTTATAAACAACATACGTATCTGGTATGTGTATTGACGGCTATGTGGGAGCATCGCAAATTGTGCAAAGATGCTCTTATATCTTCCATTCGAATTGAATAATCAGCAGGGTTGCAAACATTTAAAACTCCTTTCTCAACGTGCTCTCTCTCACAACTAGTAGTTGTTCTGAGCTAAGAGAACGAGGTATGTGTTTTCTGTTGTTGACCTGTTATTAGGTCATATATTAATGCAAAGTTGCGTGCCTAATGCACAATACACCATACGTACAATAAGCATGTTTATTCGGTGTTGTTTCCTCGACAGGAAAGAGCCCCGGCTCGCAGGAGGTGCAGTCGTTCACGAGAACGCCGTCTTTGTCTGCCGCGTCAGTGATCATCAACGCCTCCGTTAGCCACGGCGAGACAGTCTTTAGTGTCGTCCGCTGCTTCAACTACGCTGGCCTCCAATCAACGCTCGTTTCCAGCGGGGTCGTCATGGTGACCGAACCACCAGACGTGTCCATGGCAACGTTGGACATCATCACAAGTTCTGCATCGTACTATTCGTCGCGCGGCAACCACCAGTCGGACAGACAACGCCTGTTCTTCGGGTGGGACGGAGTCACGGACCGATCAGGGATATTATCCTATGAGGTGGGATCATGTTAAGTGAATTTTAGATGTTAGCGAACATTTCTAGAAATATACGCAGTGATGTTCTTATTGCTTATGCGTTACGTGTTTCGCTATGTTTTTTTACGACGTGTATTCAGCTTGATACCTAGTGTTTAATGGGACCCTAATTAATGGCCACTAACACAGTTTAATTATATTTAGAAATTTGAAGGATATGTTGAATGTCGTCACGTGAAGAATATACGCTATTGTTCAACAAAATAGTAGAACTTCGTCACTCAGTATATGGGGACTACACCTTCTTTATATTGGGAGTATGTTCATGCCTTTGCATAAATATGATTAGAACAGTTGTCTAAGCGCAAAAATATATAGACCAAATACAGCACTAAATAAATAAAAAAGGGTTAAATGGTCGAGGACATTTGCATAAATTGTTAATATACAGTAAACGTTTTCATAAACAAAATAATGTTTCATTTATTTCTAAAATATTACTTTTTCCCGCATATTCCTATGCAGCATTCAGGTACATTGAATAACAATTGTTTGTGTCGCAAAACATACTTGGTAACATATTTAGCAGCATAAATACATCCTACACAACGTTCAACGTAATACCGTTTCTTATAGGTCAGTATTCAGGGGACCAACTCCAAACCTGTTTTGCCGTGGCGGACAATTCCTTTCGCCAATCAACTGTTTGCTGAGCTACAAGATCTCAGTCTGGAGTCCTACACTACGTACACGCTGATGTTTCGTGTAACCAATAATGCCCTTCTGATGAGTGACGTCATCGCCAGCAACTTCACCGTTGAAACCGAGGCACCGCGCATGACCAGTGAGTTACACCAATAACCGTACATGATGTATCAAGTGTATCGTGTTTCAATTATCATTACTAACAAAAATGTCCTTCCTCCGGACGCAATAACTTGGTAGGCAGTGAGTGACTGTCACGATAACAATATTTATAAAACATCACACACATATCCATGACGCCGTGAACAATCCTACGTAATTGTGGCGACCCCACAGTGGGGGTGGGGGTTGTATGGTAACCCCTGGAGGTTTGGCACCCGAGATGCAACGCTTCTACGAGGAGAGCATGTTATTAGAACGTAACTAACGTACAGTAAACACCATTAGCCACAACAGTCAGAAAATGTGAGTTAAAAATACGTTGTTTGATGTTTGTTTTCAAAACGTTTGGATGTGATGGTTAATATCTGCTATCAACACAGTTTTATTCCAAAATACAACTTAAAATTCATATTTCCGAGCAAATTGGACTTCCGAAGGCTGGCTACAAGAAAACACATTAAACGTTAGTTACACTGACTCATAAGTCTATCATAATTAAGATGTGGCCTCACTTGTGTTGTACTCATTGTGTAGATGTGATGGCTGAGTTGTTACGTTTTAGTTGAAGGCCTACGCAAATTATACAAATAAAGTATTTACCAATTGTGACTCAACTTACGCCACACGTTGTCTCAACTTACCCCACAAGTACTAGTTGAGCCAATTTACCAACCCTATTTGAATTTGATTCTTATAATTATCTATGCATAGTAGATGTATTATCTTGGTCTAAAATGATATATTAATTATTTTGACTTAGGAATATGATTGTGCCTTAGATATCAAAAAGAATGAAAAATGGCTCATCTAACATTGCCTTCATCTATGCAGTATGCCATCACCATAGACTGAAATGACGTTATTTGTTTTCGAAGTTACACACAGATGTATAGCCTTTCGTGAAAGACAATAATAATTATGTTTCCTTCTGTCCGGTACGTAACACGAGAGAAGTAACGGGCAGAACTGTCGTAGTTAGATTAGATCCGTTACACACTTTAGATGTTACGTTTGTTGCCTCTTGTTATTCTTCAGACGTTTCTCTGGAGAGTCACTGGCCACAACAGTGGATGTTGAAGTTGGATTGGACTGGGATGTTTACAAGCAATTCTTCCCTGGCATACGAAATCAACATTGGTATGTACTGCTAATAACCCACAACGAAAATGTTGACATGGATTGGTGTCTGACTAATGATTGTCTACAGTTGTGCCGGTGTGTGTGTGTGCGTGTGTGTGTGTGTGTGTGTGTGTGTGTGTGTGTGTGTGTGTGTGTGTGTGTGTGTGTGTGTGTGTGTGTGTGTGTGTGTGTGTGTGTGTGTGTGTGTGTGTGTGTGTGTGTTTGTGGGGGGTGGTTGCATGCGTGCAGTTTAAATATGTTATATTTAGGGAGGTGCCCTTGTTTTGCGATAAGAACGTTTCCATGGATAGCCTAGTGTCCCACTACATGGTAACATAGCAAAGTAACAGGTGGCTAAGTTTGGGCATCCTTGTCCCCACTTATAGCCTAAATACTTTCGTTGACCAAACATCAGAAACATATCATATACGGTAAAACTAGCATCGCACTGTTGTTGCAGAGGTCTCAGTCTAGCACGATACAATTTTTTTCGTTCGTAATTTTTAATCATGTCGATATACATCGTGATCCCACGTTACGCTGCATACATAATTGTATTAAATGGTACATTTGCCAAGTACATCGCCCGCCAATCGGTCGAGACAGCGGAGTAGAACAAATAGTGTCTCACTGGCCGCGTCAGACTACTTGGGCCACTCCTCCGGTCGTCGAGAAGGGTTACAGGGGATGCATATTGCAAATGTACAATTTTATATTTTATTCACACGCCTAAGATTTAATTAACTGTTGGGGACTATACTCTACGTCCTCGCTGTCGGTTGTCATTGGGTTTTAAGACAATGGAAAGTTCTTCAGTTATTTCTCACACGATGACGTCAACAATAGCTCCGTCGTCATCAAAAGCGCCATTTCGTGACATAAGTAACAAGTTCCGACGGAATCGCACACGCGTTCGATTCAACAATCATAACTGCACCCCTATCTTGGATAGAGCACATGGAATGCGCATGCAAGAACAGTCTGCACAACATTATGTGTGCTGCTTCAGGTATGACTCGAGGCGGCACAGACGTACTGTCGGGGCTGGAGACGACAAGGACCGAACTGAAGATCACCGGAGTGGACCGCACCAAGAAGCACCACGTGACGTTGACCGCTTTCAATAAAGCTGGACTCTACACGACAAGCGCCTACGTGGTCGCCTATGACCCGACTTCCGGCATTGTGTGACGTCACACTACTCTAAAATTTACAACACTAATGACTTTGCATCTGTGTATTGTTACATATGTAATAGGAAACAAGGCATATGTTACATGTGTAATTGGAAACAAGGTACATGCAACATATTTAACTTGGAAATGAATGTGTGGCCTGGATGGCACTATCGTTCAAGTAAGCAGATGTACACATGTTTTATGTAAACAGTGACTTAATTGGCACAGTGTCATAAAAACTCCATTATAATATGTTTTCGTTAGTTCACATAGCTATCATGCAAGATTCTTCTATCAGCGCGTGAAGTGGAAAACGGTTTTGAGAAGGTTACATTTATTATCCAACATTGTATGCAGAATAACACTAACAACACAGTAGTACACAGTTTTTAGAGTAGCTATTGTCTAACAGTACATCATCTAAGTGCACGATTTATACGTCTAACAGTACATCATCTAAGTGCACCACTTATACGCCTACGTGTGGTACGTGAGCGCTTTATTGCAGGGTTGGCAAGATAATCGGTATGCAACACGCATTCTTGTCATATACTAACCAACAAATGAATCTGTCATGCAGCGCATGTGGAATATATTATGTGTTGTGGGGTACTTATCTAGTTGTTCATAGTCATGGAGTTTATGGTGCATGACACTATTCTATACAAGTTGCTTGGTGTCGCCATTGCATATATCGTCATGTCGCCGGCAATGTCACCAGAACGCAGCACTTTTGTCGTACGGTTGGTAAAAGAAACTAACCAGTTCATTCAATTATTTCATCTTTCACTCAATTCAGTTCTGATTCATCACCATATCGGGTGCTAGATCACGAATTGATTGAATTGATACTATCTGTAACCAACATAGTTGTTATAAATACTAATAAAATAATGTTTTTATGAAATCCGTCGTCGAACAATTCTTTCTGCGTCACGGATTTCCAATTTAATTAAAACAAAGGTTGATCTCGTAAGCCGACTACCTCTGCACTGTATCTGCACATATCACCGTTCACAGCGAATGGCACGTATTTATTATCTTAAAAGTGAATGTCATTGGGCCATTGAGTTTAAAAAACTACGCTGATCACCTCCGCGTTAATACTTTTGTTGAGTCCCACACAGCTGGTTTACTGACATTGATTTCCTGCCCAGCGATGTGCACACAATTTATGAAACCATAAACATGTAAAATTATACATATATTTTACTGAACTATATCACATTATTGCTTCGTGAAGTGTGACGAAAATACGCATCACGTTACTACCAATAGTACGTAAATACGTTACTAACCGTAGTACGTAACTACAAACTCCTATTGTTCAGAGTTACGTAATCTACACAATCTACGTTAGACGTCCATACAGGCTCATTCGTAATATTTCCACCTCGACAACGTTGAATACGTACACAATTTCAACCCCATACATGCGAAATGGACGGAAATGAGAGGGAACAGACAGACACACAGACAGACAGAGAAAGTCACAAATATTTTATAAAAATAGATAAACTTGGATTGATGCTTTGCATTGAACGCTAAACAACTATCTTTGTTCACTCATATGTAGCCAGTTTTCTCGCTGTGGCCGACATGTAGGTGTTCTCATAAATTCGTGTTGCTGCCTGCTCGGTCGAGCTTCAGTTGACACAGCTGGTGTTTTCTAAAGCTTTTGCAGCAGCCACAGAAGCGCTATGCAATACAAATATCCATACTTCCATTGTGTAATACTAAGACACCAACTGTGTTCAACATAGGGGTCTCATGAATATATTGAATTAATACGACATGCTGTTGCGATCTATGCGTATCATAACCCACAACGGGAATAGCAAACAAATGTCACTGTTGGCATTAGGACGTAATGGATATCTTCTTAATAACTGTCCTTGAACTATTGGGTTTCAAAAGGTCTAACAACTACGTCGATCACCTCACCGTTAATTACTGTGGAACAGTGGAACAGTGTCAATGCGCGCTCACATGTACTACCCATAGAAGACCACAGAGGAAATTGCAATGCAAGAACATTTTACATTTCAGATATGTAAATTGATATATTACCATAACAGTATTAAGGTCAACCTAAACAATTAAACTTGACGACTTTACACGAATAACACCACTGTGCTGCTTTCCACAATTCTTCCACAAGTTCAATACAGTTCTCACAACATAGATGTATTGACGTTAATTAATACGATATGCTGCTGTGACTTCTGTATTGGCATCACGATCCACAACAATCCTACTAAACACGTGTCATTATTGGTGAGTGTATGGGCGGATGTGTTGAAGATATCAAATAACACACAAGGACTTGTGGGATTGAAAATACCAAACAAATTCGCTGATCGCCGCACCGTTAAACTATCGTCACATAGTCGACCACACACGTTCACTATTTAGAGACATGTACTATTTAGAGACATGTACTATTTAGAGACATGTACTATTTAGTGACATGTACTATTTAGAGACATATAGGGGAAAGCAGTGTTAGTTGAGCAATTTTTCATTCTTTTTGATGTCTAGGGCGCAATCATACTCATAAGTCAAAATTGTTTTTACCCACATAAACTATGCTTATTAATAGATAATTTTATGAAGATAATATACCTAGCACGCATAGATAATCATATCTAGCTGATTCAAATAGGGTTGGTAAGCTGGCTCAACTAACACTTGGTGTGGGGTAAGTTGAGCCACAGTGTAGCGTAAGTTGCGTAAACGCTTTTTTTGTACAATTTATGTAGGCCTTGTAAAAAAAAGTCTTAACAACTCAGCAGCACATCTACCCAATGGGCACAACACGTCTCTGACAAGTCTACATACTTAATTAATAAGTCAACACACTTAGTTAATATAGGCTTATATAGGTAAATCGTAACCAGTGTAACTAACTGCTAATATGTTACCTTGTAGCTATCCGATATCCCAATTTGTTCGGAAAAAATGAATTCCTTAATGTATTTTTGGGGTAAAGAACACTCATCTTCGTTCTTTATCCTCAGCTCAACTAAACCTCCCTTGGGTGGCTCAAGTGGCCCCGTTTCAATAGTAAGGCTTATTTGATTAACTTCTCATTAATGCGCGAAGTGATGTGAATAATCTTGTTCTCTGTGCATAGTTAAACCATTTCTAAGTGCACAACCAAAAAAGTCTGGTCAGGTGCCTACATAGTTTGCACACCAGCAGACATTAATCACAATTACTAAAAGTTTCGAAAAACATGAAAACATACTTTTGGCTCACACATTCTAAACCGTTGTGACAAACGTAACCTGTTATACGTCAACCGCCTTCTAATAACATGTTCAATCACTGGGAGGTACCATGCAATTGTCGCTGTTGTAGTTCCCTGGGAAACATGGGTGGCTCAACTAACCCAGTGGCTCAACTAAATTGCCTTCCCCTGTACAGATTACTAAACAAGGTAACATAGACCCTAATGTAGGGGAGACCGGGGCTAATTGTTACAATTTTCAGTTAAAGTCAGTTTTTTTTGTGAAACGTATGTTAGATGCATTATTTCTGTCAACGTATACATTAAATCTGGTATTCGTGTTAACGAAATGTGCCATACCATTGATAGTCCGTATTGTAGTTAGGTTAGATATTTGAAGTTTCCCAGGTGCGGTCGACGGTAACAACTAGCCACGTAATCGGCATACATTTATAATAAAAACAACCATACTATGTACATTTAAATCATTAGCTATTGTGGGAAATTTATCAACAGAGGGCGACACTAGGATTGCCAGTCTGGTGGGGTCACATCATTAATCACCCCCTATAAACGTTTTACTAACGGGTGTTCTATTTATGTCTATGGGTCACATGTACACCGCAGGTTAAAACTTTTCGACTCTCGATAAGCAAATGGCTCCATGTCCACATATCACTTGCGAATCGAGAAATTATATATTTGCTGAACAGTGACTGTTTCATTAGCACCGATTGGGCAAACGCCAAATGATCTGTTTGGCTGGTTTTGTTAACACGGTAACTGGAACAACGTACAATTCATTGTTTGCTAGAATACAAATAGGTTACTGCTGATGGGTCAGAAAGAAGATTCACATTCACAACGGCTTTGTCCGCGTGGTGTGACATTTATTGTCAAATAAATTGTGAAACTCCTCCAAGCGTATCGCGGTTGTAAATGCCGCGAGGGGTGTGGTGCCAACAAACGTCGCGTGACCTAGATGTGGCTACGCGGTGAGGCGGCGCGTCGCCAAACTTAGACGGTCGATCAGTCGGTTCAGTGACATCTCTGTGCAAGGAATATGGCGCCTCGTTTCCAAGCCTCGGTGTATCTCAAGTTCGCCATCCTGCTGGTGTTTTTTGACATCGTAGGTGAGTACAACGTATCTTTCATGGCATCTAATTCTGAGTGCATGTTGCTATTTGTGTCAGGTTGTGTTGTCGCCATATCATTTTCTTACATGATACATGTTGTAATATCTACTATCCCTGGGACAAATACAACATGTGACTTCTCCACGAACTTCCCGTATGCTAGAACGATACCATGCTGGTCGATCGTTGGCTAGGAATTGCTTAGCAGACATTGCGAGGTAATCCACGATAGTTTAGATTAATCCTCCAAAGAATGTGGGCCGTTCTACATTTGAAAATCAGATACGGAGCGGCACAATAGCACAGAGTGCACTCTCCCAACTTCCGAAACAGGTGACTTTGACCTGGACTGTCCCAGCAGCAGGAACAGGTGACGTTGACATAGACTGTCCCAGCATAAAAAACAGGTGACTTTGACCTGGACTGTCCCAGCATCAAAAACAGGTGACGTTGACATGGACTGTCACAGCAGCAGAAACAAGTGACTTTGACCTGGCCTGTCCCAGCAGCAGAAACAGGTGACTTTGACCTGGACTGTCACAGCAACAGGAACAGGTCACGTTGACTTGGACTGACCCAGTATCGGTAACAGGTCACGCTGACCTAGGCAACGTCAATCGCTATACATTTTTTTCTATCTGGCTGTTGGCAGTTGTTGTTGCTGTTGTACGGCGAAGAGCTCGCTCATGAAAAACGTGCGCACTTTCATGAAACGTGAAACCTTACAATTTCATGGTTGTGTGCATTCTTATATGTATATCACTAAAGTTACCTGACAATAGCCATATAAAAGTGTGAAATTATTACCTTTTTGTCATAACTCATGTGCTTGTAAAAATGTGTATATAACCGGATGTTGTGTGAGCGAGATTACCAAAAGGGGTTCTCGAAGATCAATACAAGGTCACGTTAAGAATTGCCGTCTGCTGGCCATAGCGTTACATCATTAATCATCCCCCTATAAACTACTAACTTACTAACGGGTGATTATTTATTTATTTATATATGTCTGTGCTGCTGGCCCACTCTGGCCTCCTACACGAAATCGCGTTTGACCATGTGACCCAAAGGCAACATCACGTGCACAGTATGGCGGCTATTTATGAAATCTTTTCTATGTGACCGATAAATGTACTCTTAAATAATTATTTGGGACATATTTCTTCTATTTCTTGACGCCCAAGTGTCGGTTATGTGTCATGGAATACACATGTAAAACGGTTAGTGCGTATCGGTTTTAAAACTTAAGTTATTAATTCCGTAGCCATTTGGCGGACGTCAGCGCAAAGTGGCTCAGAAACTAAGGGCGGGCCGTACTTAAATGAAGCTCAACATATGAGTGTATGAAGTTTCCACAAATGAGAAGCAACATCAAGGTAACAAACATGAATACGTTTATACTGAATCAAAACAATACCCAATACCCTAAAAAATACGTTTACTTTAACGTTCACCGTTGAGGCTATTCCCCTTCAAAACCGTAACACACACATCAGTTTTAAGAAATCAGTCACAAGCAGAAAGACGTATTGCATATTTATAATACAATGTTCCGAAAAAATAGTCACAGAAGCGTACCCTATGACGCACAACGTCAACAATACCCCTCCCGTTGATCAGCTGGGTTGAGTAGGCTAACTGATGTGGCCGTTGGTCGCATTGTCTCACCGCCGGTTGAATACGCAGGCGGTACGGATCGCATTCGGCCGCCGTGTTGCCGAGCTCGTTGTCGGCTGAACGGATATCAATAGGTCGTGGAGACGGCGACGTTTCGTGACAACGGCTGACGCGGACGCAGTGTTGTCATACACGGAGAGATAGCTGAACAGTCGCAAGCAGTCAGTATGTAGTAGAAACGAGATGCGGCCGATGCAGACGGTCAACGCATACAGTCAAACAATGCGTTGTAATTACCGGCGTCGCATTGTGTTGTCTGGATTTTACTCGCCGTTGTCAATGCGAGCAAAGTTGTAGAGGGTTTTGCGACTTCGCGATTAACCGCACACTCATCATACCGGGCCTTGCCGGATATCACCGTTGGAACTTTAATACCGCATTTGTGTGTTCTGGCCCCTTCACTGGATAAACTTTAGTTCGCTTCTTATACCCATCGCTTGGTAACTGTCCCACCACGTCACAAGGTCGGCGTCAGCCAATCAAAATTAATAAACATCTACGGACGGTCCCATTACGTTGATACCCCTTTTACTATAATGTACCACGCCAAAAGCTAAAACATCATGGGTACAATTATTGCATAACCTGTTCATGCCCCACGCCTAACAACACATTTCAACTGTGGCCTCCAACACAACACTTGTATACAATTGCATAACTTGTTTATGCCATCCGTCTAAATACACTCTAATAGTTACCTCACCATATCCAGGAAAATAGGTTACATAACAGCAATTCGCAGAAATGTGACAACGCGCACACGGAGGATGAAAAGAGAACTTGTCCGCCACGTCCGAGTAGGGCTGTCCACTGTCGTGCCGGAGGTCATCTTCTCCGTCATCCCATCGCTTCGTCTGTCGTCGTCGTTACGCAATAGACATCGACACTCGATCAGGGTCCGATGTGGAGGCCCGGGTATTCGAACTTACGGGGCTCGACTTGATGTCGTCGTAGGCCCGTCCAGTCAACGCAACGCACTATTTTGTTGATAAAACCATTGTCCTTAGTAAAACAAATATATCCAAATTAATCTTATTATTGTCATTTCTGAGAATATTAATTTTTTTGCTGTGTATTCATTTTGTCGTACTAGACGTCGACGCTGTTTCGTTTGTCTTGTCGTTGTTGTTATAAACCAGTGACAATCAAAATATGACATAACCTTCAGTTGTTTATTATTATGCAGCGACGCTGGCGACGCCATCTTGGAACAATGACAGCATCGAAGTGAGACAAGGCACAAACGTGGAAATGGCGTGCACGGTGCCACTCACCTCAGAGTTGGATACCGTGCGCATCTTCAAGTGGAACAAACACAAGCAACGCACCATATCAGACAACGACCAACCGAAGACTCCTTTCGTCGAAACCGGCCGCTACTCGACGTTCTACGAGTACGACTCCGGGTCGTTAGTCGGAGTAATACGACTACAGCTGACAGGTGAGGCGCAACTGCCACATCGTTGACATTCTCTGTCACATTAGAGCTTATGAATATATATATATATATATATATATATATATATATATATATATATATATATATATATATATATATATATATATATATATATATATATATATATATATATATATATATATATATATATATATATATATATATATACACACACGCAAGATTGACCAAGAGAGCATGGAAAAAGAAGAAGGTGGCAGCAGGAGAAGAGGAAGACTAAAATTAAATTGGAGGGATAGTTTTAAGAAAGGGCAGGGTTGAACAGCCAAGAATGGGAGAGAAAGAGAAGGGACCATGGGCGACGAATAAGTAGTATATGGTAGAACGTCGGACTCAATAGAGAGGACCGGGGTTCGGATCGTTGCGATGCTTTTGTGTGACAAATCTGTTCATTCCGCTTTGCCCAAGTTAATTCAGCTGAATAAACGATTGCCTGGCCTGGACCGTGGTGAAATTATGTGCACGAATAAATCATTTTCGGGCAGAAATTGCAGCGTGGCTGATTGCTTCCACGATTGTTAAATTTGCATTGAAATGAACAGGGCTACCAGGGAATGATGCGTACAATTCGCAGACAGTATAACACATTTATATGTAATTTACAACGATTTTCACTGGTTATCTGAATGAATAAAGTATTGATCATTGTCACACTGCATTTATTAGCATTTGCAATCAAGTCTCGTTTATCCGTTCTTCGATAATCTATTTTCTTAATTGACCCGCAGGCTTTCATTGGACATATCTCGTCTAAACAATTATCCGCAAGCTCCGTTAATCCAGCTAAACCATAGGGAACCAATGTGTGAGAATAAACGAGGCTTTACGGTATAACATCTTAGATGGTAGCAAATACGTGTTGCAATCGTGATCTTAATATTGTCGAAAATATATATTGGCGAGAAAATCAAACATGCCGGTTTTACGAAATACAGAGATTGTTTTACGCCATTAATCGACAGACCAACAAATTAAAGCAGGCTTGTTAACAAATGCAAATGCATTTGAATGCGCGTTTGAATGTTGAACATTTGAATGCGCATTCAAATGCTTTCATAAAAATGTTAAAGCATTTGCATTTGAATGCATACCTTAAACATTTGTATTTGCATTTGAATGCGACCCACAAACATTTGTCAAATGCACAGTCAAATGCACGCGTAATTCTTTGAATAATTATTATTATTTGATTCACTTATACAAGGTCACAACAAAAAGTGTTATGTAGTGAGCCATACCCTCATCAGATTATGAAATCATTGTCTGACCTGTGAATCCACTTTCACAACTTGCTCTTTGAAAAAGTGCTCTCTATGTCAACTGGTCAATGCCTGAGCTGTTATTCATACAACATGAAAATACCAACTGGTCTATAGGTTGATGGCTTTAGAGATTACCTGTTCATTAAAACAAATCAAACAATGCAGACAAATGACTCCCTTTGTGTTGTGTTCGGGTGGCAGCTCATTGGGGGAGTAAACATTAGCAATACCAGCCCTGAATATTTACAGTAAGAGAGAATGACTAATGGTAGCTGTAATTATCCACCAGGTTATCTTCCCAGTGAGCCCACCAGTGGACAGTCTATTGTCTTGGGTTCAACTTCCATTCTGGCCTATCTGGAAGATTAGCCTTTCATTCCCTGCCATGGTTCCCAGTAAACTGTCAATTGTCAATTCCTCCCTCCCATTTCCACCACCTCAGCAGGCCTGGAACTTGTGTGACTCAGTGTATGACTCTACAGACATGTTCATGGAGTGGGACTGGTATGTAGTGGTACTTAGTGGTTACAATAATGTACCACTGTATTTATTTAAAAAAATAATATGTTTGTATACATTACGTTGTTGTTTCTCCAAATAAAACAAATCGTTAATAGATAGCCAAAACATTAGAAATTATTTCAAATGCATGTGTAAATGTGTAACCAAAACATCTGCTTTTGAATGTGACCCCAAAACATTTGCATTTGCATTTGAATGCGTTCCTGGAAAATGGCATCTGCATTTTCATTTGACAGAAGTGAAACATTTGCATTCAAATGCATTGACATGTATTTGTTAACAAGTCTGATCTAAAGGTGACATATTACGTTTGTTATCGGGTAATTTGCTGCTGTAAAACTCGATTTCCTACGGTGAATACACCACAGCAATTAAGATTCATGAGTCATAATATTATTAATGCCGGGGGCACCTCGGTGCAATAGTAATGTAATTTAGCACTATGTCTTGGATTGTTCTTTGTGTGTGCAGGCAGGCGGTTGACGGAGAATTCGCTTTCAAATAAGTGAATCGAGTAGTAATCTTTGACAAAATACGGCACTTTATGATACGTATAAGTATGTGACAGGAAATAACTGTTTTAGTAATGGAGTGAAGATACATCAAGTTATTGTTTTGGTGCACAATTTGTATAGAATAGTGTATATTAAAATTCGCCTGAAAACTTTGAAAACTAGGGTGATGAGGAGGAAAACAAGAGAAAGCCAAAGTTTGCTCAATTAACTGGGAGAGAAGAACTGTAGAAGTGAAAAGAATAGACAAGCGAAGAACGTAGGAGCTGAGGGAGGAGGTGGGTGTGAACGAGTTTCAGGAAGAAGCTGGTGAGGTTAAAGTGGGCCAGACAGGTGGATCGAGGAGAAGAGTAAGACGACAACTGACATGGGATTTGGCGGTTGTGGGATGGGGTGGAGAACAACCACGAAGGATGGGGAATGTGGACAGGTGGTGGATAGCACTGGATACAGTAGTGAATTGGGATCAGTGACAGGAGAAGGAAAACAATAATCAACGATCCGCATATAACAGCCTCACCGATGACTTCAGGGGTAAAGAGGAGAGCAACATATATGTATATATATATATATATATATATATATATATACACACATACATATACATATACATATACATATATAGATATATATATATATATATCTATATATATATATATATATATATATATATATATATATATATATATATATATATATATATATATATATATATATATACCTGGTATACATTACGTACGTACGTAATGTACAATAAATATTATGCACATATGTGTGTGTGTGTGCGTGCGTGCGTGCGTGCGTGCGTGCGTGCGTGCGTGCGTGCGTGCGTGCGTGCGTGCGTGCGTGTGAACATGTAGCTGTATGTATGTGTACAATGTGTTTACATCATTTGTCACATTGTATTATTCATTCATATCTTTAGAATTTGGAATGTGCAAAATACCATGAAAAGTATTTCCCAGTTTAATAGCTGAATCACAATACATTATTAGCATCAAACTGACCATGTACTATTTTTTTGAAGTTCGTAATTGTGTAAGTGTTGTTTGTAACAACACTGCTACATAAGTAGTCCTTTGCAATTAACCAATACATTATGTGTTGAAATGTAGATTTGAAATTATTACATAATTTATTATAGCATACAACAGTTATACATATATTAAGATATACATGTGTGCCTGTATTATGCTACTGTACATGAATGTGTTCTCGCAAGATGCAAGATATTCTACACGAAAGTGTTTTGTATAATGAATACAAATGATTCAATTAGCGTTTTGTATCTTTGCAGGGTTTTTGTTTGTTTTTGTCTTGTTGTGACGATTAGAGAGACAGAGAAGAAGCCCTGTTTTCATTCTGGCAAGTAAATAAAGCGCTTGACTGTTATTCCCATCTTTTTATATTTTTAATCAGTCTTTGTAGCTTTAGTTGTTGACCATCTTTCAGGTGCTCGCGTCGGGGATTCCGGCCGGATCGGTTGTCGCATACTCGGGGACGACGACGATCAGAACATCGGCTACGTTCAACTAAAAGTGTTCGGTAAGACTCGGAGGTCATCGAGAACTTGTGTAAATCGACAAAAACACAAACCGCAACAGTGGGGGTCAGATCACAACCCGCAACAGTTGGGGGTCAGATCACAACCCGCAACAGTTGGGGGTGCAGATCACAACCCGCAACAGTTGGGGGTGCAGATCACAATCTGTCAAATCGACTTTGCAACACGCATTGGTCATATATGTTGTTATTTTGTGGAATAACTATTTTTTTAGTCATTTATTTGCAACTTCGCACACTTATTACATAAGTGAACTTTGAAGTATCCATATATTGTGTAAATGCTAGTAGCGTGAATATATTTAGAAATAAAATTGATAATTATCTCATCAATGAATAGTTTTTAGAATCAAGAAAAGCCAATGGTTTCATTGTCCAGTTGCCATCTGGGTATTTTGCCTTGGATGGCAATCGTGTTAAATCATGTTAAACAAGCGTAACCATATCCATGCACATGCTTAGTTGCACATCAATTTCGCATTGTTTGTTAAATATCACCTAGCTGCACGTGTAACTTTAATGATGTCCAATTTCAGCGCCTGTTCTTGAGGTATCCATAAAACAAGTGGCGCCACACGGCAGGTGAAAATGGCAACTTAGGGACAAAGAAACCCCCGCACGAATTTAACAAGAAGAACATGACGTGTAGCGTGACAACGGATGGTGACAAAACAGAGTCCGCATCCACAATTCTGCTCGTCCAATGTATGAACGTTATGTCTCGTTTACCCGTTCTTCCATAACCCGGTATTTTTATAATCAGCATCCCTTTAAAAATATGGGAACAATGCCGATACATTGGAAATTGCTTCATTAATCCGGTTTTTCGTGCTTCTGTTTGCGCACACGCTTTGACGAACCAACTGCATGCGTGCGTGCGTGCGTGCGTGCGTGCGTGCGTGCGTGCGTGCGTGCGTGCGTGCGTAACTTCGGTCATGTGACCTCAGTCAATCTACGTCTCGCAGTCAGCGTTAGTGATAAGTTAATTTTGATAATCCATGGCTTATTTGTCCACATGCTATTTGGAGTTTTAGCTTTTGATGGCAATCTTGTTCAATCTTCAAATTATAACGTTTATCGGATCACACTAATCAGACGCTTTAACCACTCTTGACGTCTTCACAGTGAATAATAGTAACAGTAACTTAATTCTTAAAGTTCAGTAATAGTAACTTAACTCTTAAATTTTATCTAGTTTCTATGCATTCAGAATATCTACCATATGTACGACGTACACAATTATTTAACAAGATTGCCATCCAAAACTACAAGTTCCAAATGGCAAGTGGACAAGGAAGCCATTGGCTTATCGAGATTCCAACAATGTTATAATTTATTTATAGCCTGCCCATATCAGATATCTGTCAATTTGAAAAACAAATTATTCACATTACTAGCATTAACACAATAATTTGACCGTTTGTTCCATTAATTTATTACCCTCTGTGGGAACGAATACTTTCTTATGTCCGGCCTACACTGCTCCTTAACTAATTCTGCTTTGTGTCCTCTGGTTCTACTGCCTTCTTTAAGTTTGAAGAACACATTCCTATCAATATCCTCATAACCATTCACACTTTTAAACACTTCTATTTGGTATCATCTTAGTATACTGGTCTATCTACTATCAAACCACATTCTAATACACGGCTTTCATAACTAAGGTCTCTGAATTCTGAAAACATTTTAGTTGCTTTTCGTTAATTCTTTCTAACTTATCTATTGGTAATTATTCCAATAATGTGAGTACCCTTCGAAGCAACAAACCCCACATTTGTCTGAATCTTTCGATTCAACACTAAATGTTACTTATATGTCCTTTTCTTTTGTGGTTCTACCTAGCATAGCACCCCCCCCCCCGTTTTATATTCTTCGTCCATGTTTCCATGTCCTGTGTGTATGCATTTACACTTCCCAAAATTGCCAATAGCATTTGCCATTTATCAGACCATTTAACCAATTTATCTAAAACATCCTGTAAACGTTATGTGTATGCGCAAATACACTCTCGAACCAGCACAATATAGTCCATATAATTATTATTTTCACAGATGCTCCCATCGTCACGCGATCCCAGCCTGAGATGTACGTGACACTCGGAGAGCGACCATCACGTGGGACGTTCGCATGAAGGAGCTCGATTATGAAAATGACCGCGACGTCGACTACTAACTTCAATGGCTGTCTGGCGAAACGAAGACGCCCCTCGATAATTACCGACTGGACAGCAACTACAGGATCGACGAGAAGGTGCGTCATGAACGACACGTATATTCTGAGATGCTGCGTGCGTGCGTGCGGCCGTGCATGAATGTGTGTGTGCGTGCGTGCGTGCGTGCGAATATTTATACATATGTATCCTGTTTATTGCGTTTAGTAAATAATCATTGTTTGCAGATATTGAGCGAGGAGCACGCCGTGTTTCACCTGGTGATCCAAGAGGTGACGCGTGCCGATGTGACGACGTTTTATGTGGTGGCGGAAAACAGCTTCGGAACTACCGAGTCATCTGTCCGTCTCCGTGACATCTCAGAGCAGCGTCGTAAGTTCAAGACACTCACAGTCGAAAACACTGCGATAGTTCGGAACGAAACATTTTTTAATCATAAAATCATTATTGTTTTATCGGAGAATGATGTAGTAAATATAGAATCATGTAAATATAGTTTAATATATATTCTAACATCTTTAGCGCCAACGTGTGCTTAATCATGCTTGGTTCAAACGATCGTCATTTGTCTATGCACACCAACCTTTATTAACATGACACTACCGTAATATTATCAAAAAATAGCATTTGATCGATTGCAGACCATGTATTGTGCATTTACAGTTGAACAGATCCACTGATTGCTTTTCGTCAAGTAAACTGTTTGTTAAAACTATGTTGTCTTGTACATATATATTAATACGTATTTGTTTCACACATAAGCCTTGATTAAGTATGTAAATCATGTTTGTATATTCTTGTATTTATCTCAAAAGCCTAACACCCACCTGGGTGTTTGCCTTTGACGGGAATCTTGTTAAATCTTAAAATCTACTGTTTTTATATGTAGCTTTAATATATATATATATATATATATATATATATATATATATATATATATATATATATATATATATATATATATATATATATATATATATATATATATATATATATAATCTACTCTTCATATGTAGCTTTAGTGTGTGTGTGTGTGTGTGTGTGTGTGTGTGTGTGTGTGTGTGTGTGTGTGTGTGTGTGTGTGTGTGTGTGTGTGTGTGTGTGTGTGTGTGTGTGTGTGTGTGTGTGTGTGTGTGTGTGTGTGTGTGTGTGTGTGTGTGTGTGTGTGTGTGTGTGTGTGTGTGTGTGTGTGTGTGTGTGTGTGTGTGTGTGTGTGTGTGTGTGTGTGTGTGTGTGTGTGTGTGTGTGTGTGTGTAAACACCGAACCACAACAATAAAAAACGATGAAACTGACATTCTCGTTCCTTACACAGACGCATACGTTCACGTTGCGAACTCGTGTGCGACAGAAGCGCCCCGGTGGACAAGTTTGCCACTACTGCTAGTGGTGACCTCTGTAGTGTTGTTGTGCAACACATTACGAATAAACTGACGCTAGGGAGTCATCTCGGTTCAACCCGAATGGTGTCCACGGGAGGGCACCGACGACCCAGAAAACAAACACGGCGCATGGCCACGCATGCTCAGTTGTATCATAATTGTACGCAACTTGTCGTGCTTACTCGATTCTCGCTCGCCTTCGTAAACTCGCAGAGTTTGGCATTGGAGACATCGCTTGACTGTTGCCGTCACTTCAAGGAGAAGTATGTTCTATGTCGTTGCATTCGGTTGTAAACAATAAAATATCTGTTTGTTTTATACGTGATGACGTAAACAATACTTTCGTCGTGATCTAACGTGCGCAGTGGAGAATCGTAATGGGGCACCGTAAGGTAAGGTTGGGGATCACTGAACTAATGCGGAAGAAAATTGACCGACAACACGTTTCAAACATCTTTAATTTGTTTGTACGACATAGAATGCAGGGATACACGTAAATACAGCATGCCCACCGATAGTATAGTCGGGCGGCTTGACCATAGATATAGATATAGACTACATATATCTTTGTCATCGCACGCACCATTTCGTACGCTATTGCCACGTCATGACGTAAATAACTGGTTCGGTCCGTATCACGTGCGTTCAATACCGCTTTTAATAGCGAGCGCCACGTCAGCGTAGCTGGCGAAGCCAGCAGTCACATAACGTAGGTGTGTATGTCAGTGACAATACCGTAGGCTTTTTGTTTTGAGCAGCCATGACTTGGCTCCAGTGGCAGTCGCCATGTTTTTTTAGCAACTGGAATTGACATTCGCTTCGTAACTATTATCAAGTGATAGCCCCAAGGCATATAAACAATACAACGCAGCGTATATCTACTAATAACATGTTAGTTTTATTTCTAAACAATTTACAACGTGTAATATTAAATATGTTATGTTTTTCGTCACAGTAATACAAGAGGTTGCAGTTTAGCTTTTGAGGCAATGTCAAGGCCATTTCATACACCGGATGTGTCCCAATTGAGAGTAAAACACGCCAAAAGTACGTCAACGCAAATGTAACCAGAAAAGATTAGTATGCAGTAATGAATTGTATTCTAGAAATCAAGTGAAATGATGTTTCGATATATGGGTTTTGGAAGAAGTCAACTTTTAATACATTGCATAGCCGAGTCTGACTCTCGTCCTAGACCAAGGTCAAGGACTAGGTACTACTGCATTTGACATTGATTGGGATGTCAATGAAAATATTAAATTGTAGATCTGGTTGTTAAAATAGTTTTATGAAATGAGAGTATCCAAAAACCTTAAATGTGAAAGAAGTTTCAAAATCGATAAAGTGCTTTTCGAAATATGATTTGTTAAAGATGTCAAGTTTTTACAAAATGTTATATGCTAAGTCTGTGCTGACTTAGCATATAACATTTTGTATTCAAATTCAAATTGCAGACCTGGTTTTAAAAATAGTTTTGGTAGTACGTATAAGAAATTTAAATGTGAAAAAGTTTCCAAAAAGTGTCAAGACTTAAACTTTTTACATATCATACATTATGGTATTAACCATCGCCTTTTATAATAATTATATTAATACCTTTTATGTAAATATTATATCCATGTTAGCTTAGTAAGGTATTATTAACCCATATATATATATATATATATATATATATATATATATATATATATATATATATATATATATATATATATATATATATATATATATATATATATATATTTTAACAACAAGATTTGCCATCCAAGCCAAAGGCCCAGATATGGCAAGTGGACAAGGAAGCCATTGGCTTATCGAGAGTCCAACAATGTTCACCTACTTATAACCCGCCCTCCTGATATATGTGTCAACCTTGTTTTTAAACATATTCAGGCTGCTAGCAGTTACACAATCTGTAGACAATTTGTTCCATTCATTTATTGTCCTCTGTGAGAACGAGTGCTTCCTGATGTCCAATCTACATTGATCCTTTACTAATTTTACCTCATGTCCTCTAGTTCTGCTATCCTTCTTGAGTGAGAAAAACATATTTCTATCAATATTTTCATACCCATTCAATATCTTAAAAACTTCAATCTGATCTCCTCTTAACCTCCTTGTCTCTAGAGTTGTTAAACCACATTCTTTCAGGCGTTCTTCATAACTAAGGTATCTAAGTTCTGGAATCATTTAATTGCTCTCCTTTGTATGCGTTCAAGCGTATCTATATCCTTCTTACGATATGGTCTCCATGCTTGTATACAGTATTCTAAATGAGGTCTAACTATTGCTTTATAAAGAGGTATAATTAACTTTTTTCCCTTGTATGTTATGTTTCTTCTAATCAGTCCAAGAATTTGATTACCCTTTGAAGCTGCAATACCACACTGCTTATATATATATATATATATATATATATATATATATATATATATATATATATATATATATATATATATATATATATATATATATATATATATATATATATATATACAGGGGCGGATCTAGGCTTGTTGGCAGGGGGGTCTCAGTTAGTCTCGTAGTCATATGTCAGTCTACTTACGAACCAGGAGGGGCGACACATGTGTCATTTTACTTACATAAGGGTTAATATTAGCCGGCTGCTAATACTTCAGTCTTTACATTGACACTAGTTCCGATGTAAGAACTCTATGATAGAACAAGAACACTAGCGGGGAAAAGAAGAAATCCTTCAAAATCAGTGAAAGACAAGGAAGGAAGGACCTTAAATAAGGAAGCGGAGCAAATGTCAATATGGAAAGAACACTTCAAAGAAATCCTCAACAGAGACCCACCAACAGAAAGACCAGACATACCAATAGCAGAAATGTTGTTAAATGTTAACACAAATCCACCTTCGAAGGCTGAAATAAGTAAAGCACTTAAGATGTTAAAGGACGGAAAGACGCCAGGACCAGACAGCATACCACCAGAGGCTCTGAAAGCAGACCCGATAACAACGACATATATGTTACATCTATTCCAGTGTTGAAAAACGTATACTTTGTAAAACTGCCAAAGAACGGTGACTTGAGAATGTGCAAGAACTGGAGAGGAATCACACTCCTATCTGTACCAAGTAAAGTCTTCACCCGCTACTATTGGACAGAATCACACTCCTATCTGTACCAAGTAAAGTCTTCACCCGCTACTATTGGACAGAATCACACTCCTATCTGTATCAAGTAAAGTCTTCACCCGCTATTATTGGACAGAATCACACTCCTATCTGTACCAAGTAAAGTCTTCACCCGCTACTATTGGACAGAATCACACTCCTATCTGTACCAAGTAAAGTCTTCACCCGCTACTATTGGACAGAATCAAACTCCTATCTGTACCAAGTAAAGTCTTCAACCGCTACTACTGGACAGAATCACACTCCTATCTGTACCAAGTAAAGTCTTCACCCGCTCCTATTGGACAGACTGAAAGGAGCACTGGATGAGAAAAGTACGTGAAGAACAAGCTGGTTTTCGGACAAACATATCATGCACTGACCATACTGCTACACTGAGAATAACCATATAACAATCAATTGAGTGGCAGTCACCCCTATATATTAATTTCATCAACTTCGAGAAAGCTTTTGATGTTGTAGACAGACGTTATCTGGATGCTGATTCATCACTATGGAATACCAGCAAAGCTTGTGACATCCAACAGCTGTAGGAAAACTCCACCAGCCAAGTTATCCATAATGGAAAACTGTCTAAGACAGCTGAAGTAAAGATGCTGCATCCTATCACAATTAATTGTTATCATGGTGATAGGCTGGATAATGAAAGAGATTGTTACACAGGGCCAAAATGACATCCAGTGGACATTCACTAAACAGTTGGATGATCTAGATTTTGCAGACGACATCTGCCTACCATCACATACACACAAACAAACGCAAAAGAAATCCAGCAAATTGACGCAGGAAACAGAAAAGACAGGCTTGAAAATAAACATACAGAAAACAAAACTACTAAAGGTGAACAGTACAAAACATGCTAAGGTACAGCTGAAGGGAAAGGATATATATAGGATGACAACAAATTCACCTGTCTGGGAAGTGTAGTGACAGACAGGAGGAACGTGTGAAGATGTCAAAAACAGGATTGGAAAGGCCAGGCATGCATTCAGCATTTTAAAGGCAGTGTGGAACACACCATCTTTCTCAACACGAAACAAGATCAGAATCTTCAGCACCAACGTAAAAATGTGCTGCTATATGGCTCTGAGACATGGAGAGTAACCAAGACAACAACCTGAATGCTACAAACATTCATTAACAAATGTATTAGAAACATCCTGAAAACCAAAGGCAAGATAAAATCACAAACAAAGAAATCTAGAGGAGGACAGACCAACACAGCATCGGGAGAGAGATTGCAAGAAGAAAATGGACATGGATAGGACACACCCTCCGAAAACAAACGAACAATGTCACGAGACAGGCCTTAGACTGGAATCCATAAGAAAAAAGAAAAATAGGCAGATCCCAAATTGCTTGGAGGAGATCAACAGCCGAAGAATTAAAGAAACGTGGAACAACCTGGAAAGAAATGAAGAAAGCAGCAAATAACAGAGTGCGTTGGAAAAGAGTCGTTTCGGCCCTATGCTCTACCTTGAGCGAAGATGACTAAGTAAGTATGTTCCGATGTAGGCCTATATACGTGTTCCTTTACCGTAATATTTGCCACGGACAGAGGGGGGGCTAAGGCCCCCACTCCTTGGCCTGGGGGGTCTTGAGACCCCTAAGACCCCCTGGATCTGGTGTATATATATAATATATATATATATATATATATATATATATATATATATATATATATATATATATATATATATATATATATATATATATATATATATATATATATATATATATACCTCGTCGTTAATAAGCAGCGTTTTATTATTTATTACACACGCGTTCAATACGTGCCGTGAGATACTGGGGTGCAATAATATGATGCAGGTGTTATATATATATATATATATATATATATACATCCAGCGATATGTTTGTAGCCGTCATTATTATATTTGCGATTACATAGAAAAAATCCCACCGTGGCAAATTGTGATACAGCTATTGTGAAATGTTGACCCCCCAGACCCCGATCCCCGGTGGAATTTCGAGAAACTTAATATATACGAACGATCACATTTGTCCTCCGAGCACACCTACAAAATGGCGGATCAATACACGCGAAAAGGACGACGGAGATTTGAAGGAACAAAAACATCCACAACTCTCTTTTTGTAGGACTACCCGAGTTTCCCTACAGTGGATCTCGTACGTTATGGATCTCGTACGTTATGCTACTCCTCGTAGACGATTTCGACCTAGGTATAAAGTGGTACATCACTGCTTCGGTTGGCCGATTGTTCACCCACCTTTGTTACTGTTGAATGTAATGGCAAATAATCTTTACAATAGTTGGATTGTCATTGATTTATTTTGGCTTTTTGTACGAGACTCAACTTCGTTTATCATTCCTTTAATACATGACCTTTACCAACAACAGTGTGCTCGTTTTCTCTTAGCAAATGAACTGCTCATGGTTCTGCCAACGCGCCTCAGCAGGATATCTACATTCTAAAAAAAATATTTGATATATTCTATACTGTGAGTGACCGTGTGAATGGCCATGTTTCTATATTTCCGAAATCTCTTTATTTATTAACAATGTTGTTAATAGATACATACATATTACGTAATACTGATACATTAATATGTAGTATGTCAGCATAGCTATTATACTCCAGTTGATGTGCACGTGTGTTTGCTTGTGTGTGTGTGTGTGTGTGTGTGTGTGTGTTTGTGCGTGAGTGTGCTTGAGTGTGTTTAGCTTACACAGTAGGTTTTGTGTCGAAGTGTTGGCTGCAATGTAATATTTTATTTGCACATTCCAGGTTTTGTTACACTTTTCCTTTCCATTATCCTCTGGTTACTTCACGCATACAGCCAGCTTCTGTCTTAGTTCGACACGTGCCATTCAAGCAAAAGTGTTATAAGATACAGAAATACCCACATTTAAACGCATTCATGCGAACTGGATCGGACAGAGCAGTTCAGCTAAGACGGGACTTTAGTTCGATCGCTGTCCGCTTATGTACCTACATCGGTACACTGGCGGTCGATACGCCACGTAGCCGATCGCCACGGAGGGCAGTTGGGCCTTCCTGCGACAGTCGGCCACAGCGCCCGATTTTATCGACATTTCCGCTAGCACGTTGTTCCAACGTCGCTGCCCGAACGGAAGGCCGGACCTCCTCGCCGGGTGTGGCGATCTGGCGTCGTCGCCGCCGTCTCTGCCCGCTACCTGCACCACGACCTGCGACGGCGTCGGTCGGTTGATGCATCCGCCACTGACCGGGTCGCGAGGCGGCACCAAGACGTCGTTCGTCAGTAGCACCTGGAAGTGTCGACGTTTTGGGCGGGATTAACTTGGACATTAAGGCCCTTTCACAGCAGGCTTGGGTTTAAATGCAAATGTCGCACTTGCATTTAAATGCAGTGTCGTCTGCTGCTTGCATTTGCATTTGAATCAAAGCATTTACATTTACACTTGAATAAAAAATATCTGCATTTGCATAGGCGGATCCAGAGGGGTGGGGGGGGGGGTCCGGACCTATTACTACGTACGAATATTTAGTACCAGGCCGACGTTTTCAGAGACTGATCTACTACTTTTAGCAGAATGTCTCCCGATTCAAATTCAGACAATGAATCGAATGGTGCGCTTTATACAGAGTAGTTTAAAATACAACAACAGTTTGGATAGACTTTCTTGAGAGCGCAATCTAGCCGTTCAGGGTATTGATTCATATATGTCAAAAAAGTATCAATTACACTTTGTCTCAGTTCAAACTTGATTCCACGACTTTCTATTATATGAAACCTAGCTACTTTTATTGTATCATTCAGAACCACTACCAGAAGGGGCTGGATGAGAAACTATTAAACACAGTTTCCTTGGCAAAGGATGTGCTGAATAATATAGAGAACGCGTGTAGCACTTTTTTAATCAAAGACGTGTTAGTCTCTTTGTGTGCAAATATACTTCAATTGTAATTTAATTGTACACATTGTCGTACGAATAAATATATATTTTTACTATTACTACACTACCGTGCCTAGTTTGCAATAATGCCGATACAGCGTTAAGACGATTACGTGCTGGTTTATTCAGTTGTAGTATACTCGTTTAGAATAGGCCTACCTACAGGTGTAAATGAAACAAAATCCAATGCGTTTTGCCGAAAATCTATACTCAAAAGTAGTTGCACCTCGTCTACTGTAAATTTGACATTTGAAGTTATACTTATGTGACGAATACAAGAAAGTACAATTTTATCACGATTTTTATATTTTCAGCAAATCCGTACTAAAATGGGACACGGCCCAAGGCCGCATTCCTCCCAAAAATCCGTATTGTACACGTACGATGTCGCATGTCTGAATTTTCGGTGGATTACATTAGGCCCTAACTCGATTAAAACCAGATTATTGGTGTCACTAGTTAAACAATGTCAAGTGTTTTGTCTAAAAAACGTCAAATGGAAGGAAGGGGATACTCCCCTCCCACACACACCCCGAGGTAGGAAGGGGGATACTCCCCTCCCAAACACACCCCGAGGTAGGAAGGGGGATACTCCCCTCCCACACACACCCCAAGATAGGAAGGGGGATACTTCCCTACCACAAACCCCAAGGTAGGAAGTGGGATTCTCCCCTCACACACACACCCCTAGGTAGGAAGAAGGATATTCCCCTCCCACACATACCCCGAGGTAGAAAGGGGGATACTCCCTTCCCACACACCCCGAGGGGCTTCATGCCTCGTTTCGCGCCTTCGGCGCTTCATATATTACATTGACCCCCTCTTTTTTAACCATGGATCCGCCCCTGCGTTGTGTTGAGAGTTCCCCCCTACCGACGGCGTAGTCGCTGGCGGCGGTAGCGTGGACCACGGTTTCCTTCCATCGAAGTCCCATTTGTAGCCGAGCGCTCTCATGACGTGGTTTCCATGCGACGGCGAGGTGGCGCGAGTGGCGGTGTAGCCCAGCAAGGGCGACGACACGCGCGGCGAGGTGCATGGCGTATTAGACGGCACGAGAGGCACGGCCAAGACTGCGGATGAGCTTACTTTGGCTGCCGATGCAAGCATGTAAATATGCACATTTGACGGTCGCTGACGTGAAAGGGTGCAAATGGCAGTTTCGTTAATTTCGAATGGGGTCAAATGTAGGTATGATTATGATTAAAGAAGTGCCGTAATTCATTTAATAAATACTGCACTGTTCACCCCATTTCACCCTTGTGTATTCTTCAACAACTCACATATGTGGCATAATTTGTTAGTAACTTGTCATTTATTGTATCGTAATTGTGTAATCGATTAGAATTCCTACCAGACTTAGAACAAACAAAATGTCAGTGAAAATATTAATTGTACTTTCACTAGTGATATATATATATATATATATATATATATATATATATATATATATATATATATATATATATATATATATTATATATTTATATATATATATATATTATATATTTATATATATATAATATATATATATATATATATATATATAATATATATATATATATATATAATACATATATATATATATATATATATATATATATATATATATATATATATATATATATATATATATATTATATATATAATTGTGCATTCACATTGCACTATATATATATATATATATATATATATATATATATATATATATATATATATATATATATATATGCCGAGGTAGGAAGGATATATATATATATATATATATATATATATATATATATATATATATATATATATATATATATATATATATATATATTCATTCATTGAGAACTCAATCCCCTGTTAGAAACAAATCCCGGTAAAAAAAACTCCAAACTGGAAAAAGAGGAAATATTTATCCGTAAAAATAGAAGGAAAAATAGAACATAAATCTGAGACGGCGGGCCAAAGTTGTGGTACGTTTTGGCGAAACCCGTTAGTACATAAACTCCGCCATGGACGGTCCCAAGCCCGGATGAGAAAGGAGGGTTGGGCGTGGGGCTAACATCCCCACCCTGTAAAGAAACTCAACGCAACAGAAACATTCACAATAAATAAAACTATGACGTCTGTCCTGGAAGAGGTAGGGCCTAAACCCACTAGGTAGGGCCTAAACCCACTAGAGAAGAGATAAAAAGGCAATTGCACATATGAAAAATGGGAAAGTAGCAGGCCCTGATGGTATCCCTGCAGAAGCACTAAAGGCAGATGTAAATACTTCAGCAGAAATGTTGTACAGTCTTTTTGAGAGGATCTAAGAAAAAGAAGAAATTCCAGCAGAATGGAAAGAAAGTTACCTTATCAAAATCCCCAGGAAAGGAGACCTGAGCCGCTGCGATAACTACAGAGGAATCAGACTGTTGTCTGTACGTGGGAATGTTCTTAACATAATTATCCTAGAGAGGATGAAAGGCAAAGTGGACTAAACTTTGCGTGAACAGCAAGCAGGCTTCAGGCAGGACAGATCGTGTACTGACCAGATTGCAACACTGCGGGTCATAGTGGAACAATCCATCGAATTGAACTCATCCCTATACGTCAACTTTGTTGATTACGAGAAAGGCTTTGACAGTGTGGACAGGGAGACACTATGGAAAGTGCTAAGACACTATGGGGTGCTCAAGAAACTAGTCAACATGATCAAAAACTCCTATGAGGGAATGTCATGCGGAGTCATTCATGAATGTCAACTTACAAAGAACTTTGAGTTTAGGGCGGGGGTGAGACAGGGATCCTTACTGTCAACATTCCTCTTCATTCTAGTCATAGAATGTGTCATGAAAACAGCAACCAAGGCGAAACGAAATGGAATCCAGTGGACGATGCTGACCCAACTTGATGACCTGGACTTTGCGGATGACCTTGCACTCCTGTCTCACAGCCATAGGCAGATGCAGGACAAAACAACAGAACTGCCATTGATTTCAGAGCGGGTTGGGTTTAATATCAACAAAAGGAAAACAAAGATCCTGAGAACAAATGCTACTTGCGAAACACCAATCATGCTTGAGGGAGATACACTGGAAGAGGTTAAAGATTTCAGATATCTAGGCAGCATAGTGGATACGCATGGAGGGACAGAGGCTGACGTAAAGAAAAGGACCAGCAAAGCAAGGGTAGCTTTCCACCAGTTGAGATATGTGTGGAAGTCAAAGGTAATTGGAGAAACCACCAAAAATACGCTTGTTTAACACAAATGTAAAGTCCGTGTTGCTGTACGGAGCGGAAACGTGGCGAATAAACAAGACTACGCTGATAAGGATCCAGACATGTGTCAACCATTGTCTGCGAAGAATTCTGCGAATACACTGGATGGACAGGGTGAGCAACAAAGACCTCTGGGATAGAACACACCAAGCCCAAATACAGATAGAGATCCTTAAGAAGAGATGGGGATGGCTTGACCACACCTTGAGAAAGCCAAGCACAAACATAACCAGACAGGTCCTGACGTGGAACCCCCAAGGCAAGAGTAAGAGGGGGAGACCAAAAAACACCTGGCGGTGTGACCTCGAGGCAGACATCAAGCAAACAGGGAATGGCTGGCAACAACTGGAGAGGATTGCCCAAGACAGGAGGCGCTGGGGAAATGCTGTGGATGGCATATGCTCCAGGAGGAGTTAAGGGCCTAACAAATCTTAGTACATACCTCTCTGTGAGGATTCTCTTTCGTGCAAATGTTGATGAGAACACATGCTCATGTATTGATACGTCGTCGCCGGGGCTTCGTCTGGCAATGTAGGTTAAAGACAATCACATCAGTTTATGCTTATGTATTGCAGCATATTTTCATGAAGTAATTCTGATTTGTTTTACTAGCACAGTCACTACAACGAAACAAAATAAAACTATATAGTCGCATATACATTTTAATGATGACAATTACAAATGCTATGATTTCGTACCATCCTTCCCTTACGTGCCTGTGGAACTTACCAGTGTGACTTTGCATTGGTGAATAGGAGGTGTCACAAGTAATGTTAGTATCGGTGCAAAATGTGCATGAAGTTGGGTAGCAAATGGCCCAATTGTGCATTGAGTAACTGTTGAACGACTATAAAATTGCTGCCTCTATCATTAATGTTAGTTTTATACTTAATAACATATGTTTTTTATGTGTAACATTTCACCAATTGTTTCCCTATTGATATAATATTTTAAATGCCCATATTACTGAGGTAGACAAGAGCTTTACGTCACACTAACAATGCTGCAACGGCATTATCGAAAAAAATAATAATATAAAACTAGAACAGTACACGATCTACAAACATAGATGTGACAAAAGGAACGTCGATGTGCGATCCAATAACAACATCATACGTAGGTGTCACGTGTGTTCAGATTATGCTAATACATTTCCAAACGACGGGAGCGAATGGAACGATGGCATCAGGAGTGAAGGCGACGGGAGCGAGGGAGACGGGAGTGAAGGGAGCAATGTCGACAGGATTGAAGGCGACGGGAGCGAGGGAGACGGGAGGGAAGGCGACGGGAGTGAAGGGAGCAATGTCGACAGGATTTAAGGAGACGAGCGAGGGAGACGGGAGGGAAGGCGATGGAAGTGAAAGGAGCAATGTCGACAGGAGTGAAAGCGACGGGAACGAGGGAGACGGGAGGGAAGGCGACGGGAGTGAAGGGAGCAATGGCGACAGAACTGAATGCGACGGGAGCGAGGGAGACGGGAGTGAAGACGACGGGAGTGAAGGGAGCAATGGCGACAGGATTGAAAGCGACGGGAGCGAGGGAGACGGGAGGAAAGACGACGGGAGTGAAGGGAACAATTACGACAGGAGTGAAGGCGACGGGAGCGAGGGAGACGGGAGGAAAGACGACGGGAGTGAAGGGAACAATGACGACAGGAGTGAAGGCGACGGGAGCGAGGGAGACGGGAAGAAAGACGACGGGAGTGAAGGGAACAATGACGACAGGAGTGAAGGCGACGGGAGCGAGGGATACGGGAGGAAAGACGACGAGAGTGAAGGGAACAATGGCGACAGGATTGAAGGCGACGGGAGCGAGGGAGACGGGAGGAAAGACGACGGGAGTGAAGGGAACAATGACGACAGGAGTGAAGGCGACGGGAGCGAAGGAGACGGGAGGAAAGACGACGGGAGTGAAGGGAACAATGACGACAAGAGTGAAGGCGACGGGAGCGATGGAGACGGGAGGAAAGACGACGGGAATGAAGGGAACAATGGCGACAGGATTGAAGGCGACGGGAGCGAGGGAGACGAGAGGAAAGACTACGGGAGTGAAGGGAACAATGACGACAGGAGTGAAGGCGATGGGAGCGAGGGAGATGGGAGGAAAGACGACGGGAGTGAAGGGAGCAATGGCGACAGGATTGAAGGCGACGGGAGCGAGGGAGGAAAGACGACGGGAGTGAAGGGAACAATGACGACAGGAGTGAAGGCGACGGGGCGAGGGAGACGGGAGGAAAGACGACGGGAGTGAAGGGAACAATGGCGACAGGAGTGAAGGCGACCGGAGCGAGGGAGACGGGAGGAAAGACGACGGGAGTGAAGGGAACAATGACGACAGGAGTGAAGGCGACGGGAGCGAGGGAGACGGGAGGAAAGACGACGGGAGTGAAGGGAACAATGGCGTCAGGAGTGAAGATAGCTAGGAGACAGGACGGGAAGGTGATATGTTGACGGGCGAGAGATAGGTGGACACTGCGGCAGGACAGAATGCGACTGAAGGGATCCGACGAAAGAAGTAGTGATGGAGCGGGTGAGGAAGAGAGCGAGGGTGTTTGTGGGGGTCCCTATAGTTAGTACTAAACAAGGAGGAAGACGTGGTGGTTTGCTTTCCAGGGAAAAGAAGTAGAGGCTATCACAGAGAGGATGGAAAACAAATCGTGGGTCCGGGCACGGGAGGATCTATTTTAGTACACATATGGACTAACAACGCAGAGAGGGAGGGTAGAACTGTCATAGTTAGAAAATGCAGGCAGTTAGTCAGAACACTTCAGCAGGCACGGGTTGGGCAGATATTACCAGTAATGGGAAGCAGGGATCATGGTTATCAAAATCGCTAATTAACACGGTAGTTCAGCAGCTATGTAGAGAAGAGGAAGTTGTTTGTGGGGGTGTTTTGTTGGGATGGGTGATATGCTTATGAACGATGGGCATCATCTAAGTGGAAAGGGTGCAGCAGTATTTGCGGATGAACTCTCAGTAGCAGTCGACAATGGCATGGGTAACATCAATAATATTTACGGCAACTAACGTTGTTTAAACTAGGAGCGCAGGAGGGTTACTTAGGTGCGTCAGACTGGACTAGAAGCCACCAGTACTGGTGGCTTCTAGTCCAGTCTGACGCACCTAAGTAACCCTCCTGCGCTCCTAGTTTAAACAACGTTAGTTGCCGTAAATATTATTGATGTTACCCATGCCATTGTCGACAAACCAGTAACAAAATGTCTGGATAAAAGAAGCTGGTTATAAATATATGTGTCTAAATGCAAGGAGGGATCGAATAGGAAGATGGGGAGGGGGTTATTTATATATTAAAAAATCTATTCAGGCTTACGAAAAAAATTACAAAGGGAAGCATATTGCGATAATGCTGTCTGGTGCAATAAAGTTACATGAAATTCAGCATTAACTATTGGATTAATTTACCGAAGTCCAAACACAAACGAAGATTGTATCACAAAAATACAAAACGCTACAAAGGAAGTGAGTGAGGGGAATGTATCATAATGCGAAATTATTTTATTACGGACACATACAATGGACATCTCTAGCGAGAACAGGCGGTGAGGACCAACAGTTTCATTGTTTAATACAGGATAGCTTCCTTACTCAGCACGTGCTAGAATCAACCAGGGGAGAGAATGTATTAGACTTTGTTTTGTCTTCAAAAACTTAAATTAGTGGACAATGTCAAAACACATGAGCCACTGGGTAACAGTGATCATAATCAAATACATTTTTTACATCAACGTAAAATCAAGAAGTACAAATAAAAAAACATACAGGAGAAACTTCCACAAAGGTAAATATAAAGACATGAGAAAATACTTAGCAAAGCTAAATAACATGCTGAGACAGCAACTGAATGTTGGAAAATTCAAAAATATGAAATTGAGAGTATCATTAATCAATTTGTCCTTGAAAAATACGGAAAACGATCTAGAAAATGACTCTTGTCAAAAGAACTTATTTGAAAAATAGCGTACAAGCAAACTATGCGGGTTTATAGGCGTACCAGAAAGGATTAAAACTACACATATTACAAAGATGCACTTAATGCAGCTACGACTAAAATTACTAAAAGAAGCTATGAGCAAAAATTGGCATGTAACATAAAAAATTACAGCAAGTAAATAAAACGTACGAGATAAGGTTGGACCACTAGAAGGTAAAAGGTAAAGTCATCCCCCAGGCATTACGCCTTACGAAGCCATGAAGGCTTATATGGCCAGTGCTTAAACCTGGTTTCTGTAGTGCGAAGCAACTTAGAGTGCAGTTATACTGACTCTCCTGGACGGGCCACTAGTCCATCGCAGGTACCTTCCAAACAGTGTTTGTACTCATTTACAGCTGAGTAGACTGAGGCAAAGTAGGGTAAACGAAATTGCCTAAGCTTCGAAAACGAACCGTGCCCAGTGTGGGTGTTGAACTCACAACCCTCGAATTTAGAGTTCAACACCTTAACCACTAGGCCACGGCTGCCCCCTATCACTAGAAGAGAGTGCTGGAAATATGATATCACAAGGTTTTTTAACTGCGGGAGACCTAAATGGATATTTCAGTTCAGTGTTTACCAGAGAGGATATTAGTTCATTAACAGTTCCAGGTGCTAAATTTCAGGAGGCTAAATCGGACTATTTAGGGCAGGTAATTGTAACTCCAGAAAAGGTAGCTAAGAAAATAAAGGCAATGAAGGACAATAAATTACCTGGAGTAGATGGAATTCATCCAAAACTGCTAATTGAAACATTATCCAATGGCTTCCTTGTCCATTTGCCATCTGGGCTTTTGTTTTGGATGGCAATCTTGTTAAATTTGTTTAAATCGTGTTAAATGTAATAAGAACTAACACATGAAGTATTTACATTTAAGTTTCATCTCTTCGTCATAGTCGTGCGGACATTGTGTAGAGTGTTCCCCGAAGAAGCGACTGGGTGACGCCGGGACTCCGGCTTTTACTGCGGTGAAAACATGATACAGTTAGACAAGGTGGTGTTCATTCTCTTGCTTAACAGTGTTGAACGAACAATAACTTTCTCGATTTCGTGCGGGCCAGTAGTGTTCTGCTTCCTGGATTGATAAGCGCTCGTACTTTTCTATCGTTTTATGTTGAGTTTGCCTACGTTTCATAAGTTGCCTAAACAGAATACCACTTGGAAACATTCTTTCCTAACTTACGCACAGATAAAGTTCTACTCCAATATTTTGAGGGATTTGTTGGTTTTCCTTCCACGAAACACCACATGACCGCATATGCGACGTCAAGTCAGTATCACTGCGTATCCGCTGTTGTATTTAACAGGCATCTCCTTGCTTAAGTTCGTCCTGCTAATGTATGAAGCCCATCACACGACATCATCGGCAATCCTCGCGTATTTCTCGCGGTTTCCGCTGATCTACGTACTGTAGCGTTTCTAGCGGCTGGTGGCATCCCGCGTTACTACAAACTCGCCGTTTTCTCCAGTTCCCGCGTTACTACAAACTCGCTTTTTTCTCCAGTTCCCGTGTTTCTACAAATTCGTCGTTTTGCCAATTTCCCACATTTCTGCAAACTCACCATTTTCACCGTTTCTAAAAACTTCCCGTTTTCGCAATTTCTTCGCGTTTCTACAAACACGCCGTTTTCTCCATTTTTCCGCGTTTCTACAAACTCGCCGTGTTCTTGACGTTGGGTTGCGCCACCTCCATGTAAAGACTTACACGAAACGTTCATTCGTCCATAACGAAGCGATGAGGACCACTTCAGTCATCCAGGGGTTGATGGGGCTGGGTTGATCTGTGAGTAAGCAGGTGACTGAAAAGGCGAGTCTGTGTCAGGAAGATTCTCTGGCACTGTTGACTCTTGACTTTCTGGCTTGCCTCCGTTTTCAAGTCAGTCTTATTAATACTGATGGTAAGGCCGACGTCGTTGCATGCATCAGATAATTTGTCGATGCTGCGTTGCATGTCAGCTTCTGACCCTGCATTTAGGGCACTGTCTTCAGCATACAGAAAGTCTCTGATGATGTTTGTCATGACCTTGGTTTTTGCCTAAAGCCTCCTGAGGTTGAACAACTTACCATCCGTTCAGAATCTGATGCCGATTCTCTAAAAGCATCCGTCAACATGGCGGAGAACATTAGACTGAACAATGACAGTGCTAGGACGCATCCTTGTTTCACAACATTTGTGACAGGGAAAGGCTCAGATGTCTCATTGTTTGTCCTGAGCCCTTGCTTGCGGCCATCATGGGATTGTTTCACCATGGTGATGAACTTCCGTGGGCAGCCGAACTTGGACATGATCCTCCACAGGCCCTCAGGACTGACAGTGTCAAAGGCCTTGGTCAGATCGACGTAGGTGGAGAACAAGTCGGCATTTTGTTCCTGACATTTCTCTTGAAGCTGCCTTGCAGCGAACACCATGTCTGTTGTTTTGCGCTCTTTCCAGAATCCACATTGGCTCTCTGGTCAGAGTCCCTGGTCGAGGTGCATTGTGAGACGGTTGAGCAGTATCTTGGCGAGTATCTTGCTTGCGATGGAGAGGAGTGAAATGCCTCGGTGGTTTTCGCAGGACTGACGGTTTCCTTTGTGTTTGTACAGATGTATGATTGAAGCATCTTTGAAATCCTGCGGGATAGTCTCTTGCTGCCACAAGAGTATAAACAGATGGTGGAGTTTTCAGTCAGAACTGTGCCGCCTTCTTTATAGACCGCAGTCGGGGTTGAATCTGAACCAGCAGCTTTGCGAACGGAGAGAAGATGGATGGCTTTCTGGGTCTCTGGTGGAGTTGGTGGGTCATCGAGTGCTTCGTTTGCTGGGCCTTGGGGCAGGCGGTTGATGACTTCATCGTAGATGGCTGAAGGACGATTTAAGACACTGCTGAAGTGTTCAGCCCATCTTTCAACAGTCTTCGTCTCGTCAGTGATCAGTGTGTTCCCATCTGCGCTGAGGATAGGGGATGGTCCTAATGACGTAGGGCCATATACTTCCTTCAGCGCGTCAGACTTTTTTCATGTCATGCCTGTCACCATAGCCTTGAATCAAGTCAGCTTTGTTGCTCAGCCAGGAGTCCTGCATCTGACACAGTTTCTGCTGAACAGTCCTACGTGTAGTTTCTGCTGTACAATCCTACGTGTAGTTTCTGCTGTACAGTCCTACGTGTAGTTTCTGCTGTACAGTCCTACGTGTAGTTTCTGCTGTACAGTCCTACGTGTATTGTTGTAGGCGTCTTTCTTGTGTCTTGACTTTGGATCGTTCAAGTAGGCTTTGTGGAGGCAATGTTTCTCATCCATCAATTGCTTGATAGCGTCGCAGTTCTCGTCAACGTCTCGTCAATCCTCGTGCTGTCGGTAAGAGGACCCACTGATCTTTGTAGCGGTGTTGTAGACCAGCTCTCGGAGGGTCGCCCAGTCTGTCTCCACATTCTTACTGTCCAGGGGGGTGGAGTGAAGACGTTCTTCCATGGTGTCAACAAAAGATCTTTTGGTGGCAATGTCAAGACTTGCATGAATATACACTGAAACGATAACTTAATCGAGTGAACTTTAATGGCTCAGCGGTGAATGTTCGCTCAACGTTGAATGTTCGCTCAGCGGTGAATGTTTGCTCAGCAGTGAATGTTTGCTCAGCGGTGAGTGTTCGCTCAGCGGTGAGTGTTCGCTCAGCGGTGAATGTTCGCTCAGCAGTGAATGTTCGCTCAGCGGTGAAGGTTCGCTCAGCAGTGAATGTTTGCTCAGCGGTGAGTGTTTGCTCAGTGGTGAATGTTTGCTCAGTGGTGAATGTTCGCTCAGTGGTGAAGGTTTGCTCAGCAGTGAATGTTCGCTCAGCAGTGAATGTTTGCTCAGCAGTGAAGGTTCACTCAGCAGTGAATGTTTGCTCAGCAGTGAAGGTTCCCTCAGCGGTGAATGTTTGCTCAGCGGTGAGTGTTTGCTCAGCGGTGAATGTTTGCTCAGCGGTGAGTGTTCGCTCAGTGGTGAATGTTTGCTCAGCGGTGAATGTTCGCTCAGCGGTGAAGGTTTGCTCAGCGGTGAATGTTTGCTCAGCGGTGAATGTTCGCTCAGCGGTGAATGTTTGCTCAGCGGTGAATGTTTGCTCAGCGGTGAATGTTCGCTCAGCGGTGAAGGTTTGCTCAGCGGTGAAGGTTCGCCAGTGTTTGACTACCGTCTACTGCATCTTTTTGTTGCACTACTAAAGTCACACTTAGACAAACATTTTAAAATTAAAATAAACATCAAGCCATTAACACAATAATATAAGTATGTATGTATGTATGTATTTATGTATGTGTATATATATATATATATATATATATATATATATATATATATATATATATATATTTCTGAGTTAACTATAATTTCATTAATTAACTTTTCAAGTTACTTAATACATATACAGGGCTTGTATATACATACATACGACTTAATAATTGAATTAATTCAATGAACAAATTACATCAAGCCATGCCTCATATATATATATATATATATATATATATATATATATATATATAATGAGGCATGGCTTGGTGTAATATATATATATATATATATATATATATATATATATATATATATATATATATATATATATATATATATATATATATATATATGTATATATATATATATATATATACACACACACACATATACACATACATACATACATACATACATACATACATACATATATAGAGAAAACGGCGAGTGCATAAGAAACGCTGAAAAACCGCTAGAAATGCGCGAGGATTGCCGATGATATCATGTTATGGGTGGGCTTAATACAATGTCACGTACTGCCCGGACCAATGTGCGCACGGCTGGCTACGACTAGAGTCACAGTGGAGATACTGTATTTAGGAAGTGTTTTCGGGTATATTAATTTAGCTACTTTCCTTGCGAATAAAAATCCCTAGTCAATGCTTTATAACAGAACTATTTTCTGTGGTGAAGCATTTATCATTTCCATTTATTTAGTTAACCAAATTTATCCAAAAATGTAACGAGGCTGCTACCCAAAGCAGCAAACTCCAGGTGACAAGTGTCCAGCACGGCTTCATCTATGTGTAACCTGCCATATACATTTTGTCTTTAAACATATTCAGCTAGCACTGCACGTGTTACTCCGCTGGCAAGCAGGCTGCAGTAGGGTCAAGAACGACACGCGACACTTACACAACTTCAGTGCTCGTTGACGATGCGAACTACACTCGACATTTGACGATGACAGTCTGTCTCCCTTTGCCTGTCGTTGGCCCAGCTGCTCCTGTCTCTGTGGCTCTTCCTGGGTCTCTATCGGGACCGCCTCGGGCACCCACGCCGGGTCAGCTTCCATGAATAAGTTGTTGTCACGCGACATGGGTTTACTACAGTACAGCATCTGAAAAAGAGTAAATGTGACAATTGGTAAGTTCTTATATAGTATATATAATCAGTCTACATGAATGTTGAAAGTGCTTTACACTTCACCCCCTGTCTGACATGTTTACACTTCACCTCCTGACATACATGTTTACACTTCACCCACTGGCAGACGTGTTCATTCCAACATCAATTCTACTTCTCTGGGAAGCATTCAGCCAAGCAACAATTATTGCGCGAAAACTCGTTTGTTCACATATATCCACCACAGTCAGGTAGAGAAACGACAGCAATAGGATTCGAACCCAAATTCTCTCGGTTGACGTCCGAACCACTACGGTTCCCCCGCAAAATTTACACTTATTGTCTGGGATACCGCTGATCAAGAATTGCCAAGACATTTCTAGCAACGGTCATTGTGAAACAGTGACCGTTGACCCATCTACCGGCATTCTGCTTCACAATAGCATATCTGAAGTCCACCCGTAGGATTAACGTTGATTTTGGAAAGAATGGGGAAGACTTCCTGGGATAGATTGTAAATCGTTGAGATTACACGCATGCAATCACTCACACACGCACGCACGCACGCACACAAGCACGCACGCGCACGGACAGAAGCACTGACAGAGAGACAGACAGACACAGTGAAAGACAGACAGACATACATTGCATACATACATACATACATACATACATACATACATACATACATATATACATGCATACATACATACATACATATATACATACATACATACATACATACATGCATGCATACGTGCATACATACATAGACTTACAGATAGGCAAACATACATACATATATATATATACATACATATATACACACATACATACATACATGCATACGTGCATACATACATAGACTTACAGATAGGCAAACATACATACATACATACATACATACATACATATATACACACATACATACATACATGCATACGTGCATACATACATAGACTTACAGATAGGCAAACATACATACATATATACATACATACATACATACATACATATATACACACATACATACATACATACATACACACATATACACATAATACATACATACATACATTCATGCATACATACATGCATGCATACACACACACGCACGCACGCACGCACGCACGCACTCACACACACACACACACACACACACACACACACATGAATAGACAGACATACATACATACACGCACACGTACGTACATACATACATAGATAGACAGGCATACACATTGTGTGTTATACACATATACATACATAGACTTGGACAAACATATATAGACAATTATATTCACCTCCCCGAGGCTGCCCAACATAGTGGAGTTTTGGGAGATGGTCAGCCACGGGCAGTCGACGATGTCGCGTAGACGCGGTCGGCCCTGAGGCTGATACGTCAACAGATGGAGCGTCATTGCGTAGGCAGCTACAACATTAAACAGGAATGAGTAGTTCACAACACGTCGTTAATGCTGACCGTAAGTGCAGTTTGCATCGTTACAGTTCAATTGTAGGCACAGTGTGCCTCGTTTCGGAACTGCAAGATCCTTTATATCTTATGGAGTTTGCCACTAACGTTAGGACCTAACCACAGACTCATTTGATACATTTCTGCAATTTACCTGCAAATAACTGAGTGGTAGAGAAAATGTTATATCAATATTGTAATGTCTGGTCTTAAATTGCGTATTTTGTATATTACTACGCCATCATGATTTTATTCATTCATTAATAGTTATTTATATATGCAATGTAATGCCGTATTATATTTAATGTGTTATATTTTCAAATGTCAACTCACGTGGGAAGATCTGCCGTAAATCGCATTATTATTACCACTCCGCCAGCCGTCCATTTTGAATTTATAGTCTAGTTGTGGCAGTGGTGATGTAGTGAGTACACATATTTTAATATAATATATAGAGATAAGCGAGTGAGTGGCGGCCCCGTTGGGGAACATTTAACAAGATTTGCCATCCAAGCCAAAGGCCCAGATGGCAAGTGGACAAGGAAGCCATTGGCTTATCGAGAGTCCAACAATGTTCACCTACTTATAACCCGCCCTCCTGAGATATGTGTCAACCTTGTTTTTAAACATATTCACGCTGCTAGCAGTTACACAATCTGTAGACAATTTGTTCCATTAATTTATTGTCCTCTGTGAGAACGAGTGCTTCCTGATGTACAATCAACATTGATCCTTTACTAATTTTACCTCATGTCCTCTAGTTCTGCTATCCTTCTTGAGTGAGAAAAACATATTTCTATCAATATTTTCATACCCATTCAATATCTTAAAAACTTCAATCTGATCTCCTCTTAACCTCCCTGTCTCTAGAGTTGTTAAACCACATTTTTGCAGGCGTTCTTCATAACTAAGGTCTCTAATTTCTAGAATCATTTTAGTTGCTCTCTTTTGTATGCGTTCAAGCGTATCTATATCCTTATTACGATATGGTCTCCATGCTTGTATACAGTATTCTAAATGAGGTCTAACTATTGCTTTATAAAGAGGTATAATTAACTTTTTCCCTTGTATGTTATGTTTCTTCTAATCAATCCAAGAATTTGATTACCCTTTGAAGCTGCAATACCACACTGCTCTGAAACTTTCATATCAGCGCTTATTGTAACTCCTAAGTCCTTTTCTTTTACAGTACTACCCAGAACAGTATCTCCCATTTTATAGTTTACATTCAAGTTCCCATGTCCTGTATGTAGGCATTTACATTTCCCAAAATTGAACAGCATCTGCCATTTCTCAGACCATTTCACTAATCTGTCTAGATCGTTTTGTAAATGTTGTTTATCACCATCAGTATTAACCTTTCTAAACAGTTTTGTGTCATCCGCAAATTTCAGTACGTTACTTGTTATACTGTCGTCCAAGTCATTGATATAAATTAAGAATAATATAGGTCCTAATACTGATCCTTGAGGTACCCCACTCAAAACCGATTTCCAATTAGAAACTTCTCCATCTACTACAACTCGTTGTCTTCTGTCAGTCAGCCATTGTTCTATCCAGTCAGTTATGCTATCCCCGATACCATGGGCTTTTAATTTAAGTAGTAATCTTTGATATGGCACTTTGTCAAAAGCTTTCTGAAAATCTAAGTAGATAATATCTACTGGCGATCCCACGTCTATCCACTTAGTGATTTCTTCCAAAAAAACATAACATATTTGTTAAGCATGACCTCGCTTTAAGGAATCCATGTTGAGATGAATTTAATAATTTATGCTTAACGAGGAAGTCCACCATATGGTCTTTAATTAACCTTTCTAATAATTTACAAATCACCGACGTTAAACTCACTGGTCTGTAATTCTCTGACTTATTTCTCGAACCCTTTTTAAATAATGGTATGATGTTTGCTTCTTTCCATTCAAACGGAACAACTCCCTCTTTTAATGACAAGTTGAATACTCTTGCAAGTGGTATACTGATTTGTTCTACTGTTTTCATTAGTAATTTTGGAGGAATCCCATCCACTCCCGGTGATTTGTTATCCTTCGTTGCCTTTATTTTCTTAGCTACAAATTCTGGAGTTACAACTAACGGACCTAAATAGTAAGATTTAGCCCCCTGAAATTTAGCATCAGCAACTGGTAATGAACTAATATCTTCTTTGGTAGACACTGAACTGAAGTAACCATTTAGGTCTTCTGCCATTAAAAACCCCTGTGATATTATATTTCCAGCACTGTCTTCTAGAGGTCCAACCTTGTCTTGTACGTTTTGTGTACTCCTGACATATGCATAAAAACTCTTGCTGTAATTTTTTATGTTACATGCTAGTTTTTGCTCATAGCTTCTTTTAGATTGTCTGATTTCAGTTGTAGCTGCATTAAGTGCCTCTTTGTATTTTGCATAGTCTTCTTCCTTTCTGGTACGCCTATAAACCCTCCACATAGTTTGTTTTACCATTATTTTTCTAATTGCCTCTTTTGACAAGTGTTTCTTTCTACACCGTTTTCCTTGTTTTTGGAAGGGAACAAATTTATCGATGATACTCTCAATTTCATATTTTAGAATATTCCAAAATTCAATTGCGGTCTTATTCATCAGCATGTTATTCCAATCTAGCTTTGCTAAGTATTTTCTCATATGTTTGTAGTTACCTTTGTGGAAGTTTCTCTTGTACGTTTTCTTATTTTTACTTTCTGATTTTACATTGATGTCAAAATGTATTTGATTATGGTCACTATTACCCAATGGTTCAAATATTTTTACATTGTCCACTAATTCTTTTTGTGATGACAAAACTATATCTAATACATTTTCTCCCCTGGTTGGTTCTAGTACGTGCTGAGTAAGAAAGCTATCCTGGATTAAACATAGAAATTGTTGATCCTCAATCCCTGTGCTCTCTAGAGAATTCCATTGTATGTGTCCATGGTTAAAATCTCCCATTATGATACATTCCCCTTTACTAACGTCCTTTATAGCGTTTTTTATTTTTGTGTTGTCCTCTTCGTTTATGTTTGGACTTCGGTAAACTAATCCAATAGTTAATTTTGAATTTCCTGAAACAATTTTGCATCATATAGCTTCATCGCAATATGCTTCCCTTTCTAGTTTTATTTCATAAGCCTGAATAGATTCTTTAACATATAAAATAACTTCCCCGCCCCTTCTTCCTGTTCGATCTTTCCTAAACATTACGTATCCTGTCAGTCCTAATTCAGCATCTGTTATATCTATGTTGGCCCATGACGTTAACGTGACGCCTGGGCAATATGTCTTACGTCACAGACAAACGTGATGACGCAGGCGTTAGCAACTACTCACGTTGAGGCACGTCTCTAGTGAAGATGATGCAGTGGGCGCGCATCAGTTGGTTTGCGCAGCCCTGGTCTCGGTTGTTTCCGAAAGGCAGAGTCCCGTTGAGCAGCGCAAACAGAATCACGCCGCTGAAGAGAAGAAATCGTAGCTTCAACATACATAGATAGACAGGCATACACACACACACATATATATATATATATATATATATATATATATATATATATATATATATATATATATATATATATATATATATATATATATATATATATATATATATATACAGGCATACACACATATACAGGCATACACACGTCTTCCCGACGTAAGTAGTCGCGGTTGTATACAAATCATCCATATGAATGCCCGCAATACTGTTGTGTTACAAACAATTACGTTAAGCTTCATGTGGTATCGCTAATGTTGTACGTAAGAAACGCTATTAATCCACCGTGTTTCGTCAATTGTATCGTGTGTTATCAAACAGTTTACCCATCCTTTGATGTGTCAGCCATTATGGCATACACACAGAAATTCATCCACTGAACTGAGTGTTAGACTGAAGTAGTATACTTTTCCAGATTGGAGATAAAGAAGAAAGGTTTTCTGGTGCAAAATCCACATTTCTATTGCTATTACGCTGGTATTCATGAACATGTTAGAGTAGTGACATTACACGCTCCATACGTCCGCCAGTCTGCCGTTGTACGGCGCTCCGGGCCGGTTGAATTGCACTTCCGGTGCTGAGTAGGCGTACGTGCCACGGATGTCCCGCATCGGGACGAACTTCTCCTCGGCGCGCGACGCCGCGAAGGCGTAGTGGAATCCTACAAGAACAATGTCAGATGGAAACATGGCACAATGACATTGATTCGAATTCAAATTGACAGTGAAACCTGTCTTAAGCGAACGCTCAATGGATGATCGAAAAGTTTACTCTTAATGCAGGTTGTATATTAATGCTGGTTGTATCTTAGTGCAGTTGATATTTCGGAAGGAGTTGTCTGTTTTTCGTTAATGACAGGTGGTCTCTAAATTCAGGTTGTCGCCTGAATATAAAAAAAATATGCCCATACACGTGTTGAAAATTTGGCGTTGTTGGGGATAGTTGGTGATTGCAAGAGTGTGCTGCATATATATATATATATATATATATATATATATATATATATATATATATATATATATATATATATATATATATATATATATATATATATATATATATATATATATATATATATATCTATATATATATATATATATATATATATATATAATTAAGGTTAAAATGGCGTATTTTACAATGCCTTTCAAATGTATCCGAAATGTAATGACATATATTTGTAGTGATAATAGTTTTTAACTAAGATGCTAGTAAGTTATACTGCTTACCTGAAAGTTTCACGTTGTAGCAAGAATCGAGCAGGATGTTTTCACATTTCAGGTCTCTGTAAGGTAAGCTGGTTCATCAGCTTGGGAAAAACTCAAATATCTGGGTATATAAATTCGGGCCTCATAACCTGCGGCGAGACAAATATTTTTATGCCTACAGTTATTTTCGTTCTTGAAAAAGAAGCTTGTGTTTACAATATATCATAGAAAGAGTCCTGTTGGATTAGTGATTGACGATAAGCATGGAAACAAGCGGTCGTCAAATTCACAACTGGCATCTGTAGCTGTAGTCCGAAAACGAGCATTGTTGTCGGAACACGTAACGTATAAATCAACGTTTTTACTTGATTGGTTCGATTACTTAGACATTGAAGGAACATAAAGGGCTGCTGGGTATAATATGTATGACACAATAAGAACAGCTTTAAATTATAATTATTTCAGAAGATGTTTGAATTCGGTGCATGTTAGCGAGACCTTTTTACTTAAACCCATAAATAGGTTAATAGATAATATTTCTGTATACTCCAACAAGATTATGGTTTTTTTTCTAGTAGGGTAATCCTGAGCAGTCACGAAATATTTACAAAAGGAAGCTTGGAAATGCTGGTATGTTACTGGCGATGGTTAGTTGCTCGCAGATGAATTTCTGCTGACCCGAATTTCAGAAATACATCAGTGCACACAGACAACTAGCAACATCTAATTGGGACAACATAGGGATGGACAGACGGTACAGCGGGATCACGTGTAAGGAGAAGAGGGCGGTCAAATAGAAGGTGGCGAGGTGAAACCAAGGAGCACGGTGGGAGCAACTGGCCGAAGACGTCTGGACGATTGGTCAAGAGGCTTTCATCCAGCAGTGAATTGAAATAGACTGAACAGAACATAATTGTGTGTAACGTAGACTGAATTGCCTGTGAATGACGCCCTTGTCGTGGCAGTACAAGACGGCGTTGACGAGCTGCCGGAAGAGAAGTGGCACATAGTCGTGAGGCACACCGCCGCCCGTCACTGCCCGACTACACAAGTTGATGAGTCGCAAGAGGTCGCCGCCCGTGCAACACTCAGTCACCAGGAAGAAATCGGTCGGCGTTTCGAAGAACTGCATCAGCTTGCACTGCGTGGAGAGGCCACGATTAATGTTAATAATGTGTGTGTGTGTGTGTGTGTGTGTGTGTGTGTGTGTGTGTGTGTGTGTGTGTGTGTGCGTGTGTGCGTGCGTGCGTGCGTGCGTGCGTGCGTGCGTGCGTGCGTGCGTGCGTGCGTGCGTGCGTGCGTGCGTGCGTGCGTGCGTGCGTATATCTATACGTTCGTTCGCGCGTGCGAGCTTGCGAGCGGGCGTGCGTGCGTCCGTGCGTGTGCGTGTATATGTTCAACGGAAACTATTACGGGCTGGACGACACACGCACGCACGCACGCGCACACAGCGTAGGAGATGGAAAGAGATGAATTGTTTTCTGCTGCGTGTGTGTCCGGCCCCGGGGTTTCCAGTTCGTCATCTGCTCAAACGGTGGCGGGCGTCAATTGCCCGTTTCCTAAAGAAACAATGGCGAAGTTACTTACGACGTTTGGGTGCGACGACACGCTGGCGTGGGCGTGCATGCCATCGTCAGCGTTGATCCGTTGGCCCCTCGGCATCTGGGCTTTCTCGGTCGTCTTCACCACCCACTGCAACACACAGCCACGTGCGAGATGTCGGTCGCATGCAAGCTTGTCTTATCGATTCGCTAGAATATAGTTGGTAAGTTGTGTTCTAATTGGTCTTCCTGTTTCGAGGTGGTCTGCAGGTCGGCTGTTGGTCTACTTATTTATTTTGTTTGTGCAAATATATTACCTTGTTTAGTCTGTACATATCTCTTTGGTCTCTTGTATGTTTGATTTGCTAGGCACTCGTTGTCCTGCAAGTTGTTTCTTTGGTCCGCGGGTCTCTGGTAGCTATGTCCGTTTTTCGTTGGCCCGCTTCTCTCTTCTTCTGTTCTGTTCTTCTTTATCTGTTTATCTCTACTTGGAACATCGGTTTCCAGTTGATCTGCTTGTTTCTACTGGGTCCCTTGTTGTCAAGTGGTATACTTGTTTCTAGTTGGTCTCTTGTTATCAGTTGGTCTGATTGTTTATAGTTGATATCTTGTTGTCAGTTGGTCTGATTGTCTCTGGTTGATCTCTTGTTATCAGTTGGTCTGCTTATTTCTAGTTGGTATATTGTTGTCAGTTGATCTGATTGTCTCTGGTTAGTATACTGTTGTCAGTTGATATGCTTGTTTCTACTTGGTTTCATGTTGTCAGTTGGTCTGCTTGTTCCTAGTTGGTATCTTGTTGTCAGTTGGCCTGCTTGTTTCTTGTTGGTATCTTGTTGTTAGTTGGTCTGCTTGTTTCTAGTTGGTGTCTTGTTATCAGTTGGTCTGCTTGTTTCTAGTTGGTATCTTGTTGTCAGTTTGTCTGCTTGTTTCTATTTGGTGTCTTGTTGCCAGTAGGTCTGATTGTCTCTGGTTGGTATATTGTTGTCAGTTGGCATGCTTGTTTCTAGTTGGTTTCTTGTTATCAGTTGGTCTGCTTGCTTCAAGTTGGTATCTTGTTGTCAGTTGTTCTGCTTGTTTCTAGTTGGCATCTTGCTGTCAGTTGGTCTGCCGTTTCTAGTTGATATCTTGTTGTCAGTTGGTCTGCTTGCATCTAGTTGGTATCTTGTTTCAAGTTGGTCTCTTGTTGCCAGTTGATCTGATTGTTTCTAGTTGGTATCTTTTTGTCAGTTGGTCTGCTTGTTTTTATTTGGGTTTTTGTTGTCAGTTGGTCTGCTTGCTTCAAGTTGGTATCTTGTTGTCAGTTGGTCTGCTTGTTTGTAGTTGGTTTCTTGTTGTCAGTTGGTCTGCTTGTTTCTAGTTGGTATCTTGTTGTCAGTTGGTCTGCTTGTTTGTAGTTGGTTTCTTGTTGTCAGTTGGTCTGCTTGTTTCTAGTTGGTATCTTGTTGTCAGTTGGTCTGCTTGTTTGTAGTTGGTTTCTTGTTGTCAGTTGGTCTGCTTGTTTCTAGTTGGTATATTGTTGTCAGTTGGCATGCTTGTTTCTAGTTGGTTTCTTGTTATCAGTTGGTCTGCTTGCTTCAAGTTGGTATCTTGTTGTCAGTTGTTCTGCTTGTTTCTAGTTGGCATCTTGCTGTCAGTTGGTCTGCCGTTTCTAGTTGATATCTTGTTGTCAGTTGGTCTGCTTGCATCTAGTTGGTATCTTGTTTCAAGTTGGTCTCTTGTTGCCAGTTGATCTGATTGTTTCTAGTTGGTATCTTTTTGTCAGTTGGTCTGCTTGTTTTTATTTGGGTTTTTGTTGTCAGTTGGTCTGCTTGCTTCAAGTTGGTATCTTGTTGTCAGTTGGTCTGCTTGTTTGTAGTTGGTTTCTTGTTGTCAGTTGGTCTGCTTGTTTCTAGTTGGTATCTTGTTGTCAGTTGGTCTGCTTGTTTGTAGTTGGTTTCTTGTTGTCAGTTGGTCTGCTTGTTTCTAGTTGGTATCTTGTTGTCAGTTGGTCTGCTTGTTTGTAGTTGGTTTCTTGTTGTCAGTTGGTCTGCTTGTTTCTAGTTGGTATCTTGTTGTCAGTTGGTCTGCTTGTTTCTAGTTGGTATCTTGTTGTCAGTTGGTCGGCTTGTTTCTAGTTGGTATCTTGTTGTCAGTTGGTCTGCTTTTTTCTATTTGGCATACTGTTGTCAGTTGGTCTGCTTGTTTCTAGTTGGTGTCTTGTTGCCAGTTGGTCTGCTTGTTTCTAGTTTTTGTCTTGTTGTCAGTTGGTCTGCTTGTTCCTAGTTTTTGTCTTGTTGTCAGTTGGTGTGCTCTTTTCTAGTTGGTATCTTGTTGTCAGTTGGTCTGCTTTTTTCTAGTTGATGTCTTGTTGTCAGTTGGTCTGCTTGTTTCTAGTTTTTGTCTTGTTGCCAGTTGATCTGCTTGTTTCTAGTTGGTGTCTTGTTGCCAGTTGGTCTGATTGTCTCTAGTTGGTATCTTGTTGTCAGTTGATCTGCTTGTTTCTAGTTGGTATCTTGTAGCCAGTTGCTCTGATTGTCTCTGGTTAGTATCTTGTTGTCAGTTGGTATGCTTGTTTCTAGTTGGTATCTTGTTGTCAGTTGTTCTGCTCAGGGTTGTTTGATTTAAATCACTGATTTAAATCACTCCAACATTTTTTTTTAAATCATTGATTTATGATTTTTTTGACTTCCGTTTTTTAATCGCTGATTTATATGAATTGAACACAAATAATTGTTTACAGGCATCGAGATCAACAAAGTTTTGTATGTTTTTTAATACAAAACACAAAGTGTGCACACTTGTGTAGGTGTATTGTCACCAGATAGCCTGATAGTCAAATATTTTATGACATTGTGTATGTTTGAGCTATTTCCTTTCTGAATGCAGTGAAACCACACAAATTGTCTTCCAGAGGAAGTATCTTTTCAACACAGAAGCTGTGAGTTAAAGTCCACTTATAGCTTGTGCTAGTTGTTACCAATTCAGTATGTTGACTCAGTTGTTTAATACTGCACCAGTTTGCATTCCGGTTAGAGACCCTTAGAGTACGCAGAGTCCTGGACAGGTACTAATCCATCCTATAGGCAAACAATAATTACCACTGCTACAGCCACAGACACACAACATGCTTTCCTTTCCAAGGCAGATTATGCAACTACAGGGGGTGAGGCCTTGTGGACATTGTCTAATGTCTTTATATAAGCAAAACTCATGTACTCTCTGTTAAGACAAGAACCCACATCGATTTGAATAGAACATGTTTGAAAGAGTTTACAAATTTAAACATCTATATAAATATCTATATACGAGATTTAAAAAAAATAAAACAAATCAAATAAATTAAAAAAATCAAATAAATCCGATTTAAATTTAAAAAATCCGATTTTTAAATTTTTTTATTAAATCATGATTTTTTCATCCCTGGTTCTGCTTGTTTCTAGTTGGTATCTTGTTGTCAGTTGGTCTGCTTGTTTCTATTTGGTATCTTGTTGCCAGTTGGTCTGCTTGTTTCCATTTGGTATCTTTTTGCCAGTTGGTCTGTTTTTTTCTATTTGGTATCTTGCTGTCAGTTGGTCTGCTTGTTTCTATTTGGTATCTTGTTGCCAGTTGGTCTGTTTGTTTCTATTTGGTATCTTGCTGTCAGTTGGTCTGCTTGTTTCTATTTGGTATCTTGTTGCCAGTTAGTCTGCTTGTTTCTATTTGTTGTCAGTCTGTCACAGTTCTACAGTTGTTTTACTTTCTTGTCGACACATATATAGATGGTTTGCTTATTTCTACAGGTTGCCTTCGTACCTCTCTCGTATGTGGTTATACCTGATACATCGGTCTCTTCGCGGTTTGTCGATTCATTGATGGTAGGTTTCGGTCACGAAGGACCACTTTCTCGAGAGATTGTCGTGATTTTGTTGTTGTGTTGCTGTTGTTGTTGTCGTTTGTCGTCGTCGTCGATGTTGTTGTTGTTGTTGTTGTTGTTGTTGTTATATTATTATATTATTACAGCATAGAGATACTAATAATGACTCGGTACATTAATTACTCTAAATGTTCCGATAGTTACCAATGCGTTATATCGTACTTTACTCATTATGTGTGCAACAATTGCCAGACACTATTTCATAGGTGAATAACATAGTTCAAGTATTGGCTTATTGCAAAGTTCAACGTCAGTTGCATCGTATGTGACGTCAGCATTGCCAACAGGGTGTAACAGGAAATGTTTCTCACCATCTTGTCTGTTTCGTCGACCTCTCTTGGATCGGTGTCCGTTCGCCACACGGGCTCCCCGTCATCGTTGAAGGCCCTGACGCTTGGTCTCGACACCAGCTGCACCGTGGTGAATCTACCAGCGTGAATAAGACCTCGCACGTCGTAGCCTCGTCTCCTGCATTCAGCCGTCGATCTGGCCAAGGCACTCTGCTGTCTGCCGGCGCGAAGCGTCGCTTCGCAGCCGGGCGTAACGCACGTGTATAGTGTCGGCGTCGACGCCGAACGACTCAACGCCTGCAAGATTTGACGGCATGTCATTATGACTTATCAGACTTGTTGGCAAGTCACAAACTAGTAAGTCAAGCCAAGTCTCAATTCAATGACCTGCTAGTCTAGTCATGTTTTAATCCAATGACCTGCAAGTCGTCAAGTCTCAAGTCAACGAATACAATTCAAGTCTCTCGAGTCATCTCTATGAATTCAAAGTCACCAGGCTTTACCAATTGCCACGATTGTCGTAGTTTGGCTGCTGTACTTTTAGCGGGAAATTTAGGCGGGTGCTCTCCCGCGATAACATGTGCCGTTCATAATAAGTACTTCAAAATCACCGTAAATTAGGTGCGGCCTGGTACATCACGTGTTCTTGTATTTCATACGCTTCGAGCCACCAGGTTTGTTAGCAAGTCACAAACTGGCAAGTCAAATCTTATGTCAATGACCTCCAAGTCAAGTCGTCGATCTAAATTCCAGTTCAACAAAGTCAGTCAGAACCCACCACAATGACCTGCGTGGTGGCAAGCTAAGGCGCCAGGAAAGAAAGTCACTCAGCTGAAAGTTCTGAAAAACTACCCTTTCAGAATGGCGGAATCAAACGGTAGTAAGGAAGTGGTGTAAGTTCACAGTACGAAGTACGTTATTCTCAAGAGAACATACTGAGCGTAGCAACACGAGGGAAAGAGCATACGGGGAATTTGTAGAGCGTAATTATAATCTGTGTTGATCACCATTTGTGGGCCACAATGACAAAGGTAAAGGCTCTAGTTTGGTGTGCAGGTTGTACGAATGTGTAAAGTCAGGGCTGGTGCAAGAACAAATTTGCTGGTCACCACAAGAATTTTCTGGGCCATTGCCTGATGACAGCCAATGCTAAATTTCATCGGTGTTGTGATAAAGCTCAACTCATTCAACAACTGGGGCTCAGGTAAAACCTGATGGAGGCAGGGGCGTGACGGCGGGGCGTGGTGGAAGAACGTGACGGAGGGGCGTCCGCGAAATTTTCTAAGGAGAGGGCTTTTTCATAACATTCGCCATCTGAAAAATTCATCACCTAATTTCGACCAGAAATCTTTACATTTATTAAAAAGTCAACTTTCAGTAATGATATATATATATATATATATATATATATATATATATATATATATATATATATATATATATATATATATATATATATATATATATATATATATATATTATGCAATAACCAACACAAGTTCGATGTAGTAGAGATTGAAAAGGGCCAAATAAATGACGTTTATATATATATATATATATATATATATATATATATATATATATATATATATATATATATATGTATATATATATGTATATATATATATATATATATATATATATATATATATATATATATATATATATTGTTTTACTGTCTCTCGTTGTCAATGAATTCATTTCCTCAGTCAACGGAACTCCGTGTTACGAACCTTGGTGGGATTAACAGAACACGACTTCGGCGGTGGGCTGTTTCGGCTGAGCGATTGCTGAGGCCGACAGACGGTCGATATGGGCTTCGACCTGTTCACCTCCCAGTGGGCCTGCGGTCGAACGCTTGCGTTGAATCGCCAGTGTACTGGTCGTTTCTCTATTACCACCATTTTGTCCAGCTAATGTCAAGCTTTCTTCTTAGTCCAGTTAATATCAAGTACGATGTGATTAGCAAATATACTTGGAAACTACTATATATAAAATCCTAGAAATGCGTTCCAACGAATATGTTGCTATGATTGTGTTTTCTTCAATATAAACTTAATGAATAACGTTAAAAACAAAGCGGTTGACTAACGAACGAACAAGCCAACGTCAACCGTTTCAAGCCGCCTTAAATTACGTCATAACTCGCGAGTGATCAGTAACTGGCGCATTTGGCTAGTATGTAACTTGGCCTACATACCATGCCATCTTTTTCCGAGATGCAACACGACACGATAACGTTTTTGTGATAATCTTCTTCATATTGTGCATCGTCGTACAAAGGGATATTTCGCACAGCGTCAAGTGAGTTTTCTAAACAAGCCGTACTGCGTGTAAACGTGCGCTGTTTGGTGTCACTATTCAGGTGATGGGTACATGACCGCGAAGCGCTTACGACAGCTTGCGGTCCTGGATGATGTTCTTAAATGTCTCTGCTGCATGGGCTGGTGTGGATGAAGTAGGTAAATTAATCCACATTCTGGCTGTTTCTGGGAAGAATGATTGTCTTGATGTTGGTTCTGCGGAAAGGTATACAAACTGCTCTCGGTGGAGGATATGGTTGACCGCACGTGTTGGTCTGTGAGGATGGCCGATAGTCTATAGAACATGCACTGTCAGGAATTTCCAGCGCATGGTTTGCAGCATGATCAGGACTGATCTTATCTGCACTTCTGTGTACGAGGATCCCACAGGTAAGCTGTACTACATAATGGACTGCATACATTATTGGTACGGATGAACGGGAGACACTGTTTAGCTCTTGTGTTAATGCTAGCAGAGGGAACATGTATAAACATTTACAGATATATATGATCAAGGAGAGCTATACATGGATGAGAAAATGTTGGACTCTCCATACGCCAATGGCTTCCTCGTCCACGTGCCATCCGGGGTATAATGTTTTTGGTGGCAATGGCTTCCTCGTCCACGTGCCATCCGGGGTATAATGTTTTGGGTGGCAATGGCTTCCTCGTCCACGTGCCATCCGTGGTATAATGTTTTGGGTGGCAATGGCTTCCTCGGCCACGTGCTATCCGGGGTATAATGTTTTGGGTGGCAATCTTTTTATTTGCCGATGCGATAATTTGTTAAACAAATGTTGACTAAGTTTTTGGCACGTGTTCTTCAAAAAGATAGTCGATATTTTTGAACAAAACACCCGTTTCTTCTCGTGTTTGTTTCTACCACGCAGCAGAAATGTGCCAATGATTGTATATTTAATATACATATGTATACAGTCGGTTGTATTGTTCTTAGCGCAGATACTTGAACTCCAATCCACTAATTATATCTACATCAGGTGCGTCTTCTTGAACGCACATGGCGACGCAGCAGAACCGACGACCATCGTATTTCGTATACTAAGCTGCGTGACCGATACTGCCGGACGCTGGCTTCCACGAAAGCTGCGTTTTACAGTAAAGAGATCGAGTCAGCCTCGAACGACAACCGAGCAATGTTTCGCATTGCGAACCACCTTCTCGGTCGTAAATGCATGAACCTCTTTCCCAATGACACTATTGGGCCTGATGCTGTTGCTGACCGTTTTGCTTATCACTTCGCCGACAAGATCACCTCGATCCGCAGCCAAATACAGCGTCCTTCAGCTAATGTCGAAAACGCGCAGCCGTGTACTGTTTCTTCGCCTCTCCTTGCGTTTCAACCGGCTTCGCTCGAAGAAGTAACGACACTGATCGAAAATGGCAAGATAAAATCGTCCATGATTGATCCACTGCCCATCGCTATTCTGAAGGCAAATACCTCAATCTTAGCGCCGATCCTCAGGAACATCATCAACCTCTCTTACGAGTCTTCCACTGTTCCAGCATGCCTAAAGCACGCTGTCGTCACGCCTCTTCTGAACCGTTCCGGTCTTCCCGTTGACGACTACGCTAGCTATCGACCTATCTCGAACCTTCCGTACGCATTCAAGGTACTAGAACGCCATGTTTCTGTCCAACTGCGTTTGCATCTGCAACACAATAACATCGGGGACCCTTTTCAGAGCGCCTATCGCCCGTCACACAGTGTGGAGACAGCGATTGTGAGTATTCAGGATGATATATTGCGTTCATTGGATACTCGTAAGCACGTAGTATTGGTATTGCTCGACCTCAGTGCTGCGTTCGATACTATTGACCATGACCTTCTTCTCGCAGAACTAGACCGAATCGGCGTGCGAGGTGACGCACTTTGCTGGCTTGCGTCTTATCTCACCGACCGAACACAATGTGTCAATGTTGAAGGTCATCTATCTTTAAACATCCAACTGCGACATGGAGTTCCACAGGGCAGTGTTTTGGGCCCTCTCCTCTTTTCTGTCTACTGTGCAGGTCTTTCAGAAGTCTTCTCAAAGCACAGAATTCGCTACCACGTCTACGCGGATGACACTCAGCTGTATGTTGACTTTCCACGTAATGATGCTGCGTCCGCCGCCGACCGGATATCCCGTTGTGTTATTGATGTGAAAGTATGGCTGGCATCGCGCTACCTACTTTTAAACGAGACGAAGACAGAGGCGGTACTGTTCTCAGCACCGAACAACCGTGTTCCACAGCCACCTCCTTTTCTCATCGACATCTGCGGATGTAGCGTCAGCACTTCAGCCAACATACGTGACCTTGGCGTACAGCTTGACTCCACGATGTCGATGGCCGCACACGTTAGCCGTACTTGCCGGACTGCCTACGCCCAACTACGTGGCATAGCGCGAATACGATCATCTCTGCCGCTCAGAGCGTGCAAGACGCTTGTACACGCTCTTGTCACGTCGCGACTCGACTTCGGAAACGCGGCCCTGTACGGCATTACCGGAACCCTGCTGCATCGACTTGAGATGGTCCAGCGATCCGCTGCGCGTGTCGTCCTCTGCCTACGTCGACGTGACCAACACAGCATGACGGCGGCACTGCGAGAGCTGCACTGGCTACCTGTGGCGCAGCGAATTCAGTTTAAACTGTTGACCTTGATGCACGGCGCCGTGCATGCAAACACTCCACGTTACCTTGCTGACCGTATATCTCCCTATGTTCCCTGTCGCAGTCTTCGTTCGGCTGACCAATCTCTCATTGTTGTTCCTAGGGTAAACCTGGAACGGCTTGGCCGACGAGCTTTCTCGTGTGCAGGTCCCACCCTCTGGAACTCTCTTCCAATAGGGCTAAGAACGCAACGCGATTCTAAACATTTTAAGAGGGACTTGAAAACCTTTCTCTTTAATCAAGCTTTTTCGTAATTTTGTGTGTGTATGTACATGTATAACGTGTGTATGTATGCATGGATGTATGTATGTATATGTATGTAAATGTATATATATATATATGTTGTGTGTATGTATATGTGTATATGTATGTGTGTGTATGTATATATGTGTGTGTATGTATGTATGTATGCGTATGTGTGTGTATGTGTATATGTACATGTTGCATATGTATATATGTGTTATCTTATGTAATGCCTGTATTGTAATAATTATATTCACTAATGTAATCTATTTTATTAATTTATTTTACTTATTTATTTTTATTGTAAACACCCCTGATTCTATTTTTAGAGATATGCGGTGTCTAAATAAACTTGATTTGATTTGATTTGATTTACATTGACTGCACACTCCTGCAAGACTTCCACTTTTCGTTCCCAGTGTTGAGGCAAACGTCGGAACTAGAGCATTTTCAACTGCTCTTTGGGACTCACTCTCTATTAGTGTTAACTCGGCAGGAAATATGATAACATTTTGCCATCAGCTAAAAACCCACCTGTTTAAACGTATCATCCATAGCGCATCAGCGTACCGATCCAACTGTATACGACTGTAATTGCTAATTGACTAGAAATTGCCTAACAGTTTTGTTTTAGCGCGCTGTCAAGTTAATTGAGGTAAATTACACAGTGGTTTTTTTATTGCACGCGTTCCGTGCTGTTATGCCAGATGTATACAACACGATTAAACATAACTTGGCTTAATCCTAAGGAATCAGTGAAATGCTACCAGAAAATCCATTTAATATATTTTTCTTTATAATGCTGTAGATACCCCGAGTATCGAGGAATAAACTTTACATACCTCTATCTTTAGTTGTCAGGAGTCATTTAGAACAACAACATAAACTCATAAACATTTATTGCCACAACAATCATGCATTACAGTCCAAACTAAAATGTGCCCATGTTTGCTCACTACCAATAATGATAATGATACATGTTTAATACTTTGCTTTATGAGGTTGTATAAAAATGCCAGAGAACCTCCAAAGACAATTGCCTATGTATAACCATACGTAATAAATAATACTTCATAGTTTTCCTACTTAAATATTGGCTTCCAGTTATGTATCTTTTATAAAATCAACTACGATGTCCATAAAATCGTAGGGTTTTTCAGAGTGAACCCAGTGGCCTGCGTCTTCCACATGCTTAATCTCCACTGCAGGAAACAATCGCTTTATCTCTGGGTAGTTCTCCTTACTGCAACAAACAAACAGACACGTTATGACATCACTAAGATTACATAAGCAATAACTTCAAATGCTAAGTGTACATTGTCATGTGGTATGGTGTCGCCTCACCAATTGGGGCACAAATTGTTCGTGTAAACTCTCGTCATATCAGGCGTTATGACACCAGCAGGTATAGGAAATGACAGGAGGAACAACAGGGAATGACAGGAGGAACAACAGGGAATGACAGGAGGAACAACAGGGAATGACAAGAGGAGGAACAACAGGGAATGACAGGAGGAACAACAGGGAATGACAGAAGGAACAACAGGGAATGACAGGAGGAACAACACGGAATGACAAGAAGAGGAACAACAAGATCGGCAGCGCACAAAACAAAAGGGGTTATGCAATTCCTAATCAATAAGTAGTTCCAGTTGCTTTTAGTTTACGGCAAAATGTTGTTATATTTCCTACAGACTTATCACTAACAGGGAGTGAGTTTCACAGAGTTGGTGCAGCAACTGAAAACGATCTAGTTCCAACATTTCTCTTAACACTGGGAACAAAAAGTAGATTAGAATTAGATGATCGAAGCTTTCTGTGATGTCTTGCAGGAGTGAGCAGTGAATGTAAATATGCTGGTTGCTTGGATGAAAGTGCTTGATAGGTAATTGTACAGATCTTAAAAATGATGCAATATCGGACAGGAAGCCAATGCAATGATTTAAGAAGTGGTGCTGAGTGAGAGAAATGAGGAGACTGGGTAACTACTCTTGCCAAAAAATTTTGCACACATTGAAGTTTCAAGATGTCTTTGAGAGCAATATTATGATACAGGGAATTGCAATAATCAAGTATACTGCTAACAAGAGCAGTTGCAATAGTTTTGGCAGCAGCAAAAGACATTATACCAGTGAATATGATGAAGGTCACGAATGTGATAAAAGCAGCAATGACAAGTTTGTGAAATATGCTGTGTAAAATTTTAATTATTATCAAAGGTGACTCCTAAATTCCATGCTGAGACGGCCAGTGTAAAATTCTGGTTCAGCATAGGTGTCGGGGGAAAATCAATTAAGTTTACCATGCTGCATTTGTGTATCAATAATAAGAAATTATGTTTTATTTGCATTTAACTTTAATTTGCTGTCAGTCATCCCTGAGTTGGTTTAAGGAACAATTTGTATCCGGGGTAGCCAAGGAAAGGTAAATCTGTGTATCATCTCCATATAGGTGGTGTTCCAAGTTGTGAGTTTGAATGACTGAGCTTAGTGGAGTAGTGTAAAGAGTAAAAAGTAATGGTCCAAGAACAGAACCCTGAGGAACACCACATGAAGTGGGAAGAGCCGGTGAAGAGGAATTAGCTATCTTCACTCTTTGGTATCTGTCAATTAAGTAGGATGAAAACCAGCTCAGGGCTGTGCCAGATATGCCATACTACATTGATAATCGTTTAATGAGTATGTTATGGTCAATAGTATAAAAGTCAGTAGATAAATCAAGCAAGGTAAGTGTTATTACTCTACCTCTGTCCATATTTAGAGTGACATCATTGTGTACTTTTAAAAGAGCAGTCTCTGTAGAATGAAATTGTTTGTAAGCCGATTGTAATACACGCAATTTGACTCAATGTGAGACCTTAGAAGGCTTGCTACAACTTTTTTCAGTACCTTGGAAATAATGCTTAGATTAGAAATAGGTCTATAACTATCAAGGTTTTCTTTAGGCAAAGTTGACTTCTTAAGAAGTGGGTTGACTTGCGCTTGCTTGAAATCATCAGGAAACAAGGTAGAGCACAGTCATACATTTCTAACATTTGTTTTTGGGTAAAGTAATGACATGATTATTTTCCTTACTTCGTCAACTGTGGCAGGTATAAAAGAAGCAAGTAGAGAATTTACTTGTCCACTTCACCACTTGTACAGGATTTAAAGTATGATCTTGAAAAGCAGACCAGATCAGACTGATTTTGTTCTTGAAATGACTGGACACATAAAGACTGAGACACGGCTAGGTAGAGTCGGAGCAGGCACTGTAAGTAAAATTTTATTTATGTAATTCTATAGCTGACGTGGATTGTCAGCATTATTTGAGACCACATTCGTATAAACAAACAATTTGGTTTTAGCCATTTCTGTGTTGCAGCAGTTACACTGTTTTGCATTAAATGGTGAAGAAGTGGTCTGGGTTAAGTTAAGTAACAATATCCCAAAATATGCAAGTCTAAGCAGGCCAAACACACCACATGTAAACATCAAATACTACTGAGCATCAGGAGAAAGTCAAATACAAATATGAAAAAAATCAATGTATTTAAATATAAATATGTATTCGACCTCCAACTCTGTAAGAGGCATCTAAGAAAGGCAGATGTGGAGAGCCAAGAATGTGAGACGGACAGAAGAGATATGATGACAAGTCATCACTATGGCAGAAGAAAGATGATGAGAAGTCTGGTGTAGTTGTAAGTGTATGCAAGGCAAGAAGAGGTAGAGGCAAAAACAGATATTTGAAAGACTCAGCTATGACATATATTAGAAAGAACATACGTAATGTGTCTGGACAGACTGCCACCAATGAACAGCGTCGGTCCACTGTAGGATGTATCAAAACGAGGGAACGACACTAGCAAGTCAAGATTGGCTTCGATGGCGTCAAGGTTTATTCTCCAGTAGTATCTGCCATTCTTCTCTATGTTAGTCAGCATAAAGTTTCTCACCCCAACATCCTATGCAGAAAAGAACCGTGTCAATAATATTGCATTTATTTCAAAATGATAATACTACGAGACCAATATTAATATTATACCTTTCTATATTGGGTAATATTATAATGTGTACATTTATTTATTATTTTATTGCAAAGCATAGTGATCTGTACAGACTTGTGATAAGTATATGCCATAAAAGAATTTCATATTATTACTGATGTTATTTAAACACTTTTGCTGAAAATACACTGTAAAATGAGCACATTACAATTTGGCCCCCCAAAAGCAATTTTTCTATAGCAAAACAAACTGTAAACTGATATATTACATAAAAGTTGGGAATATATTTTTAACAGAAACTGCACTGAATGTTCACATTTTAACTATGTTGTGAAGTAAATTTCTTTAAAGAATTTCAGAAGGCTTTAAAGTGAAACAAAAGTAATGCTCTTTGGCCTTTGACATAACTATCTGTAACTACAATTAAGAATATCATGCCAGTGGTTTATTGGTAAACAATTTTTGAACATTAATTTCATGGCGGGGGGAGAAACTGTCACTTACTTTGGTGACATTGTCAGACCTCAGGGGCTCCCATCTTATTTGATGGCTAAATATATCAGGAGAAATGAAATACAACTTTTTAGAAAATTGGTGAAAAACCAGCATGATTTCTTACTTTTTCATGAACTAGGGTTAACAATTTCGACTGTTTAGCATAATTTCATCAATTATGGAACTACAATCAGGATTTAGCTATCTAATCATATGTTTTTAGACAAAATGAATCCATTAAAATCATATTAAAAAGCCTAAGACTTTCATGAAAATAGCATGTTTTATTAAAAATAGGCTTCCGTCAAGTAAAATAGTTTGCATCATTAGTCTTTTATTGTTGGTCCTATGGTAATGGTTAATGAGTACATATGAATGTTTTCAGTCATGAGGAACTCGTTTAGATCCTCCCTGACCCCCCCGATCCACTCCTATATATGTTTTGGTCAACTCATGACTATGACATTGATACATAGTGTTCACATCTACTAGCAGTCTCATCAAGACAGGTTGACAGCAGTTGTGATGTCATTGCAATTGGTTAATTTGAAATTCAGTACTTCTTGAGCAAGACACCACCCAGTTGGCTTTACATAAAGAAGTTGCTTGCATTATACTTCTACAGAATCCCCAGGTGTGGGATATCGCTATTGATAATTATGGCTACCCATCTGGACACGGTGCTTATGGTCAATGACAAATTTGACAATTGAGTCATTATCAATGTACCAGACGTTTTCTCCATTTCCCCCCAGTGTCACACATAGTTGATTCACTTCAGTTCACTTGTTGTTCGCTTTTTATTTTCTCTGCCTGACACGCCTCCGTGCACATACTGAAGAATATCTATTACTGCCTGGTGGACTAGCGCAAGCTTATCGCTGATATTGAATACTTCGGACATGGTACTAATATATGACAAGGAAGTTCTGTTTACATGAATAATTATTTTAAACGAATAAATTATTTTATACACAGCTTGTCATAGCGTCTTTCAACATTTTCTTTTATTATTCAGTGGTTTTCCAGTTTTAAATAAAATTTTCTGGCAATGTAAATCAACAAAAGTAGCTGGGTTACATTCTTAATGGTGTCACTGTCAAACCATGTTTGCTAAATGACCTCCATTTTTATGGAGGTCAATTTACTGAACACTGTCAGATTTATTAGAAATTCCTACATTTGATAATAAACAGCTTAGCAAACATGTTTCCAAATTGCATTAATGAAACGCTTGTGAAATTACATTCAACCATGGTATACAGGTATTAGGTGTCATACACATAATGCAGATTTACTTGTGTGGCACTTATATTTCACTTGTGGCACTTATATTTCATACGTTATATAGTTAAATATTTTTGCTTTCTTTTATAATTTATTTTGGTGTTACATAAATAGTGAGTCATGAACCATTTAGAAATTTTTTTAATGAAAATTTGTATTACATGTGTGACATTAAAATTCAACTTTAAAAAATATAGAAAATGTTATTTTCATGAAAGTGACTAGTCTTAGGTTTTTGACTATGCTGTTAATGAATTCCTTGTGTCTAGAAAAGTAGGATTATATACATAAATCATGACTGTAGCCCTACAATTGACAAAATTATGCCAAAAACTAGTTTTTCACTCGAAAATTGCAATTTTTAGCCCTAGTTCACAAAAAGTCAGAAATCACGTGGATTTTTAACCAATTAAAAAAATTGTATTTACTAAACTAGTCCTCTTTCCGGCAAAATAACACATTTGTTTGAGACTTTTCGTTGGTTCTGTGTATGCCGGCTTCCCCTAATATGTTACTTGTAGTCTAGGTTAACCCAATTTCTTAGAACTGTGCATGCACTTATCAGTCACACTGGTGAACATATCGGCCATCAGTCACACTGGTGAACATGTCGGCTATCAGTCACACAGGTGAACACGTTGGCTATCAGTCACACTGGTGAACATGTCGGCTATCAGTCACACTGGTGAACATGTCGGCTATCAGTCACACTGGTGAACATGTCAGCTATCAGTCACACTGGTGAACATGTAGGCTATCAGTCATACTGGTGAACATGTCGGCTATCAATAACACTGGTGAACATGTCGGCTATCAGTCACACTGGTGAACATGTCGGCTATCTGTCACACTAGTGAACATGTCGGCCATCAGTTACACTGGTAAACATGTCGGCTATCAGTCACACTGGTGAACATGTCGGCTATCTGTCACACTAGTGAACATGTCGGCCATCAGTTACACTGGTAAATATGTCGGCTATCAGTCACACTGGTGAACATGTCGGCCATCAGTCACACTGGTAAACATGTCGGCTATCAGTAACACTGGTGAACATGTCGGCTATCTGTCACACTGGTGAACATGTCGGCTATCAGTCATACTGGTGAACATGTCGGCCATCAGTCACACTGGTAAACATGTCGGCTATCAGTAACACTGGTGAACATGTCGGCTATCTGTCACACTGGTGAACATGTCGGCTATCAGTCACACTGGTAAACATGTCGGCTATCAGTCACACTGGTGAACATGTCGGCCATCAGTCACACTGGTGAACATGTCGGCTATCAGTCACACTGGTGAACATGTCGGCTATCAGTCACACTGGTGAACATGTCGGCTATCAGTCACACTGGTGAACATGTCGGCTATCAGTCACACTGGTAAACATGTCGGCTATCAGTCACACTGGTGAACATGTCGGCTATCAGTCACACTGGTGAACATGTCGGCCATCAGTCACACTGGTGAACATGTCGGCTATCAGTCACACTGGTGAACATGTTGGCTATCAGTCACACATGTCAGCCCTCAGTCATGCAGACAAAATAGCCGGAATCTCCCACTTTTAGAACACATTCTGAGTAAACCACTGACATGATATTCTTGATTTTAGTTGCACATGATTAGTTTTTATTATCTCTTTTAGGTGCATAGCCTCAGATGAACTTACAGGAACGATGTCTTTCAGTTGTTCGCTAACAACCTTGCGCACATCTGCGAGGGTTGACATTGACTGATTAAACTTGATGTCTCTCATAGCACTGAAGTACTTTGGGAAGGCCGTTGACCCACTGAAACGCGACACTGTTGGCGACACGTCTTCCACGATCAGCCTTGACACGAGGCCTGGCTGATAGAGAGGGAGAGAAAGTTGTAGCCCAACTAATGTTAAAGGGAAGGTACAACAATTGCCATTTGTTAACTGTAGTTGGGAATTTTGTGTAATGAAATTTTAAAATGTCCCAATTCTTTGAATTTGTACAAAGCACATATAAATTATCAATTTTGTAGTTCTTGTTTTAATCTTTATTGTTATAGTACATGAACTAAATTATTGTACAACGGAAATCGTTGTATATTCCTGTAATCAATCTGTCAATCCATTTATTCTTTCCACCCTTATTGTTATGTCCACATCGACTCCAGATAAAATTTGGTTGCTAAATCAACTCATGGCAGGATTTTAGATCTTCACCACATCCACTACATTTGCCAGTCTAAGGCATATTTTCAAAGTTTCACAAATATTATATACTGTGTTAATAATTTACAAATATTTTTTGCATATTCAATAAAAAAAATTGGTGAAGAATGCAACATGTGGTGACCAGCCATGATGGGTCCACACACGTAAACAAGCAGCAAAGTTTTTCAGTGTTTGATTCAATACTCAACTGGGACAAACTTCAAGTTCACATTTGTTCAGGCAGATCCACCAGAGTTACTAACGGAATATCACTCCAGACTCACTGTAATGAATATCTGTTACTGATAAAATCTATTCATTAACTATTCGCAAGGCAAAACACAGATAGCTAATTAAGTGCGATATGTTCATTGCCAGGCTTGTTAACAAATGCATGTCGATGCATTTGAATGCAAATGCAAATGTTTCACTTGAGTCAAATGCAAATGCGAATGCAAATGCCATTTTCCAGGAATGCATTCAAATGCAAATGTTTTGGGGTTGCATTCAAATGCAACATGTTTTGGTTACATATTTACAAATGCATTTGAATTAATTTTAAATGTTTTGGCTTTATATTAACGATTTGTTTTATTTGGAGAAAAACAATGTAATGTATACAAACACATTATTAATTTATTTAATAAATACAGACTATACAGTACAACATTATTGTAACCACTAAGTCCCACTACATACCACCCACACTACATGAACATGTATGTAGAGTCATACACTGAATCACACAGTTCCACGCCTGCTGAGGTGGTGGAAATAGGAGGGAGGAATAGACAATTGATAGTTTACTGGGGACCATGGCAGGGAATGAAAGGCTAATCCTTCAGGTAGGCCAGAATGGAAGTTGAACCCAAGACAATAGGGTGGGGTCACTGGGAAGATAACCTGGTGGCTAATTACAGCTACCACTAATCACTCTCTCTGACTGTAAATATTCAGGGCTGGCATTGCTAATGTTTACTCCCCCAATAAGCTGCCACCCGAAACCACCCCAACAGTGCAAACACAAAACAAGGGAATCATTTGTCTGCATTGTTTGATTTGTTTTAATGAACAGGTAATCTCTAAAGCCATCAACCTATAGACCAGTTGGTCTTTTCATGTTGTATGAGTAACAGCTCAGGCATTGACCAGTTGACCTACAGAGCACTTTTTCCAATGGCATGTTGTGAACTTGTGAAAGTGAACCTAACAATAATAATTATTAAAAGAATTAAAATTCAAATGCATTAAAAAAATGTTTAGGCATTTGAATGCGCATTCAAATGCTCAACATTTAAATGCACATTCAAATGTATTTGCGTTTGTTAACAAGCCTGGTTCATTCCCTACGAATACCTATATTTCAGGTTTAAAATCCATATACACATGTACCTACAAAATGCATTAAAATATAAATAAGTTAACATATAGTGACATATATTGTTGCAGCCTTTTCAAATTATTTTATTCTTTTAACTATTTATTTTTCAATGGACATACTGAAATAAAAACATTATTGTTACACTAAATAAATATCATAAAATCACCACTGAAGGATTTGTACACAATAACTAATTTATTACTGTGTGTTCATAGTTAAACATCGTTCAACTCATTCTTCAATCTGCTATGTGCCATATGTACCTTATTAAGAGCCATCACCATCGCGATCTTGCCTCCCATACTGTGGCCAAGCACTATCGCTTTATCAACGCCAAGGTTCCCAAGCAACTGTTCCACATCATCACCCATACTGTGGAAGTCCATTTCTGCCACATGTGGACTGTTGCCATGGTTTCTCACATCAACAGTTATCACCTGGAAAAGATACAATGCTTATTTGGAAGAAACTACTTAACAAACACCCAAATGATTCAAATATACTATTGAAATATTGTACTCAGTTTTGCATAAGACCACCTGGTTGTGGTGACAAGTTTAAATTTGAATGGAGTCATTCGTACAGCGTATTGTGGATGTGTTGACCCATCTCAAAGCCCTCTCTGCATCATAATTAATTATTTGCAACACGAATAGGAATTTCTGGGGAAACCTGGCAGATTTTGTTTGACATAGGCAATAGGTATATTCTGATAGATGATGATACTCAATCTGTTTCAGAAGTAAGCAGACAGTTAGGCAGATTTCCAATGAAACCTAGCTGATTTTGTTTGATGTAGGTATATTTTGGTCGGAAGCAGAATGCTATATAGGCTGATTAACCAATGGAAAATATGGATTTATACATAATTTCAAGTAAAAAATATGGATTTTAAACCAAACAAAACAGCATGTCTGCATGTCACTTCATCTAAACATTATGTTCCTTGCGATTCAAATTCCTACCTGTCTTTCAGTCTTGCTACTGAAAGCCTTTGCCAGTGATTCAAAGTTCTTCTTCGAACCCAATAGGCCATGTATGATCACAAGGGGGAGACTATCACTTTTGTCTTCTTTTTGAAATGACGAATATGAAAGCTCCACTGTACCAGACCTATAACAAACAACATCACATTATAATTTTACATAACATGATCTTGAACTTTTATTAGCTATGACAGTTTTATTGTATAATACAAGTATGTGGGGCATGACGAAATCATAAACGAACAAACTGGACGTGGATAAACAACGTAAGTTGTATGAATGATGTCGGTATTGACCAATCAGCACACATGATGGCGTCTCTTCAGACACATTCTAGGCTTCAATGAGGAGGCGCCGGTCATCCTAGACCTAGCCATGTCTAAAAATGCATTTCATTGCCTTTTCTGACGTTCCAGTGTGCAGATATAACCACAACAGTGTCGTTTATCTAATAATAATATCACTCACACAATACCGGCATCACTCAATCGCCTGCACATTTGAACATCAAAAAAGGTGATATTCAAATTGCTTAATAATTTACAAATCCGTGCGTGATTCAACATATCACTACTGACTACATTATATTATATGCGTTTGACCACTGTACGTGGTTGGTGTACATATTGCGTCATCATAATGGCCAAAATTATTCATTAAAACTCCTCCTTTCTAATCACAGTCTCTGTCTTTGCGAATGACATTGACTGAGTAGTTGGGGAAAACAGCTCACTCAAGTATCAAGTCAAGACTCGATCACTGCATGCTGACGCTGTTGAGTCAGAGCTGTCAAAATGTGTTTAATTGTCAATACAAATTCCCTTGACACCTACGACTACGTATCTTACCCACTGGTGGAATACGCATACACATGCTTTGGTATTAGCTCAGCACATAAACGGGTACGATTCAAGCTATTTATAAACCGAAACGGAAATTTCATTTTGAAAACAAAAATTATTATGGTTCAAGTCGTCTGCTGATTTCTACTGACAACTACACTGTTTAGTTAGTTCTGATTGTTAAGTAATTATATGACCTCATTATATTACATATCGTGATGGTAATTGTTATTAATAGAAAACTGAAATGTATCGTGTATATATTACTATTTAAACATATGCAGCTTGTTCAATGATTACTATAAGTCCATGATGATTACTGTGTGCTTACTTCAATCCGTAGCATGAATGAAATATTCTGTTTTGTTAGCACATATTACCGAAAAACTCAGTACTCATGCGCATCATGAATCACCCTTATTTCCGGTTTCTGGAGTTACGAGTTCCGCCTCTCGAACTGGTTACATTTTTAGTTTTATGCATTTTCAAAGACATTGGGATGGCGCGTGAATATGATCACCTGTTCAAGCTTCTTATTATCGGCGACAGTGGTAACTATGACTCTTTAATCAATTGGTAATGTTTGATCCTTGTTAAGTGCCCTAGCGAAGTTAATTTTGCTCCGCCCACTCGGAACTTCGCTCGTCCCACTCCCAGGCCCCAGGGACCAGGGTTTGACATATTGGGATTATTGATATTGTGGCGTCACATTTTTGTACTAGTACATTAAGCTTTAAAATCCAATATGTGTTTACAAAGTCAACGACATTTCACATATATACAATGATGCATAATTATGCCAAAATATCAGCAGTAAAAGGAAATGAGAAATTAACTTGCAACTACCATCCCATATTAAGCCCAACAGGCATAGTTTGTAAATGCATGGAAAAACCATTAGAAATCACATTATCAGCTACATGAAAAAGAATGATCTGTTCAGTCAAAAACAATATAGCTTTATCTCTGGCAGATCAACAGTTTTCCAACTAATTAAAATACTAGATGACTGGACCTTAGAAATGGATAATGTAAACACATGGAAATAAAAAAAATAATATAAGTGAAAATGAATATTTCATTTCATGACAAGCTATAATGTTAAACATTCACTAGTCACCACAGATAAGTAAACTGACTTAGGTGTAATGATCAATTCAAAACTATCATTTGATAATCACATAAACCAAATGGTTAATAAGCAACCAGAATGACAAAAATAGTCCAAAGAACCTTCCAATTCCTAGACACACACACACTTTCTTGCCACCATATAAGACTATGGTTAGATCTCACCTAGATTATGCTGTAGCGGTATGGCATCTGTATAAGATGAAATAGAAAATAGCAATAGAAAATGTCCAGAGAAGAGCCACAAAAGAACTACTTGGTATGAGGGACTTGTCGTACATAGAAAGACTAAAATTACTGAAGCTACTCACATTAGCATACCGAAAGCTAAGAGGAGACATGATAGAAGTCTATAAAATAATGCATGAACTGTACGATAATGAATCCGCACCAAACCTCCTGAAATGGGAGGATGTGCCACTAAGATCAGGAAATAGAGGACACTCTCTTAAATTGTATACCCAAAGAGCAAAAATAAATCTAATCATGCCCTCTTAGAGTGGCTGAACCATGTAATAGTCTACCTAAATCAGTAATACAAGCTAGATCGATAAACTCATTTAAAAATCGTCTACACAAATTGCGGTCTACCCAGGCAAAATTATATGACTATGATATGAAGCTCCATTTATACTGACCACTGGAACCGGAAACTATGAACTCTTAATATTAGATTCTGAAGAAGATCTGATCATTGAGGAACCAAGTGGACCCTGTGATCAGAATCATCCTAAGGTATTATATAATATTATACATCAAATTTCAATCAAGATTCAAGGACAAGGTTTTAAGTAAGAGTAAGACTCATGATGTAGCATTTTCTTATGTCCATGAGTCATGACATGTCCACGAGTCATTACTAAGGTATTATATAATATTATACATCAAATTTCAATCAAGATTCAAGGACAAGGTTCTAAGTAAGAGTAAGACTCATGATGTAGCATTTTCTTATGTCCATGAGTCATGACATGTCCACGAGTCATTACATGTCCACGAGTCATGACATGTCCATGAGTCATGACATGTGCATCAAGCATACTTCGGATTACTTCATGCTTATGGTGAAGTGAAGCTGAACACAGCCATTTTCAAGAAGGACAGCAGGACAGAAACAACCAGTTATACATAGAGACCTGGGGTCAAGTACATTTTCATGAGTATGAGTACGTTGGTGATGAATGAGTATGAGTACATTGCTAAAAGCTGAGTACGAGTACATTCTCATGAGTACGAGTAAAAGTATGAGTACATTTTTTATGACATTTCCATTCCCAAAGATACAGTTACCTTTTACGAACCCCTTCCCTTTACAAACATACAGACATGGTATGACTCATAAAATAAGTTTTTGTTTGGAGTTCCTTCTTATCTGCAATTAACAATTCATAAAGCACATTTTTTGATATGGTAATATCCATTAAACCAATATCTTTGTGGTTAGTCTACCAGTAACCAGGGTTGGGTTTCTGACAGTCAGAAAGTTATTTCTGACATGACAATGTCAGACAGTGCCAGAAACTAGTTTCTGATGGGTTTCTGGCATAAGAAACTGTCAGAAACTGTCAGAAATCAGAATGTAATACATTTCAAAGTTGTTCCTTTTACATAGATGTTCCTTGTCAGGAGTCCTTATATAATGGCAGTCATGTGTACAATTATTCTTGCATAAAAAGAACAACAAATTCAAGAGTAATTGTGCATAATATTATACAATTAATGTCTATTTTAATCAACATTTAAATATACGTTACATTCATTAACACATTGTGCCCCAGGATTTTATTAAAATTAATTTTGAGCGATTTTACCTCCTTTTGTTCAAAAATCTGTAGAAAAAACTATTCAATATTGACAATTGCAAGTTGTGTTTATTTTGAAGAGTAGTAATTTCTCCATAGGCATGTATACATAGAAATAGGATATATTAATAAAATGTTGACATTTGATCACAATTTGCGAAGACAAAATAGTAAGTTTGTTAAAACTTTTAAAGTTATTCTACCTTGCGACTGACATTTGATCCCATGTTATAACCCTATGCAACCCAGCAAAGAAAATGTAGCTACACTGTATATGTGTTAGCTTTGTACCACTGAAAATCTTTTCAAATTCTGACAGTTATTTTTCAGGTTACACCATATTTTATCATGACAAATGTAGAAATAAAAAATTTCAAGACAGCGTGAACAAAACAGAAGAAAATCAAGATTTCTGAAAGGGCAACACATGCATCTAACAAGCTGTTGTTGTTGCAAAATGTATCCGCTAGGGTGTGGCAAAATTTGGTAGCGTTTAGTTCAGTAGTTATTCGCCAGGGTTAATAGTGTAGCTCATAGACAAAATGTTAAACTACATGCATTCACAATTTATGATTATATGTCATTCTGACAATATCTACTCAGTAATGTTGCACTATAGCAAGCTCAGATAATACTCTTAAAAAAATTTTGTTGTAGCTCTTTTGATATTTTAGCTCTGGAAATTGCCTGGACCTGCTTGAATCTATCTTTGCTAATTATCATCATAAAAGTATGAGGTATAATTTTGTTGGTTGCTAAGATACTATTTTCTATAATAGAATGATAATAACTACAACACATTATGTAATCATGGGAATATTACTATCTGAAATTTTATTTCGTCACAACTGAAAGCAAAGATAGACCAACTTCACCCTGCTACCAAACAATTTTGAGCAGCTGAATGTCCCTACATCCAGTGGTGAAAATGTAGCCAATATGTAAGCTATACAATAAAGCAAACATGAATGAATATGTTGAACAGTTTTATTTGTATCACGTTTTATTTAGAGCTTTGTGAAACGTTGACGATTTTTTTAATTAGTATCAAAATGGAAAGCAAAATAAACATATTTCACCCTGCTACTAGATAATTTATGAACTGCTCACTGAATGTCCCTATATCCAGTGGGACAAATGTAGCCATGTGTGTAAGCTATAACATAAAGCAAACAAATTATGTTGAGCAGTTTTGTTTTTATGATGTTTTATGCAGAAACATGTAAAATCTGTCTGTTTGGTTTTGGGTTTCCCCCCACACATCAAAGATGTTGAATGGCAGGTGGATACAATGTAATTACTGGTAGGCGGCCGGCTTCCAAGAAAATGATATTGGCTAGACCTATTTCTCAAAGTCTGAATTTGCCAGTCAACTGAATTTGCCACACGTTGTAGTTAGCATTACGTTGGATAATGGGTATGTCAGATTATAAAAACGACATGGATGGGCCCATCCAAGATAAATTTTTACCCATCCAAAAGACGGGTGGACCGGTCTGTGGATGAGTCTATGCCTGGGGCTACTTCTGGGCTGCCACAACAGTCCTGGGGCTATTTCTGGGCTGCCACAGCAGTCTTGGGGCTACTTCTGGGCTTCCACAACAGTCATGGGGCTACTTGTGGGCTTCCACAACAGTCCTGGGGCTACTTCTGGGTGCCACAACAGTCCTGGGGCTACTTGTGGGCTTCCACAACAGTCTTGGGGCTACTTCTGGGCTTCCACAACAGTCCTGGGGCTACTTGTGGGCTTCCACAACAGTCCTGGGGCTACTTCTGGGTGCCACAACAGTCCTGGGGCTACTTATGGGGTGCCACAACAGTCCTGGGGCTACTTGTGGGCTTCCACAACAGTCCTGGGGCTACTTGTGGGCTTCCACAACAGTCCTGGGGCTACTTGTGGGCTTCCACAACAGTCCTGGGGCTACTTGTGGGCTTCCACAACAGTCCTGGGGCTACTTCTTCTCTTACTTCGTGTAGATGACCTTAAATGATCTGCCAGACAAACCTCTTCATGTGAACATATATGACCTGCCAGACAAACCTCTTCATGTGAACATATATGACCTGCCAGACAAACCTCTTCATGTGAACATATATGACCTGCCAGACAAACCTCTTCATGTGAACATATATGACCTGCCAGACAAACCTCTTCATGTGAACATATATGACCTGCCAGACAAACCTCTTCATGTGAACATATATGACCTGCCAGACAAACCTCTTCATGTGAACATATATGACCTGCCAGACAAACCTCTTCATGTGAATATATATGACCTGCCAGACAAACTTCTTCATGTGAATATATATGACCTGCCAGACAAACCTCTTCGTGTGAACATATATGACCTGCCAGACAAACCTCTTCGTGTGAACATATCTTTGCAGACAGTTGCTTTTAAAAAATGGCTTTCTGAACAATTAATGACTCAGCTCTCTGCCCCTGGTATTCAAACTTGAGAAATGGTGGTATGTGGGTCACAAAATTCAATTCAAAGAAACGTTTTATAATGACAATGACCTCCAGAAACCTACACCTAATGATGATCTAATTATTACGTATTATGTAACCAGCTGGTGCTACAATCTTGAATCTGAAGGTTATCTCAGATCACACCTCTCAAATGCACTAAAATTTGTGTGACACATGGGTTGAGAGATAAAGTTCATTGTGTGTCCCTTCACAAAGAAAGAAACCAGCTCACTGGTCAAGTCATAACAGGGACAGACACAATTTAAAACCCTTTAAAAATATTTTTGAAAGTTATTCAGTAAAACATATAGTTCATGAAAAGCTAAAGTTTCCGTGTATAGTGGGGCCTATGCATTTTTCCCCTTATTTTTTACTTAAAAATTACGTATTCACACAACATGCCTAATTTTTTCTATATACATGCATTCATTCAATCATTCCAACTACAAAAACATATATTCTTAAAAAAATATTTTGGTTTTTGTGCACTTTTGCGGTCCAAATAGCACCACTGAGTGAGCATTAATATAAGCTGCTCAAGCTGAAGACAGAAGATGCTGTTGCAACAGCGTTGTCAATGGGGCTTGGACCGAAAAGGTACACTAGCCTAGCGGACACTAACATGCTTCAACCAACCAATCGGAAGTGGGGACATTGGGGGTTCATGCAAAACAATTGGGGTGCGTATTATATATGGTAAAATAGAAATTGTTTCAGATTTCAACAAAAAGTCAGGGTGCATATTATTCCTGGGAGCCTATTATACACTGAAAATTACAGTAATCCACATATTTGTAGCTTTTACATTTGTAACTTTGTGGACAGATTCTGTCCCTTTTTAGTAAACATAGAATCACTTCTAAGGGTGACTAAGACACAGTGAGAGTTTTATTTTATGTATGAGTGACGATATTAATCGTTTGAATAGTACATACTCGCACCAATTGTGTGCATAGACATGATGTCACATCATCATATGTTTCCATGTGTCACCTTTTGATCATAGCTGAACCTGAGATAAAATATCAACCTTCATATGTAGGAACACTATTTCAAGTTACTTTCTTCCAACAAAATCACCTTAACTGCATTTATAATCTATGCTTCATATGTTCATAAAATATTAATTAGTATTTAATCTAAGCAAAATCAAGGTAGTTCTGATCAGTTTATTCAGACATTTTGACATACATGTACAGGTTACTCCTGGCATGGAAATACCCATGTACAATCTGTCGCCTTTACAACCCTAGTGCATCATTGGAATATCTAACAACATCATGGGATCCACATTGCCAAAAGAACATTAAACCCCTGGACTGGCCTGGAGGCTATCTAGAGCTAATTCAAAAACAATCACCCACTTTTTATTCTAGTTACATTTTACATTAAAAAAGTGTACGATATCACCATCATAGTAGATTGTAAAAAATCCATCTGGGTTATTATATCGTGTTTCAAGCATATAGATTAGACTGAATGAAATGGCTGATTTATCTTGAAAATGTGTAGTCTATGCACTCCATTAAAACGACCTGAAGTGAATAATAAGATGTAAAATGTCTGACGATTCTGTTTGCAGGTGTAGGAAAAAGTAGCTTGCTGTTGCGGTTTTCAGACAACACATTTTCTGGTGAGTACGTCAGATTTCTGTTGCTTTCACAGCATTAAGATCTGAGACCAGAACTGTTACACGTTTATGTCCCTATATTCAGTGTTCTGTGATTCATTGGCGTGAGTCATGGTTATTTGGTATGAGTATGTGCAACTGTAAAACAGAACAAACATTATGCTTCAGTTCTATTCTGAAGTTTTATCTCTACTTCACTGAAATGTAAGTATTTCATTGAGATAAAATTTGTGAGAAAATGTCATGCTACGGTAAATAAAAAAATGTGGAATCCAAATATTAGGTTCGTTTACACACACATATTTGAAAATAAACTCCAGAATTCACTCACATATCATGTGGAAGTTTGGCATGCTAATTTAGAGCAAAATCATTCAGATATCTTCTGAATTCAAATGAAATATCCCACTTTTCTATAAAATCAGGAAACAATATTTGTTGTTCTACGGACACCAGTGCTCTCTTGTGATTAAATCAAATTGGCCCACAACATATATTTCTTTAGGAGATAAGCTTTTTTGATATTTTGGAAATAGCTATTTTCGTATATCTCTGCGACAGTTTCACCACACATTTCTTTACTACAATCTCCCTGTTTGATCAGGAAGAAATCTGGATATCTCCATATTTTTTATTTTCTTCTTACCTCAGCCTACATGTATGACTAACAGTAATTAATAACTATCATTTCAAATTGTACTTTCACGGTGTCATTGGGGGAATCCAAAACACTAACATATCAACTTTTAAATACAATACATCAGCATCTTTAAAAAACTAATTAAGTACAGTATTGTTCTAAATTTCTTACCTGTAAATCAAAAGGTTGTAATGTTAATCCTCTTTCATTTTTGTCTGAACTGATGCTATTAGTATTACTGTATAATATTTAATGTAAGTGACTGAACCCATCAACAATACTAGATCGTTCAGTGTAAAGCACAACATACTAATTTTAATAGTTGTATAACATTTTTCAGTTTCACTTTCCCTTCTGTGACTAAGATGCTGTGGGTTAAAAACTAGGATCTTGGTTAAACTGAAAGTCTGGGAGTGTTGTGTCGTTCTACTGACAGGTTTATCTGAAAAAAAGTGTGTAAACATTGTTCAGTGATGAATACAGGAATTATTTGTAACATTATCATCTGTCACCATTACACAGCTATTTTTTGTAGCCAATCTCTTTGTCAAAAAGTTGTTTGGTAGCTTTCTGTTTATCATTGCATGCATTATCATTGGTAGCTTTCTGTTTATCATTGCATGCATTATCATTGTTAGCTTTCTGTTTATCATTGCATGCATTATCATTGGTAGCTTTCTGTTTATCATTGCGTGCATTATCATTGGTAGCTTTCTGTTTATCATTGCATGCATTATCATTGGTAGCTTTCTGTTTATCATTGCATGCAGTATCATTGGTAGCTTTCTGTTTATCATTGCGTGCATTATCATTGGTAGCTTTCTGTTTATCATTGCATGCATTATCATTGGTAGCTTTCTGTTTATCATTGCATGCATTATCATTGGTAGCTTTCTGTTTATCATTGCATGCATTATCACTGGTAGCTTTCTGTTTATCATTGCATGCATTATCACTGGTAGCTTTCTGTTTATCATTGCATGCATTATCATTGGTAGCTTTCTGTTTATCATTGCATGCAGTATCATTGGTAGCTTTCTGTTTATCATTGCATGCATTATCATTGGTAGCTTTCTGTTTATCATTGCATGCATTATCACTGGTAGCTTTCTGTTTATCATTGCATGCATTATCACTGGTAGCTTTCTGTTTATCATTGCATGCATTATCACTGGTAGCTTTCTGTTTATCATTGCATGCATTATCACTGGTAGCTTTCTGTTTATCATTGCATGCATTATCACTGGTAGCTTTCTGTTTCACTGATAATTGTGTGATTATTTCAATTAATATTATTTGTTATGAATTGCATCATAAGTGTCTATAGTGTCTATCCCCGTGTGTTGCTATTCATCTGTTGCTCTCCACGTAGAGGCCAACATATGATTTGCCAGTGGATTATTTAGCGTCTGTGCTTGCTCCGTAGGTACATACATTACAACAATAGGAGTTGACTTCAAAATTCGCACAGTTGATGTTGACGGAGAGAAAGTGAAACTACAGATCTGGGACACAGCGGGACAGGAGCGGTTTAGGACTATCACATCCACGTAAGTTAGCATGCATGCATTCCCTCATACTTCTGTGTGCATGTGAGCAATTCGTGACTTATGTGTTTTCGTTGTGCACCAAATTAAGATAATTAGTGGCAGGGAAGTATATAATGCTGATTCCACTGCATTCACATCAGCTTATTCCAATTTCATTTCTGGAATCAGAATTACATGGCATGTGGATGTGTGTGTGTATGTTCATACATTAACAGCAGCAGATCCAGGGGATCTTAAGGGTCTCGAGACCCCTCTAGGCCATGGAGGGGGGGTCTCATCATTAATTTTCAAATTTAAGTGCCCCCTACACCACCACCAACACTGTATCACTGCACAATTAATTGCAATAATTTTAAAGCACTAATGACACAGTATAACAAACAGTACATAATCAATCAAAATGCTAATGGTTTGCCATTAAAATACATGTTTGCCATTTAAAACATGCATAATAATATTATATTCACTGAACAATTCATCAATCAAATTGAGCATTTGGTAAAGTGAAGGTTTTGTTGCAGGTACTATCGAGGCACGCATGGGGTCATTGTAGTCTATGATGTCTCTAGTGGAGAGTCATTTGCCAATGTCAAGCGGTGGCTACACGAGATTGACCAGAACTGTGAAGTAGCCAACAGGATACTAGGTGAGTTCCATAATGCCAGGATTTAATAATACAATAATACATTTAATTATTTGTTAATGTTAAATGATGTACAACAGCATGGTGCATCGTACAACAGCATGGTGCATCGTACAACAGCCTGGTGCATTGTACAACAGCATGGTGCATTGTTCACTGGTTTGTCAAACCATGATATATTAACTGGGCCTTGCAAAACTTGACTGATGTCCTGACTAGTCCTGACTAATGTCTGGTTTGTTCTACAAACCATGTTCATGGTTGTTAGGCACAACAACATGGGCCACAGACAACAACGTAACACAACAGTTAGAACATCAGACTGTCAGGACCGAGGCATGAATCCATTGCTATCATTTCAAAGATTGTGCAGTTTTGATCACGCTACATTGCCTCAGTTCATTCAGACTGTCAGGACCGAGGCATGAATCCATTGCTATCATTTCAAAGATTGTGCAGTTTTGATCACACTACATTGCCTCAGTTCATTCAGACTGTCAGGACCGAGGCATGAATCCATTGCTATCATTTCAAAGATTGTGCAGTTTTGATCACACTACATTGCCTCAGTTCATTCAGACTGTCAGGTCCGAGGCATGAATCCATTGCTATCATTTCAAAGATTGTGCAGTTTTGATCACGCTACATTGCCTCAGTTCATTCAGACTGTCAGGACCGAGGCATGAATCCATTGCTATCATTTCAAAGATTGTGCAGTTTTGATCACGCTACATTGCCTCAGTTCATTCAGACTGTCAGGACCGAGGCATGAATCCATTGCTATCATTTCAAAGATTGTGCAGTTTTGATCACGCTACATTGCCTCAGTTCACTCAGCTGTATAGATGAGGTTGGGTCTCCTGAGTATTTTAATGCAACAGAAGCGTTTTGTATTGTACTGTATATGTGAACGAATAGTATTTATGCAATCAACAACGCAAGCCAAATGTAAAGATATGAAAAGGCCAAATGAAATGTGGACCGTGTAACATATGCCAAGCCTGTGGCTGAGCCTCATACAAAGCCGCCTGGACACAATGCTCCCAGAGCCCACACTTCGACATAGCAATACAGTACATGTAGTAATATTCCTACAACACAAGACAATTCATGGCATTGTCACCAGCACATTAAAACATTAACCCAACACCGACAATACTCGACACAATACCTATTTGCATATACTGCATCACTGGACTACACTACTTGCTAAAATTCCTACTCTATATATTTTTGTAACCTAAAAGGTGGGGCCATAACGCCACCGTTCACCGAAACCTGTGAACACCCCTTTGTGCAGTAATTATAATATAGCTTTCCCAAGGACTGTCTTATATAAGAACTTATTTTACCTTTTTACCAAGCAATCACCAAACATGAACAAAGGTTTCATGATGACAAATGTTTTTAAGGCCTTTCAAATTCTGATCTGCCCACGTGAGATTTCCAATGTATGTGTAATATTAACTGTCTTAAGAAAATATATTTTTCGAGTATAACATTCCGCAAGTTCACTGTGTGAGCTAAACTATAAACAACACTGACAATTACTGTCTTGTTTGTTCACACTCATGAGGTTTCTTGCAGTTGGCAACAAGGATGATGATCCAGAGAGAAAGGTTGTGCTGACGGAGGACGCCCAGAAGTTTGCTGACCAGATGGGCATCCAACTGTTTGAGACGAGTGCAAAGGAAAACATCAACGTTGAAGAGGTGCGTTCATGTTAATTCTGTGTGATAAGGGATGATCTCAAAACATGGCCAACATTGCACAACATTTGTCTCATTGGAGTTAGTAGCTGTTTCATTTACATCAGTGTATTTTTTAAATACATAATTTATTGTGTTGACTGACTTATTTCAAGTGCATGCAGACAATTCTGTGGTGACTTTTGTTACATATATCCAATTAAAATATTGTGACTTGTGTCAAAGATATTCCATACATACATTGTGACTTGTGTTACACATATTGTGTTGCAAATGTTCCACACAAACATTGTGACATGTGCTACATTGTGACTTGTGTTACAGATGTTCTGTGTACACAAATTGTGACTTGTGTTGCAGATGTTCCACACTATAACGCGGCTTGTGCTTGTGTCGAAGAAGGAACAACAGGCTCGTGTGCAGACACAGGCGAACGACACAGTGAAGCTTGGCGGCTCCAGCTCGAGAACAAAGAAGAAGAAGTGCTGCTAGGGGCCGCCACTAGTTCATACTCTCGACGTCATTCGAAAATCTGTCTCTTACTGAGCTCTTGTGACTGTGATGCTCTTGTTTCAGCATTCACCATGCATTGAGGTGACAGAGTAATATATTACAAGGTGGCAACAACACAACATGGAAATTGCGGCATGATAATGCAGGTTGGCATGGCGGTAATGTGGCGGCTATGTGTTGAATGTGTGTCAGCATAAATGTTGTGCTGGTATAATTGTGTAGCTTCCTGTGCCAGGACTGCTGCTACAGTATATCTGTTCAGATTGGTGGCTAAAAATTACATTGGTATAGAAAATATGCTGCTTTTTCAAAGTTGTCTGAACTTTTGATGTTTTCTGTTGCGCAAATCATGGCCTGGAGAAAAGTTGTTTCACAGGTTATCTAAGGGAGGTGTTCTTACAGAAAATGATAATTCAGTTTCAAGCAAAATTGCTTGCTAATGAAGCATTCCAAATTTATGTGGACAGTTTGTGTGTGTCACATGACTGTTTGTTCATTTGTAATGTCTAGGAGTCAATTTGTATTATTTGACTTGTGAAAGTGACAAAATGAGTGATTAATCGAGCCTACTGAAAGTGACTAATCAGGCCATGCAGGCTGCACACATTGTCTCTTAAGTGAAATGTATTTTCTGTAAGTACAAATTCAGTAACTGGGCAATACAGTACAAGGTAATATAAGTGATTAGTGCTTTTTTGCAAGTGACAAGGTAAATGATTGTGCACTGTAACACTGCAGCATTATAAACGGTGTTAAGTGAATGGTTCATTGTGATAGTGGCATCATTGCCTGATGTATTGACTGACTGGTCTGTGTGCTTGGACTCTAGTCACGCGAGACCATTCATTGTTGGGGTCGAACTGGGGTCTCATAAATTGTTTGCCTGACACGATCTTGATGAGTCTTGTAAATGCAAGTAAAACCTCATGATATAAAGTAGCATAAATTATAAGTGATTGCGTTTGTAGTTTGTACACGGCTTATCAAATTTTTAAAAAGTTTCAACATTTGATTGCCTGTTAACATGTTGACCAAACTGTGTCCAAAGTAGCATTCACTGTTGCCATGACAACCTGTTATGACAACAAGTAGGCTGTGGAGATGTAGCATGGAGATAATATATCAATCATGCCTAGTCCTGAATATGGGCTGTGTATAATTAGTGCTGTTACACGGACACTTTGCAAGTCAAATGAAGAAGTCCATAGCACATAGTAATGATGACACTTTCTGCCAACATTTAGAAGATGATTGTATTGTTTGGGTGCTACGCAGAGGCATGGCTTGGCGATATTCAGATGAGGAAAGTTAATTTGAGGCATTTACAAATTGGCATCATGCAATGTATACAAATAAGGTTGATTGACCAGTAAGTTTCTCCAGTCCCTCCGTCTGTCCAGTCCCTTCGTCTGTCTAGTAGGAATCACACCTACAAAACAAGTTGCTTGTTCTACTTGGGTAACGTTTAAAACAGGGATCTGCACCATGTAATTTGCATGCAAGGCAAAGCAATGCTGCGTAAACTACATAACAGCAAGGCTTGTGCATGATACAGTTGTAATTAATTATGAATTAATTTAATATCAAACCCAACCATATAATTTTAATAGAATTGGTGTAGTCTCAAACAAGTTAGATATAGGGGAAACACATTTTCAGCAAGACTAAAGAAGAAGCTATGAAAACTATGACTGGACAGGGTTTTCTTCCCATCTGTCATCAGTTATGTGAAAGACAAAAGTAAGTTTCGTTTGACATACACAAAGGGAAATGTTATGACCAGTTGGAAGCATTTGGCAGAAGAATGCTATTTCAACACACATTTCACCAAGTATTGGGGAAAGGTGTGTTGAAACAGTGGTGGATGGAGGTCTTGCATTGAAGCAACATTGTAAGGACGTGAAAAAAACATTATAATGACATGAATAAACATTGTAAGGACATGAAAAAACCATTAAGGATATTAATACACCATTGTAATGTGTTAAAACAACTTTGTAAAGATGTAAAAAAAAATATTGTAAGGATATGAAAACAACATTGTAAGGTGTAAGCATAAGTAATGTGTTGAAACAAGATTGTAAGGACATGAAAACAACATTGTAAGGTGTAAGCATAAGTAATGTGTTGAAACAACATTGTAAGGACGTGAAAACAACATTGTAAGGTGTAAGCATAAGTAATGTGTTGAAACAACATTGCAAGGACGTGAAAACAACAGTGCAAGATGCATTTAAACAAATTGTAAGGATGTGAAAACAATATTGTATTGACATAGCTTCAATGGATGGATGTCTCCTGAGGCAAATCGTGTTTAGACTATTACCATTAAGGCAACTTTTTATATCCTGTTGTGTCGATCCCACCTTATCACCTGGTATTCCTATTGCACCAACTTTCTACAGCAGTCTTGCTCAAACTGGTTTCTATATGGTACTGTTCATATGCATTATATAACAGCTACTAATAATTTTTTTGGGAGGAAGTACAAAGTTGCCTCAAGGCCCAGGCCCAAAACACCCCATGTGATTGACAGATGTATGTCAGTGTTGACAGGTATCTGTGATTGACAGGTACCTGTTATTTACACACTTAGCAGGCTTGTGTGTCCAAGTGAATGTATTGTCAGTGAAAAGAGTTCTACATCTTATTTTGTCTATACCATCATGTTTGCTGCTGTTCATAATAAGTACTTAGTTTAGGATATATATTTATACTAATATAACTTTCAAGTTCTCCAGCTGATAGCCTTGTAACTTGGTATATGTGTTGGTAATGACATGTCAGTTACTAAGGAGAAATAGGTTCAAATAGTTAGTATGATTTTAGTTACATTTGTCGTGTCAGTTTTGTTTTACAATTGCTGCTTCCGCATAGAGTGATGTACAAAAGTAGTACATTATAGTTTTCAAACCAGATATTGTTCAGCATTTAAGTTTGCCTTGTTTCCAAACATACTTTATTCTGCTTCTGGGATAGATATGTATTATGCCCAGTTCATTCTAAGGAGCCAGAAGGTCTGATACAATTTTGAGGATTGCCAACAGTGATGTGAAATCAGAATATGGTGTAATCACTAAATAGGCAGATAATAGTGAACATATTTTTTTATGTATCAATATATGCTATATGTTTGTTAGCTCTGTCGTAGATCTGTATTTGTTATATTGGAGGCTGCTGTTTTTACCGAAAATATATGCACATATTTTGGCACATATGGTGCATATGTGCTGTGTATATATGTTAGCAGGTTTCCAGCAATTTTGTACATAAGTACTATACACGAGAACACAAATAAACCCTCACCACAGCTTCATATGACTTGCTAACTTGTATCAGGAAGACTTGTAAATGTAACAGTTTAAAGAACCAACAGGGTGACACTAGCATAGTAGAGAGACGTTTGTCTGCCGACGTAGACCAAGTGAGTTGGGTGAAATGTTTTGAAATACTAAGAAGTTTCTTGAGAGGTAATTATCAAGTCAAATAGTGTAGTAGAGTCCAGTACACTGACATAGCATTTCTTTGGAGTTTTGTGCTACAAATTTCTTTCGGATTTTACATCTATTACTTTACTGATTGTGACCCCGAAGTAATGATTAGTTGCCGTGAAAAATGCATTAAGACTGTAGTAAATGATCTCAAAACACAGCACGAAGGATGAAAAATGTTCATGGATTTCCACAGGTTGATGAACTAAAATTACCGTATTTGACTTAACAATCGTACAGTACGTTTGAAAAAAAATTGGGCCATGCAAAAAAATCTGTTCTTAAAAAATTCGTTCTCTAGAACTGTTTAACACTAGTGGTGTCATTTTGGTGACTAGTGTAGAACAACTGAAAAGTGGTGCCAACTGTTTACACCGGTAAAACCGTTTACACCAGTGCTCGCTAATTAGGGCATGTACCCTTAATACAGCTGTAAGTTGAATACTGTACATCATTTTTTTACATCACTCCTAGTATGTACCAATTTGTAAATTTCCAGTGAAACCTACCACGAGATAGATCACAAGGTTAATGTTTTAGTGCAGAGTCCAAAAATGCAAAGCAACACCTCTAATTGGAAAACTAATCGTTATTACCAGTATTTGTTGGGTCAAGATCTGAATATCCACCTCATACTCATTTTTTTTTGCAATTAGAAATTATTTAATTCTGGAACTAATTTGTACAGGAAAAAAACTGTGGATTAGATATCGAATTGAGAGGTCAGGAAAATGAGAAGTTCAGAGAGTGTGGGTCTTGGTTACCCCCTCATAAAAAATTATAGGTGCGTGTTATTATTGATTTACTTTTTACACTATCCACATTACTTAGTGCAATCACTTTAAAAACAGATACATTTCATGAAATGCTTATGAAACAACTAACATTAGTTTAGTGAAATATCTTGAGTAATTTGTTTTGTCAATTACATAATTTTTAAGGGGAACCATATGTTTTTCTGGTAACTGCCAAAGAAAGAGTAGATTTGTTATGGAGGGTATCTACCCTGTTGGTTTTACCATAAGGGAGTTTGGGACACCAGTTGGATTTAGGTTATTTTCTAAAATCACTGTTAAATTCCCTACCCCAAGAACCCAAACATCATATTATATTGAGTAATGCACAGTTAGAACGATAATAATAAAAGTTCTTATATAGCACCCGATCAATCGAGATTGGTCTTGGGCGCTTTACATTAATAGTAGTGTTTTACAGGCCATAAAATTGCTAAGAGAATAATTATACTGAGAATAGTCTACACAAATGCTACACACAAAAAAACACTAACAAAACAAACCATGTTAAAATATTCTATAACACTTCTTTAAATATAGTTTGTAATACAAGTGAAAGTAAGAAAATTATCATGAGACTGCCAACAAATTAAATATACTAAAATATTCTAAAAGCTACTTTAAATATATTAATTTATACAAGTAAGACTCAGAATATAACGATAAAAATGCTTAATACAATTATAAAAAACTTCTTAAGAACTTTGCTTTAAATAAGTAATCTCAGTAATTCAAGTGAAACTAAAAGAATGACCATAAATATACTAAAACATAATAAATACACAATATCTAATGAATACACATAAAATGTCCTCATCAGCGAGTTAAATAAAAGCTTGTTTAAAAAGGTGAGTTTTTAAGTGTTTTAAACACTTGTACTGATTTTGCTGTTCTGAGGTGTTAAATTGTTCCATAGAACGGCTGAGCAAACAGCAAAAATATGTCTTGGGTAGAGACACCATAAGCCGTTGGTCCTGTCCACCTGCTGTCTGCTAGGGGAAGTGAATTATCCTAAACGGGGTAAATGTATAACCTGTTATGAACTCGCTAACTCTAACACAGTGCAACAATGCTCTGAAGTTGGATATCCACTTAATTTGAAGAAAGATCTGTTATCAATACAGCTTTTTACTTATCAGCTATTTTGTCATTCATCAGCAGCAATTTGAGTATGATTGTAAATTTAAATATTGTATTGTTCACATTATTGTGAAGGATTTTTATGGGGATAAACAAATAATTGAGGATTCTATATGGAGTTATGGTGGGTAAATATATAATGGAGGATTTTATATTTTATACTGGGAAGACAATGTGGTCCAATATGTTGTAATGCATAGTTTTGGTCAGGGAGAAGTAGACTTTGGCATGAAAACTTTCCAGGAATTTTAAACATGTGTGTTTGTGTGAACATTGATACGGGTCTGGTGAAGTTGACAGAACCACAAGAATTTGGCTGGCAGTGTCTGAAGCAATTATTGAAATTCCGGAAGCAGTGACAAATCCTTGTCAGCCATCCACTTATATTATCAAGACCAGGCCTCTTCTCTAGAAGTGTTATACTTGATTGTGTGATAGCTGCCCATTTAAACTCTGTCTTTGTAGACACACACTCAGCTACAACTGGCTTTGTTTGAAGTGTCCTCAGATAACAATTTGTATGGACAGTCACTGCTCTAACATCTCAGGTCCACAATGTCCATCTTAGTAAGTAGCAAATCTTATGGACTTCCACTGTGATATTTTTCTGTTGCTATTGCTAAGTATGTGCACAGTACGTTATAGGTCCGTTAAAATTTATCAGTCATATCAATGCGTTTGTTTATTTACTGAGTTGCAGTGGTGATGCAGTGGTGTTGCAGTGGTGATGCAGTGGTGATGCAATGTCATGACATAACATAAATGTGTCTCTCCATGTGAAAAGAACTATTTGGGAGATAAATATAACATTAGTAGCAGTGCACATAAAATATCTAAGTTTTAACTCCAATATTTTGACAAAAGACTAACCTGCAACAAATAAGTATCAGCCAAACAATTATAATATCCTTGTCAACTTTACCAGTAGAAGTTGTCTGTTTGGGAAAACTTGTATTTTAACTTCGAAAATAATTTTTGTACCAGACAATGCTGTATTTATTGCTGGGCATATACCAGTCTTTGATATATCCAAACTTTAATGTCTGCATTACCTATTTGGTTAAATTTATTACACATACACTTAGTCAGGATTTTTCGTTTTAAAATGTTATTTTAGGAAACAAAATTTTTACTGTTTTTTTTCCTATTATAGAAGTGGTTCTTGATCTATGTTCCTATTTACATTATACCAACTTCAAAGAACACAACATGCAGCAAACAATTCTGCAACTTTATTCCAGAATTCATAAATTATCAACAACGTTTCACGACATTCCTCAACAAATACCAATAAATTAATACACCATAAATTGGAGTAATTGATCCAGACAAAGGTATACCATTAACATCAGCCATCATATTATCTAACTAATTACTTTGTAAAACCATTATATTTATTAAGCCAGAGACCCCCCACACAGTCAGTTCATCTGATAATTCAGAATTATTCCTGGGTATTTTATTTTAATCTTACAAAATAGTATAGTGGAAACTCTAGACACCTTGGTTCCCAGTCATTATGTCTGGATTAATGGGTTTTCCGGATAGATGAATCATACCAATTTATTTTCAACGTGATCAATATGTATCTAACATCAATATCCATATATGACATGTTGTGTATTGTTCTCATTTTACAACTGTTAGAATCAATTACCTCGACATTTATTTTCTTTCACTTTATTATTAATTATAAAAATTGCAGATTTTAAGGTTAGAAAGTGACACAGAAATTGGCCAATATTTACGCCTCACATATTGTATGAACATTACTAAACAACTAATTTTCTTATTTCAGCACAGCTGGTTGTGCAAACGATCAGATCCATGCAGGGATCCAGTCACTGAAACCGAGCTTGTCCATAATGATAGTTACCTGTAATACATCTGAAAATGAGACATTACAATGTTATTATATAATGATACAATACCTAACAGTCCAACACACCTTACAAGGAGAGAACCCCTTATGCAAAAATATACAACTCTCTATGGGTTCACAATGTGATGTGAATCAAATCAACATTCTGTCTTACAATTTAAGATAAAACTCTAAAGGTACAGAGTGTGATCATGTTTATAGCAACACCACGTCATATAGTACAAACTATATCTATTCCAGCACCTTCACCACAAAAATTTCTTTAATAAACCACCATTTTTAAATATAATTGGACCATTTTCAATTGATGAATATCAACCATACCAATGTAAACATGATATTGGAGGCATCAATTTAAACAAATAACGATCAAATTATATTAAAAATTGTGGTTCATTAAAAATATTTGAATGGTCAAAATGTTAATATATTTATATATATATATATCATATTCGACCTATTAAGCTTACATGCCCTAATTAGCACACACCCCCTTTTTTAATCAGCAGGATCCATAATTATTGTAATTTGCCTAGTGTGGAACAACTGAAGTGTCGCCATCTGGTGTTAAACAGTTGGCACCACTTTTCAGTTGTTCTACACAAGTCACCAAATGACACCAATTACTTTATTGTCAAGAGGAAACAATGTTGGTGTATGTTTATGTTCTAATAAGAACAGATTCCTTGACATATTCAAAGCACACTGTTTGCTCATTAGGTCGAATACTATAGTTTGTAATATTTAACATAATCATACTCTGTACCTTTCATGAGAACAAACACTTGCCACCATATTAAGATTATCCTAAATCTGTCATGGAATTCTTCAACTCTCTCGTGCAGTGTGCATCTGGGTGCGTATCTGTTAGGTGCCATACAGTGAACCTGGGTGACCTTTACCCGTTGTGTTGTGGACCCTCTGCACCCATCCAGGGGTAGGTCCATGGGGAAATACCATAGTATATTTACACATACAGTTCACTCTTCCTAACACCTATGGAAGAGGACGGGTTACACTATCACAATCCTATATAAATGAACACAGCTCTGCACACAGACTTTATGTACTCATCAGGGCACATGGTCAAACAATCAGTAATTTTCTACATACCATAAGAACATTCTTACTACTTCTCCAAATTAACAACATAAAATCAACTGGTTTATACTTTCTGAAATCTGGATATTTGCTTAAGCAATCTTGCTAAAACAAACAGCAATTGATATCAACATAATATGTTAACATATTATGTTAATTAAATCTGAACGCAAGTTATACAAACTGAGAGTAACAAACTCTTCCAATATATGAAAAATAACTAACTTCACCATTATCAACAGAGAGAATATGAATAAAGAAAATTTGACACAAAAGACAAAATAACTGAACTTTGTTAATTGGTTCAATAACATTTCTTAATTTATCTATGACATCGATGTGCTAGAAAATGTGGCCGATTTTTATATTGACACAGCTGCTGAAAATGTCACTAAAATCAGGCAATTTATGCACAGCAGTATTATGCCTTCAATTCTTAATTCCATAAAATTAAACAGGCAGAATAGTTGATCCAAAATCAGCAATCTCAAACCTCAGAAGTATTTACACGTTATGTGGCTTACGTCTTTTTTATACTCTTTTGGGGAAAAAAGATCAACCATAATTATTATTTTGAGAAAACAATAAATTGTAAATAAGTATGGCATCTGCTAACGGCAATATGAACATGTTTATTAAGAAATCCCACAAAATTGTTGATTGATGTGTAAATGCTTTAAGATTCTTGTTACTATTGTGTACGCTGCTATCAGTATAACTTTTCAAAAACAAGCTCATAGAAATGCTCGTTTCATACTTGAAAAATTGTCTTGCCAAGACAAAACAAGCGATGTGGTCTAACAAGTTTCAATGTGCCCAGAAAGGATAACAGCTTATAACTTCTTGATGTGAAAACACTTAGCAAATGAAATGCCAAATCTTTCATCAGCACAAGTTGCACATGTACACTAATTGTACACTCATTGTACACCGGTGCAAACATCAATTATCATCCTGAATGACCAAGTCAAGTAATTCCGAAAAGTAATACCTCTTAAACTGTGATGGTAAATCAAGAAAAGTTCTTGTTCTGAAATGGTGTAATCACTCATGATAACTGTCACCACAACATGCCCGTTCCAACCCATGATGTGTCACATGACCAAGCATCACATGACCATGTTAGTGTACAAATCCACCATTATCTCAAGATGGCTTTGATACATTCTTATAGCTCTCTCTGCACGCTGGAGGGCTCATCAGCGAATCAAATGATGCGGAGGTGGCTTTCATGAAAAGGTCGCGCGCCCCTGGCCCGTGGATACTGTTCGGTGCGGAACTGAGGCTGCTCGCCTTCGAAAGGCTAGGTCGTGTCGAGGTCATTCCTGTCGACGAGCGAGTACTCAACTCGCCGGAGATGAACTTCTCGAGCTTGTCAACGCAGGCATCTTGGTAGTCATGTATCCACCTGGGGGAGACATGCCAACATGAGAACATCATTAATTATATTTAATTAGTTTACCATTAAATTAATTGGTCAAGTTTTAAATATATTACTATGTATACTTTTTATTTCATGCATTGAGCTTTCAAAGAAACTGCAATATAAAAATATCTAAAGTACTGTATTCAACCTAATAAGTGTAGACCCCTATTTTTAATAAGAAATCCCATATTGTAGTTTCCTTTCCACTAGCGATGTCAATACTCGGTGCTGCATCTCTGTCAGGATGACCATTTGCTTCCTTAAATACTACTAACTTCTCCAACGTTTGACTCACAAGTATTTTTAAATATGGCAAATGGCTGACCAAAATGTGTATGTTTCCAACTCGGGCACGACACATTGTATTAGTGGACGCCATTTGTAAGCAACTTTTTTAAAAGATGGTGTTGTGGTGCCATCTGGTGTGAAACAATTGAAGTAATCCCATCTGGTGTGAAAACGTTTCATTATTGTCTTGAGAAACTGACCTTAGTGTGTATGCTTAATAGGTCAAATATGGTAATTTATTTGATTTCGTGTAAAGTGGACCCAGCACTGATTTCAATGTTTCACATTGTTCTGCTTTCAAATTACTCCAGGTAGCCTTTCAAACTACCAAGGTAGCCTTGTATGGAAATACAAAACGAACATTGTAATAAAAATGATGAAGTGAAGATTTAGAAAACTAATAGAATAAATAAAACAAATGTCACACAAATTATTGTTGCCTAGGAAGCATGCCTTTATTTTCGTCAACTGCCTCAAACAAGACATAATGTAAGCTCAAGCGCAGACATGACTTAATTAGAAATTGACATATTTTAAAAAATAACAATTTAAAACCCCTTTAGTTGTACGGTTTTTTTTGGTTACATATACAGTGAGGTCATGTTTTAGTTTTAGCCCACTCGTGTACATTTTAAAATTAATAAAATAAAATATTCAAAACTGCTAATAATAAAAAAGCACACATTCTTATACTACTAAATATCCGCAAATAAAATGGTAGCACATTACCTTCAAAATATGAAAGATGATTACAACTATACAACCAACACAATCTCCTATCCCACGGCTTAACAAATTTTTCAGCTTAAGACACCCAAAAAATTCCAGATTCTGGCCAATGCCCCCAACTTTACATTTCACACGTAATGTGCAATTCTAAAATAATTCTTCATGTTTTCCAACGAGCCCCAGCAACTACGTGACACCTTCAGGGGTCCCTAGCCCCTGTCCAAATCCACTCCGAATAACAACCATATACATTTTGGTTTCAGACCATGTTTTTATATCCAAGACAGTGGGGAAAGAACTGAGTAATTTCTTGATGATACAACCCACAAGGTGGCAGCAGCAGTCTGTCATGTGTAACCTGAGATGCCAGCTATCATATTGGATATGACAATAATACATCGGACAGAAGTGCAGATTCGGTCGACAACTGTTTGGCAGGGTCACCTTGGGAGACAAAACTCTCAATATTGTAGAACATTCAGGCAAAAGCAAATCCGTTTAACAAGCTAAAGGGCTACAAACCATATGAACAATTTTTTGTTATTTTGCAAGCAAGCTGTGATGTAAATCTAGACATCAACAACTGAACAATGAATGAGCAGGTAAAATCTGAAGTCTGAGGGAGAATCCAAGCTCTCAATTTGTGGAATAAATTAATGTGGAATAAACACTTTGGCTATGAAATGTCAACAATTTAAAGTTGCTTCCTCAAATGGTTCTGCCAATCGCAAATCCGGTTCACTTATGTCCAGAAGTGTAGTGTGTGACTAGTTTAAGTAATGTGCACAGTCTGTTTAATAAAAAATGCCTATTTTTGTTCAAATCATCGAAAGAATTGACTTAAGTTGTTAGATCTGGTAAGGATCAAAATAGTGGTAAACACTGTGCGATTCAATGATTTTGGTTGTATGCAGTCTTTTCAATTGTTGCCAAAACAAAATTGGATGCACATCGGGATATTAAGCACAATTTTGCTTTCTATGCACGCCCAGCCGATAACAATCTCAAAACTGCACAACTCCAAAGAAAAACTTCCAAACTTTTTTTAACAACTCAGTCTCTAAAAAATTCGCCTAAAAATACATGTAGCACATTTGTGTTTAAGCTTTTACCTGCTCGATACATGCAAGCTGTGCAAAGGTGAAGCAGAAAAAGAGCATTGCCTTGAATTTTGTGTTTTGCTCACCCCCAAGCCACGAGAGGAGGGCAGGGGCGTCGGTAAGCGCAGACTGGGCAGAGGGGGGGCCATTAAGGAAGCCAACTACTCGCTGCACGCATGCTTCCTGGTAATCATGAACCCAGCTGCAACAAAACAAGCACTCGCTATGAGCCGCGCCACCGGCCATTGAAGAAGGTCTTAGACTTCCTTCTCGGCATGTTGTAAATTGGCTTCTTCATATTCAAATCTGTGGTGTGATTTAAACAATATGCACAGTCGGTTTAACATAAGACTGCATAGTTTTGTTGAAATCGTCATAAGAATTTACTTTGATCGTTAAATTGAGTAACGTGCAAGAGTTTTAATAGTCTTATGTCATAGTACAGAGGTGGTGCCACTTTCCTGCTTTTTTCGCTGACTTTTCATCAGACCCTTTAATACTTTGTCGGATGATTTTACCAAAACTAAATAATAAATTTGCACAAATGATTTTTCACGAGGAGGAGCGGCCTTTACAGTGAGAAGCAGCTTTCTGATCCTGCAATTGTATTTAGACGTGTCCCATTTTATCACCTGTTGTACATCAACATGACTTGAACAGAGATAAACAAAAATATTATATTTAATAATCACTGGGCAAATAAAAAAAAATTAATCAGTAAGGTGTAAGATTTTCATCAGTAGTTAGTGGTTTATTAGCTTCAATGTGGTCTACTTAAAGAGCAAGTGTACCCTGGTGACAGTGTCATCTTATTCAGAGGACGTGACAGAGAAATAGATAAAATTACTACAAAAAGAAAACAAATGAGCAATTACTGATCAAGTATTTAAAGACATTAAGCTCATCCATTGGCAGCCATATGAAGACAAGAAGGTTGAGGGAAGGTAGGAGGAGAGCCCTGCATAGTGAGCAAACAAGAGGGGAGCACTCTCCAGGAAGAATGAAGGATTGCTGTACACAACATATGTGAACTGGGAGGACGATCACTCCATGGAATAAATAGGGTAGATGTGGAGGGAACAGGAAGAAAGGGGTTACAGATTCTCCGGGGAATAAAAAGGGTAGCTGTGGTTTGAACAGGAAAGAGGGAGTTATATAATCTCCGGGGAATAAGAAGGGGGCTACAGACTGTCCTCGGAATAAAAAGGGTAGATGTGGACCACACTGCAGTCTGCTGGTCCAGCCAGTGATGCTGATGAAGATCAATGACCCATGACAATGAAAACATCCAATATAATTTTATGTGCACGTCTTGGTCATGGAGGAACCATGCAATTTCAGAAACCAAAATTACCAACTCGGTGAATGTATTCTAAGGGCATTTCCTTGAAAATTTGTTTAATTATAATATCTACTTATCAGTGGGTGAAATTGTTGTGCGTGAAGGCAGATTATGTCTATGTGCATCCTAACAACATTTCATTTCCTGGGGTAGGTGGTTCTCCGTCTGCCTTCAAAGGTCATAATTTATTTAAATTTGTGAACAGTTACCTGGAGACAAACAACACTTACAGCAGGACAACATTACAATCATACATTTTCTCCTACTCTTTTGTACATGTGTATGTTGTAGTGCTGTACACAATAAGAACTGTATATGCTGTACACAATAAAAACAACATAGCCAGCAACAACATCACTGCAAGGGCAGACACTCCATCAACAAAACACGGTGGCCCCAAACACTCTTAACTGCCAGTTACCTGGCTCTCCTTCTGTTACTTCTGATCTGAACATTTAAAATAAGTTACTAAACCATGCAACAATTCCTCACGAATTTTGAATGTGTTATCTAAGTATATATGCTGTACATTACGTCTGTGATATTCAGGCAAACATTCTGACCAAAATGTCTACAAAGAAACATTCCATGACACCACCTCCTGAAGAACCATTTTGAAATACGCTCTTTATTACATGTGAAGTGATTAAGTCCATGTGGAAGACCACAGAGGGTCCACATGTAAGGGTGAGTATCTGCCGTTCTGGTGATGGCCAGTCAGTTAGATCATGCAAAGCCCAGCAAACAGTAGTAGGAATTAAGATTGATACAAGCACATGTCACCTGACTCATGCCATATTGCATGACAGAATTTAATCTTGTTTACAAAACACACTTCATAGTTTATTTCATGGCAGCGTGGAAGCCACATTTAAAAAAATGGCCCTACTTATTTTCAGCATATTTTGTGGTCTGAAAATAATTTTTTTTTTCCATTAGGTTAACTTTTTTATTCACCCAAATACAAGTGGTCTCAGTACAAACATAAAATGAGGGTGGGCTGCTAGAATAAGTACTTACTTTTCAAGCTAGTGACCTGACATATAAAAATTCACAGTAATTGCTTTGTTGATGTGTGATAAAAAAATCAGTACACAGCATGCCTAAATATTTACCATATTGATACAGTGTATTATTGAACAGGGAAGAGCAAAGAGGAAACGTAATATGTAATTTAGGTCTTACTACAATGACAACAGTATCCTACAGATACTATTGTCATTGCTGCATTATAACTGTTTCTAAATCTTGGTAATATAAAATTCCTTGTTTTGTCATGTATTGTATTTATGCTGCCAGCAGGGGCCAGAGGACATGTGCACCTGTGTATGACTGTGTGGTGTTATGAAGTGATATGTCTGTGGAGGCTCATCACAGCTGACCCTGGCAATCTCAGAACTCATCACAGCTGACTCTGGCAATCTCAGGAACTCATCACAAAATGAAGATGCTTGATTAAAGTTGCATCTTATTCACTTACTCTTTTAGAACAAGACTAGAAATTGTGCTTATTTTTAAAACATGCTAATTCCTTCGCAGACGCGTGCGCACGCGCGCACGCACGCATGCATGCACGCACACACACACACACACACACACACACACTAAGTTAACTTTGTTTACATATATCTTTCAATTTCTTACATGTCTAGAGAAGAATATTTACCGACCAATAAAAAAAACCTTTACAGACGAATAAAATAAGCAACCTCTACAGACGAATAAAATAAGCAACCTTTAAAGACGAATAAAAGAAGCAAACTTTACAGATGAATAAAATAAACAACCTTTACAGACGAATAAAATAAGCAACCTTTACAGACGAATAAAATAAGCAACCCTTACAGACGAATAAAATAAGCAACTTTTACAGACGAATAAAATAAGCAACTTTTACAGACGAATTAAAATAAGCAACCTTTACAGACAAATAACATAAGAACCTTTTTTTGTCTCTGGTAACTTCCCCCTTTACCTATCATTTTGTAAGATATATGCCTCCCCCATCTTATCTTCTTCGAGGCCACATGCAATGGTCCGGGAAGCATGTCTCACAGATGTAGATGCGTTTTAATTGCCGTTTTCGTTGTGTTCGCCAGGTCGAGATTTATAACTGAATTTGTACTCACTCAACCAATGAATACATAAAGTACTATAGAAGTGTACTCCAGGTTCAAAGCAATTTTAATTGTGTACATCAGATGGCTACGCACATAGTAGCAATATAATCACTCACAATGATAATGAAAAGAATAGTGAACTTAGATATCACCATAAACCGTAACGAAAAGTAGTGAATGTAAACATCACTTAAAAATATATATAGACTCTTAAAGTCTGGATGATTTGACAAGAAAATTCTAACTGGAAATTTTTAATGCTAAATCAGGTATGGCCCGCCAGGGTTACCCTTACTGAAAATTTGGATGCCTAAAATTCGGCATGACTATACATTTAAAATAACCTTGCTTGCCCTTTGGAAATGCTCCTCCGAGGTATTTATACTCTCAGCTTACCAAATTAAGATGCCATCACTAGAGGCGCTGTGATTGCTTAAATACCCAATACGCTTTACCATTGGTCAATTTGTTAAACCACCCACCGTCTTCCATCTTCCTGAAGTTTCTTTGTCAAGTTTGCTTTTGGAGCTGTGCCAATCCAGGGTTCCCAGGGCTCTTTCAGTTTGCTAATTACACTGACCTCCAAGGTCAGAGCAATTTAGCAAATGTCAGGATTAGAGGGCAGTGTTTGCTTTCCATTTAGGGAGGACTGAAGGGTCTACCCATTATCATCAATCTTTGGTACCACATGGATTTGGGTGGTTTAACTACAAGCTTTTCGAACCCTGCTTTTCTGTTGCTAATCTAGGATTAATATATCGATTAAACACCTCCTAATGATTTAATAACATTAGTTATTAAAAACTAATTAAATCAAACTGGCATATACTTTACAATTTGACACTGCCCTTTGGTGTCTAATGGTCTCATTTCCTCCTATGGAGTTCTCCAAGGTCTAATAGTTTTATTTCTGCTACGTACCATCCAGGGTCTGTTGGTCATAATCCTTCTAGGTAACCATCCAGGGTCTGTTGGTCATAATCCTTCTAGGTAATCATCCAGGGTATGTTGGTCATAATCCTTCTAGGTAACAATCCATGGTCTGTTGGTCATATTCCTTCTAGGTAACCATCCAGGGTATGTTGGTCATAATCCTTCTAGGTAACCAATGTCAACTGCTCATACTCAGTTTATTTTGCCCTCAAAGGTATACTGGTTTTATTCTGGTAAAGTCGCTAAACATCCAAAGAGACATCATAAAAACAAAAGAAACACATTTCATGTTCTAGTGAACAGAACAGTCAATAAACCACAACGAGAAATCTTGTCCTACCTGATGCCATTGAAGAAGCACACCGGACGCATGTCGTCGGGAAGAGTTTCTGGCAGAGGCCACTGGAAGTTGTCCATGACTGGAATGATGTTGCATCCACCCTCAATGGCAGCCACGACTTCCTGTCACATGACAGACATCTGCTGAACAACTCTGGGTAGAATTATTTGCTAATCACATCTATAGCATATGTAGCAACTTAGCTCTTAAGCGTTGGAGAGGTATTTGTCTGTGTAATGGAGTTAAGTTTAACACTTGGCAGCAGCTGCAGTTTTAACCCATGCGCTATTTCAGTGTCACACGCATCAGTTTGAACCAGTTCTGTACAATCCAGGACAGTTTCATCACCACACTCAGAATCACTAGACTCATAATTACCATCTCTATCTACATCATCCTCATTAAAAGGCTCAGGATCAGATTATTTTAATATATTCAGTTTCACTGAGAGTAAAACGTTTGCGTTACTCTGCCTTCATGTAGCTCAGGTGACATGACTTGAAACCTTAGCAGTGAATATGTTTGTCTGCTAGTCTCAATAGGGCAGCACACACATAATCATTTTACAGAACTAAGGCACTGTTTATCTGTAACCTGGTACAGAGTTAAACCTCCTTTGTTGAATGATGCGTCAACGTGTCAGTAGTGACTGACTAATAGAAATGATTGACACTTTAATGCACCAGCAGTGGGGAACATTTAAAAAATGGTTCCCTGCAGTTGTGTATATACCTAGTAGTGCCCTAACCGGCCGGGCTTTGGGACCACGCCTGGTCTGGAGCCCGCGCCTCTACTAAATTTATCGGGCCGGGCTTGGGCCTACATTTTGCGGGCCTGGGCTGAAAAAATATTAAACACATCAGGCTTGGGCCGGGCCTGGACCTTATAAAAATGTTTATATTTAATACAAAACCCATACATATTACTACTACATAGTACATACACAATACATATGTTACAGAAGCATATTTTTGGCATGAGTACAGCCTTTTGGATAGATCTAATGACCCCACAAGTTCACTAGGCTGGAAGTAGCCAGCCCTAAATGTTTTTTCTTTATAATACTGTAGATGCCCTGAGTATCGAGGAATAAACTCTACAAACTTTACTTTCGACAATTTGCAGAGGCAATCAAGCCATGATTAACCATCAACTTATCACCCTTTGACCCTATCAGTGGACTTTCTATTGTCTAGGTCTTCCCTCCAAATCTTGCCTGCCTGAATGATCTGCCCAATGCCCACCCCAGTTGGTAGTATGCATTTTCCAATTGTGGTGACTAGTGTTTAATGTTTAGTGTCTACAATTTCCCCAGTACTGATTCATTCACACTTGTACTAATTGACACATGTCTGAACCTGATCTCTCTCAGGCTGGTGACTGCGGGCCTGCTGAAAATGCCACTGGGTGTCAGTACCAGTGGGTGACATGGAATTGAAATATCAATATTAATGTTTTTCTAATGTTATTTAATAAAACACTACGTATGTATTACAATTTATTTGTGTTTCATTTTTATTATGACATAATATGTTTATCTTTTAAAAATTTTTAGCGGGCCGTGGGCTTACCCGTCTTTGGCCTGCAGGTATGGGCCGGGCCTGGAACGTGCGGGCCAGCCGGGGCCAAACATTAATTGGCCTGGGCCGGGTATGAGCCCAAGTTCTAGTTTGCGGGCCTGGGCCGGGCTGGACGAATTTTTGCGGGCCTGGGCCAGGCCTAGATTCTAACTGCGGGCAAGGCTTGGGCTCAAATTATAGGCCCGTGCAGGGCACTAATACCTAGGTATTCTAGTGCATTATTAGCAGCAGGAAATTTCTCATATTAACGAGCTAAAATACATGGTTCCCTTTACTGTGTACAACTCCAGGAAAAACCACTCTCAGGAATAGGATGCTGCTAGTTCATCAGATATTAACACAGGAAGAAACAATACAAAAGATGCATTACGTCTTATTATACACATTGCCTTTAGAGACGGCTTCTAGAAGATGGCAACGGAAATTGTCCATGGCAATAATGATGACGACAGTCTCCACTTCCTGCTATTTGACCTATACGATGGTGCAACTTGAATCTGGGAGAATGAGACTTCTTAGAATAGGCACGCTGACTGCTACACCTGCAAATGTTTGCTTGAGTGACGGTTGATTTTTAAAGGTACAACATCTAATCATGACTATATCCGTTTTAACATCTTGACCACTGGTATGCATTTTAATCAGCCCAATAAAAAAAAAGTAATTTGACCGATATCGTTATATATATATATATATATATATATTTATATATATATATCTGATGGTGATGGCCTGATGATGGTATAATGCATAAAATCTGGCCCATTCCGTTGGCGTTAGTCTCGTCGTGCCCATGCTGTATTTGAGCACAGAAAGCTGTAAATTATATATATATATATATATATATATATATATATATATATATATATATATATATATAAAATTTACAGCTTCCTGTGTTCACATACAACATGGGGACGAGGAGACTAACGCCAACGGAATGGGCCAGATTTGATGCATTCTACCGTCATCAGCTGAGACAGATCATCAGCTGAGACAGGCCATCACCATCAGATACTCTCTCGAATCTTGAACGATGCCCTTTACTGAAAATGTGCATGAATCCTACTGAGTTTGTCTGCCATCAAAGTTTGGTGGAGTCTGTTTGGACATGTGCTTCACATGCCATATGAGAAGCCTCTGCACAGCTGGCCATAGACCAAATTTTCACACCTGCTGACATTGCTGGCTGGCCAGGGCGACCATAAACAATACTGCCAACTGCCCTGGACAAAGATCTGCAGGAAGTCGGCAAGCATCTTCGAAATCAGTGAGATACAGACTGGCTGCAATCGCATGATCGAAGTCAATGGAAAAACATAAGCCAGAACATCGTGAAAGTGGCACAAGTGAAATTGTTTCCACTGTTGCAGTGAGGCAGTGATGTGAAAGTGCAATCACGTAGACACATATATAGACCTTGCCATACAGCATGCAGTGTAAACGTTATATTCAGGTTGAAGCATTCAAATTAAACATGTAATGAGTCGAGCTATATTAAACAATTGTAGCTCTTTAGAAAATATTTGGGCAGTTAAGATGTTAGAATAGATATATAGTTTACACTGTACACAGAATAATTACCAAGGTTGGATAGGGACAAAAACAAAACAAATTTTGAGGAGACTGATTGATCATTATATGCAGGGGCATTCTAATGGTTGAATGGCAGCAATGTAAAGAGATGCCCTCAATGTAAAGAGATGCCCTCAAAGAGATACACTTAAAGAGATACACTTAAAGAGATGCCCTCAAAAGATGCCCTCAAAGAGATGCACTCAAAGAGATGCACTCAAAGAGATGCCCTCAAAGAGATGCACTCAATGAGATGCCCTCAAAGAGATGCCCTCAAAGAGATGCCATCAAAGAGATGCCCTCAAAGAAACTGGTATTTGCTGGTTAAGACTGCAAGAACTTGTACAAAAGCTGGATTACATCTCACTGTGGGCATGGCTTTAGGGATGGTTTACGGGGAGAGGCCACCAGAAACTGTCCCCAACCAGAATGATGTTGACAGTCTACATTTCTGGACTTGATGGCGTACGCCCTTAGGCTGCAGACTTCCAGGGAACATGCGCCATCTCTGGTGACAGATTAATACCTTAAGCTACTCCAAGGGAAAATCAATACCACAAGACAGGTCTTCATTTGACAAGAGATATCAAGTGAAATATATATTGGTCTTCCTTTATTGCTGAAAAAAAACATAAAAATAACTGTTCATGTAGGCCCCCCACAGATTCCAAATATATTGTAATATACAGCAGGGATAGAATTCAGCCTAAAATTAGTGGGAGCCAACCAGACAACCAGACAACCACTTTTCAGAATCTAGGGGTCCACCACCAAAAGCTGTTTTTTGCTGTTCTGAAATCCTTGCGTTTTGAGAATTTTAAGGACTTAAAAATGATTTTATCCTCAACTTCTTTATGCTAATGATAGTAAGAACTAATCCAAAATTGAGAGCTGTTTAGGCCAATCTCATGGACATGAACAAACAGGGATGAAAATGAAACTTTCATTTTAAATTTCCAACTGAAAATTAGTCGTGAAGTTCTGAAATCCTTGCATTTTGAGAATGTTAAGATCTTAAAATGTTTTTATCCTCAACTTTATGCTAATGACAGTATTACAAGTTAAATCCATAACTAATAATTCCAAAAGCCTAGAATAATCATCAACCACAATACATCCAAGAGTACAACTGAGAAAACCATAGCTTTGTGGCTTTGAGTGACAATAAGGCAATGTCAGGACTTCACAGAAACAGTTATATATTTCATTCATCGATCAGTCACATGTGCTACACGCATTAAAGAATATAGGAGTAGGAAGACTGGTGTAGTCCACAAACATTATTTGACTCTGACAGAGGACTGAATAGCTGCTTGAAACTATGAATTCTAGATGCAGATCTCAATCAGTATAATTTGATTGTTGTAATGCAACCTTTTTGAGCTGGCCTGGGGCTTGGTACGTTCGTCCCATTCGTACCATGCTCGACCAATGGTATACAACCATCCGCACAGTATTTACTTTGGCAGTGTTTTGTCTGGCACATCACATTTTATCAGACAACTTTTTAATAACTTTTCCGCTTTCCCCCAATAAAACAATATAATTAATAGCGCATTCAGAAAATCGCCATGTGCTCAGCTAGCCGCTATAAATATATCATGGCCACTGATTGGTTGTTCGGTCATCAGTCAGCTAATCAAAAATGAAAACCTATCTTTTCAAAATGGCCTATCCTCCTTGGCTTCTTGGCACCTCCATCCATTGGCTGACGACTTTTTGCATTGTACATGGTCACGAGAATGCCTTATCCTTTGGTTTTGTTGCACCACTGAGCTCGGATTTTCTGATGATATTGGTGCCAAAGAAGTCTATTTATTATTATTATTATTATTAAAATGTGTTTTGCATCGAAAACATGTTTCCTATTGTCAAGTGGCATTGGACAACTCAATTAACTATTGATCAATCAAGCTTAAGCTTTCTCAGCTCTCGTGTCAGTTTCAACAGCAGCTGACAAGTGGGTTTGTTTACCTTACAAAGTATGGCTAACTTCTGAACACCATAAAAAATGAAGACCTCAGTGGAAATGCCTCTTAGTTGGATTCGTAAAATCAGGTAATGCACATGTGCCATGCATTCTAGATGCACTGATATCGTAGTTTTTGCCAAATTTTAGGGCCCAGCCAGACCCCGAGGTTCGGAACTACTGGGGGTCCAGCAATGAATCTAAGGCCTGCAGACCCATGGACCCCTGCTAAATTTGAACCCTGTACAGGGAAGGTAACTTGATTTTTTTTTTATTATCAGCGAAAATTTAAAATAAAGAAACTGGCTGCATCAGTGGTCAGTTTGCCACCGTGGTCAGCTTGCCACTGCATGCTCTCCATTGTGGAGACCGATCACTGGCAAACTGTAAGTTGTTCCGAAACTAGGAAATAATTTTCACATAAACTGGCCGAGTCTAGTTTATTACAAAATTATATAGTCTACTCATCTGACAAAACGATATTTTGCATTAAACTGTGGTCTTCCATTTGACGACAAATTCCAGTTTTCTTTTTTTAGCAGATTTTAACAGCATGAAAGAACCAGAGTAGGGGGGTCTGGATTTTAGATACTAAAATATGAAATATAAAAAGAATCTAATTGACAGGTTGTGTTGAATATTTGTCCTTTTTGAGCATATCTGAATGTATTTAAAATGTTAAAACAGTGTATTTATATTTCATCAAGTACATTTTTTACTTGTACTTAATTTTAAAATAGGGCATATATGTATTTATATTTTAAATGGCAATGTATTTGATAAAAAAGTGTATTTAAACCCAACCCCCTTCTCCCAGAGAACACTAACTGAATGGAACAATTTATCCATGTACAGACTGTATAAATGCTGGCAGCGTGAATATGCTTAAAAACAAAACTGATAAAAATCTCAGAAGGGCGGGTTACACACACATGAAAAACTGTTGGACTCTCGATAAGCCAACAGCGTCCACTTGCCATCTGGGTGTTTTGCCTTCGATGGTAATCTTGTTAAAACTTGCTAAATGGTGGAGGTACGGTTTAGGAACATCTACGTACCCTATGCACCCAATCCTTGAGATCTGTGTCGGCGACACATCTGTCGAGGGAGTTTGGAGTCAACACGAGGATGAAGTTCCTTGCATTACGTACGCTGTTCAACAGATTGTCATCGAACTTCCCCGCTCGTAACTTCTCAATGTCAAGAAACACGGAGAAGCCGCGAACCTGTAAGTGCACCTTGAGCAAACTGAAAGCAGAAAATAGAAATGATCACTCTTGCAGATCAACATGTGGAGTCATTTAGTTTGTTCCAAACTTTATGGTTTCAACCTGATTCTGGTTAATGTATCTTGGAAGAATTCAGCCACGTGGCAATTAATGTACTAATGTGTTTAAGTTTATAACAGTGCTGTACAAAATCCTTTCTCAATGGCAGATGGCAAAGTCGCATGGCAACTTAGGGGCCACATCAATGTTTGATACAGTTGTTCTGTTTAGTACATCGATGTTTATTTTCCAATCAGAGTCCATTACGGTGCTGACTTTGAGCCCATGGCAGCAATTTTACGTTATGATGGTTCAAATGCCATTTGGTAATTTTTGCTTCATTAACTGTCTCTATATCTATTTTCTCAAGTTAAAATAATGTTATAAATACACACAAGAAATTATGTAGGTCTCCCAAGAAACAATTGTCCACACGTCATTTGGGGTGTGTTCCTTTAGATGGCAATATTGCTAAAACATGTAGACATGAGCGTACTGTGCAGGTAACATAATGGATATCATAACTGGTAGTGTACCTGTATTTCAAAATAGCCAATCTATGGGCCTACCTGGCAAGTTGTGACCCATTAGCTCGTCGGTAGCTGATGAAACAGTCAAGCGTCTTGGCAGGATCGATGCCAGGCGCCATATAGACAGGCGTCAGGGGATACTGAGATAGCCCTAGAACACAGAACATAATCCTGTAGATACATGAATTTGTACCAGAAATCATACAACTTAACTTGGTGTTATATTCTTGCAGGCATTTAAAATGGATGTGAAGGCAACTGTTTCAACTACAGCTTACTCTTTGCTGCTTCAAGTATTTTCATTCGGTGAATGCCATTTTCAATCCCACAATCTCTCTGTAGTTGTTCCTCCGTGATCCATCGCAATAAGCAGCGATCAGCGCCACCTTTCAGCATCGGGTAGGCATGCTGGCAGAAATCGTGGCCAAGTTCTTTTAGCCAAGCATCAAGCTTTGTCGGGTCACACGACTGGTAGTCTGCACTTTCTTTTAATCGACCTAACTCCCGCAGAAATCTACAACATACATTACTTGGGTCACATATGCACTGATGTCATATTTGTTCTATCATAAATAAGAAATATTAATCAGAACGTTTTCTCGGCTGTTCTTAATACCATGGTGCAAACATGTTTTGTACTTTTGTTATCGATATGACTGCTGATTTGGCATATAGACAATTCAAGTTTATTCACATCATGGATGTAGTTTTATTGCTCAATGATTTCATAATCACAATGCATGGCTGTGTTAAGATATCACTACCAACTGAATGGAATCTCAACTGAATCCGAACCTACGGCATGCCACCCAAAAATACCCTAGCCACATGTGAAATGTGGCTAACAGTCTTGAGCTGTATTGGAAGAAGATGGACTGGTTTTGTCAAAAACTGCTGCATGCTCATCAAATCTTGCACCTTTTCCGTGTAAGGCCATTGTCCATCTTGAGGTCATCACGTAGACTTTCATTGACCAAGGTCAGGAGAAGGTCGCCGTCAACCTGATAGTCAGCAAATGCCTGGGTGTACTCGGAGAAGCCAATCTGGAAGAACAAAATGAAACTTACGTTACTACAAAGCTTAAAATTGTTGGTAACACAAAAACAATAGTGGACGGAAGTCTTGTTACATATATTATATGTATTCATGAACTGAGCTGGTTCTAGTGATACAAATTGATAATGCGATCATTCAGGCACAATGTGGTCCTACTGAGAAAGCATCACATAGGACGTCTTATGACAGACACAGATAGATATAAATGTAACATTGCAACACTGTCTTCAGAAGACTTGTTTGAGCACAGAAAGGGTAAGAGAAGGAGAGACGGAGGAGAGAGAGAGAGGAGGAGTGAGATAGGGGAAAACAGGTAAAGAAGCCGAAAGAGAAGAGAGACAGAGTGGAAGAAATATAGGGAGTGAGGAAAGAATTTAGAATTTTTCCAAAACACATTAAATCTATCAAGTATACCATATTCAACCTATTAAGTTTACATGCCCTAATTAGCATACATCCCCTTTTTTAATCAGCAGGATCCATAATTATTGTAATTTGCCTAGTGTGGAACAACTGAAGTGTCGCCATCTGGTGTTAAACAGTTGGCACCACTTTTCAGTTGTTTTACACTAGTCACCAAATGACACCACTAGTCCTAAACGGTTACCTTATTGTCTAGAGAAAATTTGGTGTGCGCTCAGAACAGATTCCTTGACATTTTTCCATGGCCCAATTTTTTTTTCACGTGTGTACTGTACGCTTATTAGGTCGAATACAGTAGTTGGTAGGATTCTACTTGTCAGCAGTCTTTTGTTATTCTCTGTGACCTCATCTTTATTGTACACTGGCAGAATGTTTAACATCCACATTTTCTGCCATGAGGTCACTTGCTTTGATGACCCTTTGAAGTTTTACTAGCACAAGGCATTGTTCCAAGCCTCTCTGTGGGCACTCCATGGTAGAACACCAGGAAGCCCAACGAAGACGACCTAACGTTGTATTGCACTGGACCTCCCGCATACAGTGGACCTCCCGCATACATTAGACCTCCCGCATACAGTGGACCTCCCACATACTGTAGACCTCCCACATACAGTGGACCTCCCGCATACAGTGGACCTCCCGCATACAGTGGACCTCCCGCATACAGTGGACCTCCCGCATACAGTGGACCTCCCGCATACAGTGGACCTCCTGCATACAGTGGACCTCCCGCATACAGTGGACCTCCCGCATACTGTAGACCTCCCGCATACAGTGGACCTCCCGCATACAGTGGACCTCCCGCATACAGTGGACCTCCCGCATACAGTGGACCTCCCGCATACAGTGGACCTCCCGCATACAGCGGACCTCCCGCATACAGCGGACCTCCCGCATACAGCGGACCTCCCGCATACAGCGGACCTCCCGCATACAGCGGACCTCCCGCATACAGCGGACCTCCCGCATACAGCGGACCTCCCGCATACAGCGGACCTCCCGCATACAGCGGACCTCCCGCATACAGCGGACCTCCCGCATACAGCGGACCTCCCGCATACAGCAGACCTCCCGCATACAGCGGACCTCCCGCATACAGCAGACCTCCCGCATACAGTGGACCTCCCACATACAGTGGACCTCCCGCATACAGTGGACCTCCCGCATACAGTGGACTTCCAGCATACAGTGGACCTCCCACATACAGCGGACCTCCCACATACAGCAGACCTCCCGCATACAGTGGACTTCCCGCATACAGTGGACCTCCCACATACAGTGGACCTCCCGCATACAGTGGACCTCCCACATACAGCGGACCTCCCGCATACAGTGGACTTCCCGCATACAGTGGACCTCCCACATACAGTGGACCTCCCACATACAGTGGAGCTGACAGAACCAGGTGAAACCTGGCACATGATCTCTCCTTGGAAGGTGGCCAAGAGTCTTAGCGGGTTACCTTACTCTAATTGTCTACAGACTCCAATAACAGAAGTCACATCCACAGTTTGCAATTATAGAAAACATTGGCAACACAAGGAGCATCACAAACAGTTACAAGCAAACAGTAGATGAGAAGACTTCAGAGGATGTGAGCGTAGACAAATGAACTTGATTTTTTTCGAACCTATAAAAACATTGACATTTAAAAAGGTACTACCTTTTACCTCAAACTTACAAACATGGGTCACCCTTCAGCTATCAAATAAATAATGAAAAAAATATTAATGTTGAGAGCATGTTCATGCCATTTAATTAAATTTTTAATTGTTAAATTTTTTTTCATAAAAACATTAAGGTGACTAAAATTCATATTTGAAGACATTTCAGTTGCTGTTTCATGCCTGTATGAACCATTTCACATAGCTATAGCCATATAATTGTTATGTAAAACCAATGCAGAGCTGTAGGTTTTTGAGAATATGCCTTACTGCCCAGACTGTCAGGAACAGGACCATTACTGGAAGGTTGCTCAGAATAAAAAGTTCTAAGCAGCATTCTCAGACTAGAGTTTGTTGTGGCAAAGTTCGCTGGTAGTAGTGGTGTTCTCATGGTAGATATTACCGTACTGAGTGCGGTGTTTACTTTACGTAGAGCTCTCAGGTGATGAAGTACTAACATTATCCTAAATTGAGGGCACTTTGGTGCTATTTATAGTACCAACATGTCAGCTGATTCGATTACATGTTCACTGACGATGAGGAAGTTACCGGCGCTACCATTTCATTTTACCTCATCTTAGGCAGGGAAAGCCTACCAATTTAACTGGTTCACAAGCCACCAAGGGGCAGCACATAGTGTTCCACTCCCTCTTTAGGAGGTTCATAGATTACCTCATATGTGGGAATGTAGAACAAATATCATTGGTAAACTTATACACAATTAGTTGGAGGGTCCATCCCAAAGTATATATAAATTAACAATTGTTGTACTTCATGTTTTAATTTTTCTTGCTGTAGTATGTTTACTGGCATAAATTTTGTTAAATGAGAATTTAAAAACAAAAATAAAAACACAGTCTTTCTGTTTCAATAAATATTTTCACCAGTTTCCTTCTAGTAACTTTCAAATGAAATACAACTTTTTTTAACCAACATGTCAGCTGATTCAATTACATGTTCACTAATGATGAAAAAGTCGCTAGCCCTACCTTACCATTTTACCTCATCTTAGGTAGGGAAAGCCCATCAAATAAACTGGCTTACAAGCCACCAGGAGGCAGCACAGTGTTCTACTCAATGTTTTTAAACATAATTTCTCTTTGTATCTAAGATAGAGTACAACCTTTTATCATTGTGATATTCATGGCAACGCCCACCCTAGCTGTCTCAAGTGGGTAGGTACACTGGTATGGGGTGTTCTGAAAGCCACTACCCTCAATTGATTAATGACATGATGAAGTATGCCTCCACATAGGCCCACTGTCAGATTCTGACCACAAACATGTAAGTTGGTGACAAGTGGCCTAAGATTACCCTGCCAGTCCCTCAGTGGATGTGGGAATTGGTTTGTGGGAATGACTGCCCATCTTCATAGAATTATAATGTTATTTCCTGTTTATGTACAGTCACTGGATCAGGCAGATAATTTAAGCCTTAAGCAGACATTCTACTTGTATTCCACCAGGAAGTTTTTGGATCATCTATCGGGTGCTTCAAAAGATTTACCAATCAAGCAGATCAATTATTAAGTATGCTACTTAATAATGCACAATCATTGCTTGAATCAATGAATGGAAACCTTGGTATTCAGTGCATTTCATCTGAACAAATTGTAGTAGTTTCTCTGGTTCATACCCATTAACAATATATGTGTATATCTTATATCACTATGTAGCCTACCCACCAGGCTGGCAGACCTGGATGTTATTTTCTCAAGCACACAACTGTTTGTTGCCATGTTAGTGTACATAACACACACTGCTCCGTGTCCAAAATATCACGGAAATGGTGTTATCAATAAAATACATATATTTATTAAGCAGTTTGAAAAAAATAACCAAAAACAATCTATTGAACATAACTTGCACAACAATTTTTTTTAGTAATCTCACTGGTTGATACAGAAACTGGAACGAGAAATGCTGGGGTACCAAGGGTGATAACAATATCATGACTGGTTCAAGAGGGTGGGTAGTACGCTGAATGATTCCTCCTGTTATATTGTGATATCTCCAATGCTAGATAGCCACACCCAGTGATAATTCATAGCCACACCAAGTACAATTAATTTCAAGCTACAGGCCATTTATTGATTCCGGTCTACATAATTGCATCATATAAATTTTATAACTGACCCCTATTGCATAAAATACCTGGGTTTGTATTCAACTGTTGATATAATTACTAAACAAATTTTATAACTGACTCCTATTGCATAAAATACCTGGGTTTGTATTCAACTGTTGATATAATTACTAAACAAATTTTATAACTGACTCCTATTGCATAAAATACCTGGGTTTGTATTCAACTGTTGATATAATTACTAAACAAATCAGACATGGGGTCAATTCTGTTTTGTCAATTCCAATTCCAGTAAATAATAAAAAAATCAATTCCAATTACAATTCTGCCTTGCAAAAATCAATTCCAATTCCAAATTGTCAATTCCAACTTTTAAAATCCTAGGCTAAGGAAAAAAATCCAATCCAATTAGTTTTACCACAGTTTTATTTGTACTTGAAATCATGTGTGCACAATCATATTTAATCAGATATGATGTGTGTGAGATGAGGCCAGAATGGTCTGACTTTGGTTTTAATGTCTCTTACAGTAACTTAAGTAACTTAGCATTTGTTTTTGATGCAAATGCTTGATTATATTGTTCTTGTTCACAATGTTTCAATAACAGAGTAGACAGTGTATATGCTGTAATGTTGACAGCTTCCTGGCAGTTACCAGATTCAGGGTGACAAATATGATTTTAATAGTAAATTAAAGGGTTAATGATTAACAGTATCAAGTCAATAATTCCAAAAAATCAATTCCAATAAATCAATTCCAATTCCATAAAAAATCAATTCCAATTCCAACTGACTTTCGAAAATCAATTCCAATTCTGGAATTGAGGGTCAATTCTAATTCTGGAATGGAATTAACTCCATGTGTGAAACAAATATACATTAGCTTACAATGCATCAGTGGAAAAAACCTATGCAACTGTAAACCTCCGGAGAAACCTTGACTTTCTGGGTCAACAAAGACTAAACACTATGACGGTGCAAACTGGCTGGGCATTCTGGTTGCATCACTCCAATCCCAACAAACCCTCTTTCTCTATATTTTTTACATTGATTTTTGTTCAGGTCAAGCTCCAAAGATGGAATTGTACAAAAACATAATTGCTGGTTTCATCAAACAAAACAAAAACTTCATAAAAAATTATTAAAAACTGGTGCCCGGTATGTAAGTTAATTTTCTGAGAACCTACTCTGAAAATTGAAAACAACTTACATGGACAGTCCTCTACTTTCCTGAAGTTAACATGAAAATGTGCACAAAACAACACTTTTAATAGCATAAGTCTAAAAGTGTAACTATGGCAACCTGCTATGCTTCCAGTTATTTACTACCTGAATTATCACTAATGAATAGTCCTTGCATATAATATATGCATCTTTTAGGCATTACCTGCAGCTTGCAGGCACACAAATTGACACAGTGTGCCTCATTTCATGGAAAGAATGTAATTATTACTAATTACCGCAGACAGCACCTCATTGTTAATGAGTATCTATCAGTGTTATACACAACAGAGTTCAGTGTGAGTGTGTGAAAAAATCAATACCTGGCCAGAATCTCTTACTGCTGCAAGACGCAGAACCTGCTCCATAGTCTTGAAGGTACAAGCCAAAGTTTCCCCAGGGTGAAATTATTGGTATGGGGTGGGGCCAGGGGTGCACAATGCGGGTGGCAAAGGCATGAAGCACACACCCCTGGAAAGTGTGATACTAACTTCAAAAATGGTGCATTTTGACAGGGGTTAAAACTTGTTTCCTTTATGTGAGAAGGGGAAAGAAATGTAAATACAAGTTTAGTATGTAAAAGTTTGTTATTGAACAATTCAAACTAACCAAACAGTACAAACAATTTCTTTCTGGCTTAAACGTCAAGGCACATTGTCACCAACATACCATAAACTGACAATTCGAGTATTATCTATAACAAAATAATAACATATTTTTCTAATAAAACATAACTGTTGTGTATTGTTTTTGTTCTATGAAGTGGTGTGTTGTAATTCCAATATTACTTATCCTCTTCATGCTCGTGGCACATAAGGGTCACACAAGGTCTTGCCCGACCCCTTTGTATCTACTCCAATATGTTGCACCTCAATGGAAAGCACCTTCATCGATGCACATCATGGTATATATACATTTACGTTGAGTCGATAGATGTTTTCTTATTTTTTCTTATGAAATGACACCATGCCGTCTGTTAACTGTAACCTGGTGTGTTGTTACGGTGCTTAGAAGTAGCACGATAGTCCACAGCTTAAACAGCATGCACATTGGAGACACAGCAGGCATAATGTACCAATGAGCTGAACACATCGGCTACACACAAAGGGAATTACCTGAATGCTGTTACTAGGACTTGTCACATAAAATAACGAATCCATATTTTACACTGCCATGAATTTAGGTTTCCACAGAAATGCAGCACAATTATTTATGTAATACTGGTCCTACATGATCTGTTGTTAAACACTTACAACCAGCTAAAAAGATTCTAGAATAGAACAGACCTGGTAAATTTAGCCATCCTTAACCCAAATCCTGGGAGGGCAAATTTCAGGATAACTCTGCAGCCTGGGCAGGGACACTGCCTTTGTAGGAATCCTCCTCATCAGTTTGAAAAAAACTTTTCGAAGAGGTGACTTGCTTACCAACATGACACTGTATACTGTAGAACATTCTGCACAGAAATCATTTAACAGATTTCCAGAGTATCTGTCATGGAAGTGCACACGTGTGTCTTGCACGCATGCACACACAATAAACAACTGATTCATGGCACGAGAAATAGCCACTGGATGTTCAGTGTCTAATAGCTGGCATGTTGTTCTGACATTTGCCTTACTTTCGGTAAGTTAATGTCATTTTTACTGCAACCATTCCATAAATGCAGCAAAAGAGAGCTAGTGACCCCATCATTCTTATGTTTGAAGTGCATTATGAAGTGTGCCAATGAAATGTATCAACGGAAGGCATAACACAGCCACATATATATATTCTAGTTCAGTATTTTATAGAAAACATTGGCATTCATGTATTGTTCCTAGGACGAAAGTGGCCAGTGTTTTTGAAGAGGGAAATTAGACTATGGATACTTCATAGGCCACAAACACTTGTACATGCAGGTTGGTTTAGGTTGCTGGAGCGGCTAACGTATCAGTTGATTTTTTTCCATCATAACATGGTAGGAAATATTGAACCGAACGTCAATATCACAAATAATCACCTGGCACTAACGTCGTATTTCACCAGTCCATCTTAAAAAAAACAGTCCTTTGGGAAATCCCCCTGACTTCTTCGAAACACTTACAACTACCATAAATTTGTTCGCCATGAACGCAGAACATATCATTTGATTACTGTAATTCCAGTACACTGCAATATGGTGCCTACCTAAATTAACTTGTTCTTAATCTGTTCAGTTAGTTTATTCTGCCATTGACCCCGTAACTGAACCACCAGTAGCTGTGACCTGGTGACCTCACCCATGACCCCGCTGGATACCAGGCCAATCAAATGATCTTGTGCACATGTAAACTGACCATGTGACCTGACACTGGGCTGGCATAATTCGATCTTGATAGACCATAACTTGCAAAATGCAGTTTCAATGGCTCTGTGATAGCAAAATTAAGGGGACATGTCCATATTAGAAATGGTTGTTATCACTAACAACCAGGAAACATTACCTAATTAATTTCAATAAAAACTTATGACACTGAAATGCAGCATATAAAATGAACATATCTGCGAGAAAAATCACACGGGGTTCTGGAACGAATGTTAGAGGGGTTGTCTCAAAATGTATGTGTAACTTTTGGCTGTCATAAAAAAATTCTGCAAAAATCTTCCTGGTCCTGTAGCCGCTGTAATTCATTCATGTTAACTAAAATAACTTGTGGGATCATCAGTGACACTGTCATGTCATGAAACATCACCAAATAAACGAAAAACTTTGAGTTTAATAAATGTGGAGTATTATGTAGTATTTCAACTGTAAAACTATAATTTGTGAAGAAATGGTTTATTTTTTACTGAAACTACTGAATTCAAAACAAGCATATAACAGGAGTTACAATAAGCGCTGATATGAAAGTTTCAGAGCAGTGTGGTATTGCAGCTTCAAAGGGTAATCAAATTCTTGGATTGATTAGAAGAAACATAACATATAAGGGAAAAAAGTTAATTATACCTCTGTATAAAGCAATAGTTAGACCTCATTTAGAATACTGTATACAAGCATGGAGACCATACCGTAAGAAGGATATAGATACGCTTGAACGCATACAAAGGAGAGCAACTAAAATGATTCCAGAACTTAGAGACCTTAGTTATGAAGAACGCCTGAAAGAATGTGGTTTAACAACTCTAGAGACAAGGAGGTTAAGAGGAGATCAGATTGAAGTTTTTAAGATATTGAATGGGTATGAAAATATTGATAGAAATATGTTGTTCTCACTCAAGAAGGATAGCAGGACTAGAGGACATGAGGTAAAATTAGTAAAGGATCAATGTAGATTGGACATCAGGAAGCACTCGTTCTCACAGAGGACAATAAATGAATGGAACAAATTGTCTACAGATTGTGTAACTGCTAGCAGCGTGAATATGTTTAAAAACTAGGTTGACACATATCTCAGGAGGGCGGGTTATAAGTAGATGAACATTGTTGGACTCTCGATAAGCTAATGGCTTCCTTGTCCACTTGCCATCTGGGCCTTTGGCTTGAACAAGTTGAATACTCTTGCTTGGATGGCAAATCTTGTTAAATCTTGTTAAACAGCCAGCCCAGCTACCTTAATGGAATGACAGTACACATCCACCAAATCTAGACTTGGTTATTCACATTATTTGGGCGATTCAAACAATATTGACTTGCTGGCAGACAATAGCATAATTACAGTTGGATTTAGCAGAACAATTCCTGCTAGATTGGCATGATAATTTTTTATACAGTACAAGAGAACAGTTAAATATAAAATTACATAACCAAAATGAGTCAGGGGTTTGAATCATGTACTATGCAATATGTTCTCTAGACATCCTTTCTCTGATCAATAAATGCCACCGTGTGTACTGGGCTGACACAAGACTGCAAGCTGCAAGCTAGCCTGACTGCTGATGGCCGGTGCTTTTGCAGTCGGGCCGGTGGGGTCCGTCAGGTTTCCGGTCCATGTGGCCGGTAGCATTTACAGCCCTCCTGTATATTAAAAAAATTTTTTTTCCAGCCATAACAAATGTTTCAATAAATCTCATCCAGAATTCTGGTAATGCTACTGAACAATGATAGTGTCAGCTATGTTTTTGTCCAAGCTGCGCCAGCAAAACGGGATAACATAACCTTCACCTGATGACAGCAAAACGGGATAACATAACCTTCACCTGATGACATCAAAACAGGGTAACATAACCTTCACCTGATGACAGCAAAACGGGATAATATAACCTTCACCTGACGACAACAAAACAGGGTAACATAACCTTCACCTGATGACAGCAAACCGGGATAATATAACTTTCACCTGACGACAACAAAACGGGATAACATAACCTTCACCTGACGACAACAAAACAGTGTAACATAACCTTCACCTGATGACAGCAAAACGGGATAATATAACCTTCACCTGACGACAACAAAACGGGATAACATAACCTTCACCTGACAAAAAAAAATGGGATAACATAACCTTCACCTGATGATAACAAAACGAGATAACATAACCTTCACCTGACGACAACAAAACAGGATAACATAACCTTCACCTGATGATAACAAAACGGGATAACATAACCTTCACCTGACCACAAAATATGGGATAACATAACCTTCACCTGATGATAACAAAACGAGATAACATAACCTTCACCTGATGATAACAAAACGAGATAACATAACCTTCACCTAACGACAACAAAATTGGATAAGATCACACGTAATACATTCATTGAGATATAGAGTGGCTTAAGGAAGTACTTGACTGGTAAAAATGACTTTTCGTCTAAGACCTAATCCAAGTACATTATAATATTATTTTGCAATCATAACATAAAGTTATACGTTGTGCCTTGAAAATGAATACATTACAATGTCTTCTATTCACCAAAGTCCTCAGAAGCATGGCAAGACCAAAGGGCTAGGTGATCTTGAATTTAGTATACAATGTTCAAGTTGCCAACAAATAAATTACAACACTGAGGAGATAAGGAGAGTAAGAAGATAAGTATCCATTATTATGATTACACAAAGTTATATGTCCTGATGATCTAACACTAACTGTGCTCTTCCAGTATTTTCAGCATACATATTCTAGAATGTTCAATACATCTGACTGATTAAGCTGACTGTACCAAGTAACTTATGTACTGTACAGTACTTCCACTGTTTATATTCTAGAATGTTCAGTACATATGACTGATTGAGCTGACTGTATCAAGTAACTTATGTACTGTACAGTACTTCCAATGTTTATATTCTAGAATGTTCAATACATATGACTGATTAAGCTGACTGTACCATGTAACTTATGTACTGTACAGTACTTCCACTGTTTATATTCTAGAATGTTCAATACATATGACTGATTGAGCTGACTGTACCAAGTAACTTATGTACTGTACAGTACTTCCACTGTTTATATTCTAGAATGTTCAATACATCTGACTGATTAAGCTGTCTGTACTAAGTGACCTATGAACTGTACAGTATTTCCACAGTTTATATTCTAGAATGTTCAATAAGTCTGATTGATTATACCAACCGTACTGAGTGACTCACCCAGTGTCAGTGATCCAGCCTCCACATGCTGGGAATGTGTACAAAAGCACAGGGACATGCACTGTTGCAGATATCTCTAGTTTTGTGTAATCGTGTCCTGAAATACATGTGGAATTTTGTGCTCATTACTAATATAGTACAGATAATAACCTGTTTGAGAGACACAGAAAGTTCTTAGTTGTAATTGGTATCACTAAATTCGTCATTAAACGTTTCAGATCTTAATTAATCAATAAATTATCTTGATATAAAATACCACATTTTGACTTTCTGTAAACTGTTCTTCAAAAGCATGTTACAGTTTACAGTAAAAATAAGAAGGTACACACGGTACAACAACCATGGAAACATGTTAGACCTTACATCTATGGTGGGGAAGGCAGTGTTAATTGAGCCATTTTTCATTCTTTTTGATATCTAGGGAACAATCATATTCATACGTCAAACTTGTTTTACTCACATAAACTACGATTATTAGTTGATAATTTTATACCAAGATAATATATCTAGCATGCATAGATAATTATATCTAGCTGATTCAAATGGGGTTGGTAAGCTGGCTCAACTAACACTTGGTGTGGGGTAAGTTGAGCCACAGTGTAGCGTAAGTTGTGTAAATGCTTTATTTGCATAATTCCTGTAGGTACTTTACTAAAATTTCATACCAACTCTGCCAAAACATCGACCCCATGGGTACAACACGTCTCTGACAAGTCTACATGCTTAATTAATAAGTCGACACACTTAATTAATATAGACTTCTAGGACAATCGCAACCAGTGTAACTAACTGCTAATGTGATGGCTTGTAGCTATCCAATGTCCCAATTTGCTCGGAAAATTAATTCCTTGATGTATTTTAGGGTAAACAACATCTTCGTTCTTTAACCACTGCTCAACTAATCTGCCCTGGGGTTTTGGGTGGCTCAACTAGCACCGTTTTGACAATTAAGCTTTTTAAATTAACTTAGAAATCATTAAATGATTAATGTGCCAAGTGATCTTGCATGGTAATCTTCTTCCCTGTGCACAGTTAAACCATTTGTAAGTGCACAGACAATAAAGTCTGGTTCACGTGTGATGATAGTTTACACACCAGTAGACACTAATCACAATCACCAAAAGTTTAGAAAAACATCAAAAAACATACTTTTAACTCAAATGTTCTGACCGTTGTGATAATGAACATGTCCCACAGCAATTCTAGAATTTCCCAGAATCTACGATCAACAGCTGAATTGGCAATCGATGGATCGTACAGATTAGAGGCGGAAGCACATGTGCCAAGCACATCTCCCTCCGGAATCCCGATGTCTATACTGACGTCATCATTTGTGCATATTGTTACAGAATCCCACTGACATTTTCACTGATCCATCAGCAGGGAAATCAGCCGTTGCACTCACTCAAGAAATAATCCAATACGTCATCTATAGTGATTCAAGGGTATTCGTGCTAACAACTCATATAGGCTTTGGTCCCAGGAAATCAATACTCACTTCAATGCTAATCAACTAAGATATCAGCCAGTTGATAAATTGGTGGACTGAAATTCCAAGATGTTACTATTTTGGGGATTGCTGGATTAATGTGATCTGTGGGATAATCCTATCGAGCACATGGAATATAAATGTGTCAGCTCTGGGTCAAGGAACCAATGAACTCATCAAATTCTCATGTGATGGGCCGAAATCCATGAGCAATTCTTGTTCAGTCCCTTTCACTTCTTAAATTGGAATGCAGGAATAAAAAAGTGAGACGGTAACAGAACATTATGTCAAACAAACTCAAGAAAAAGACAATGATTCATCAAAAGTAGACATTTCGAACACAGGCTTTAAATCTGGTTTAGGTAAATATTTTCTTCAAATGGCTTTCCAAAATGACAATTGGAATATTCCCCTCTGACATCATAATATGAACGCAATAACTGAATGATATGAATGATAACTTTGAAGTATGTCACAAGTTATGTTCAATTTATGTAAGAACAACAAGCCTATAACTGAGAGATCGATGTAACTATCTTCATGGGGCTTCCAGCCAAAGTTATTTGTTATGTTATTTACATAACGATGTAACTATCTTCATAGGGCTTCCAGCCAAAGTTATTTGTTATGTTATTTACATAACGATGTAACTATCTTCATGGGGCTTCCAGCCAAAGTTATGTGTTGTGTTATTTACATAACATTTTCCCTTTGATTTCCAGGCACCCGTGAATGTTTGTCATACCAGCCAGGTGCTGCAGATATGTGGGATATGCCCTATCTATTTCTACCCTGACAAGTACTAATAATATATATGCTAATGTATTTCTGCTGAGTTGCTACTAAATCTACTGTTATTACAATAACCCTTTTATTATTGTTATCAAGACAATGATAAACCGTGCCCTGAGCTAAAATCTGCTGATTTTTTGGGATTAAAAATAAATAATTAAAAGATCTGCGATTTGTCAGTCTAACTTAAGCCAATCGCTGCGCTTATGAACTAGTCCTTAAAATATATAAATAAAATGGTATCACATAAAAGATCTGAATTGTGTGTGAAATATTACCTAGTGGATTTTTCAGTAAACACAGCATATGTAACAATATGGATGGTTTGAGTAAATTCACAAATGATCAATAGCGGTAATAGAAATGTCTGTATATACATTTTCCACTACCCCAAATATCAATTTGTTTTATTGATTTCTGATTATCCAGTGGTCAGGCAAACCTCTTCACGGTAATTACTGGTCCATTGACAACACTTAATGCCCTGCTATGTCGTGTTATTACAGTTCCAAGTGCCTGCAAATTCAACAGGTCCAAGGCAATCAATACTGACTGGAGTGAATGACAAAGTTGCCAATATCTTTTGTCTGCCAGATACTGATGCACTATGGGTGCATAAAAAAACGAAGTACGTCACCTTCGTGAATTTCACACAGCATGTGTGTTAATATAGGTTAAATGTGGAAACAGGTAAAATATGTAATTTGTAAGAAAACTGTATGACACATTTTCCAGGAATCCAAAGAAACATTATAATGCATGAAACTGGAAAATCAATGGTAGAAGAAGTGCACAACTCCTGTCTCTGTAAGGTTATCCTGCACTGAACCAGATCTACAGACGCCATCACAGGCATCAGAACAGCCTCAACAACCAGCAGGAACGATTTGAAAATACCACACATATCATCATGAAGCAAAAATATCAGTTGACAACGAGCAGGCCTGCTATCATACAAACAACACCCATGTAGATAGAGTTATCTGTGCCAGTCTCCTGATGCTAGTACTGAAAGCATTGTGCGGAAAATGTTCCTTTCTTTTATGCTCTGCTCAGGACGTAAAACTGTGAATACTACTGAAATAATTTTACTGTGGTCAGCTGTATATAATAGATAATTCAAGGTTGTGGCATTTGTTTGGATAGAAATCACAATGTTAGTCCAGACATTTCTAAGCAAGTTAACTTTACCGATATCGGCAAACAACAAAACACCATTTTCACATTTCAGGACTTAATACTATAACTGAGGCATCACACTGGCATTCTGATCAGAACTACTACATCAAGTCATTCCACTGACTTACTGATGGCCATTTCCTGTTCAGTTAATTAATATTGATCCAGTTGACCCAATGACTGCATTGATAACACTGGAGGCTTCTGGAGGCTTCACAGGACACAAAGCATTATATGGTCATGTCTTAGTGCTGAAAACCAGTCAATACTGACAGAATAACAAATCAGATATACGGTTACAATACATTCAGAGTATGTCCCACAACTAGGAAGTCATGCACTTGAGCATGTTGGATACATACTTAGGAATAAGACATCACAATAGCTTGCATTGAAGATCAGCTTTTTACTAAAGATTTCAGTTAAAATAAATAAATTATGCTTTCAAACCATAATATATAAGCTTGATAGAACACTATAAATTTTACACAATTTTCTAATACTTAATAAACGTATATCATGTTAAAAATATAAATTTTTCACAATTTTCTAATACTTAATAAACGTATATCATGTTCAGTATAGTTGAGTTATTACCCACACATACTAAGCACACCACATAACAACATTAAATAGTATTTAGTACTCTTTGTATATCTGAGTTCTTGAAAGGCCACATGTATGGCAAGTAACACTTTCTGGAGTGCAGGGAAGATGCAAGTCCACCCAACACAGGCCCAAGCAAACATCTGCTGCCTGACCAGTAGCATGGATTATTTATAACATTTTCACAGGTCCATGACCTGACACAGGCTCGTGCAGAATTTAAGTAAGTGCAGGGAGGTTAACAGGTGCAAGAAAGGTCATGTGGGGTCACAAAAACTGTCTTCTGACCAGTAGAATGAATTTTATAAATTCTTGTGAGAAATAGTCCATACTTAAGCTATTAATCCCGAAGAAAAAACAACATAATTCTAGAGTGATTGACTACCAAGAACTGGAAATATACAGAAAGGAAATATGAGAAAGCATGGTAGTGCATAAACTGTATGAGAAGAAAAAACATGCTATGTACAATGTACAAAGCTTGAACATAAGACAGCTAGTGGATTTTGGTGCATTACGAATTATGTCTGACTTCAATGTTGTGGCATTCATTTAAACATGGAAAACAATGGAATTATATGATGACTTAGCTTCTGAAAAACAATGTTGATAACCAGGTGTGATGTGAGAAAGACTCACCATGTGAAATAAAAGCTAGACTCGCCATTGTCTGGAAACCCATCTTAAATCAAACTCACCTACAGGTACAACCAGACGTGAAAGGCTTACCATGTGAAACCAAAAGTTACAAAGACTCACCATCTGAGAACCTATGTTGACAAAAACTCACAGGTCTGTATAACCAAATGAGAACCAAACCAAAAGAACCACAAAATGACACTCACCATGGATAACCAAGAATTACAAAGACTCACCATGTGTAACAAAAAGTGTCAGACTCACCCTCTGTAGCCAGTGGATGACGTCCTCTGTTGACCAGAGTGGAACCTGTGGAGAGAGTTTGTAGGGAACTTCTTCCCCAATAATGTCAAGAGCCTGTGTTGCAAACCTTGATGCCAACTTGTTTGGACTCGATGCGACACATCTTAGTGGCTCAATAGCTCCAATGTCCCTGAACACCTGCATCAGCGACATTACAACAAAGTGTAAAAAAGGTAAGTTTACAGTTGTAACGAAACATACTATATAAAAATAATAATTTTATTATCATTAAATAAACAAAAAATTTACAGTTCAACGGCACTGCATGTATCTTTGGTGCAAAGAATAAAAATTCCATTATAAGTTTTTAACATAAAACATTTGTGCCAGTTTAGCCATTTACACAACCAAAGGCATTACAAATGCATAAAGTGCTAGGGATACAAAATATTAATAATCAATAAAAAATAAAAAATTTTATTTAATAATAATAAAGTTCTTTTATAATACATATTCATACTGTACGTATCAAAGTGCTTCATAATAAAAGTGATAAATAAATTAAAAAAAATTATGCTTACAATCCTATAATAAATAAAAATAACTTGACTCGATGTAGGGGAGAAAAATCCATTTGGTCCGTACCACAGAATGACAAATAGAACAAAATACTATGACTTACTTCAACTTTGCCCTGCTCCAACTTAATCGCCGCCTCCATCGCGAAATGGAATGCGGCTAGACTTGTAGCCTCCTTCCTCGAGCTGTAAAGAAGTGGCACCAGGCGGCGTAACCACTCCGCCGACTGTCCGTGGATATGAGCGGTGTCACTGTGGGCGAACTCGAGCGGATTGTGGGTGCAGATGAATGGTTCAACAAGCTCTAACGTCCCTGACTGCGCAACCGCGGTAGAGATCTCCTTATTCGCACTGAGCATCGAGATGGCAAGGAACGCATAGTAACGAATGCTGTCGTCATTTGAGAATGCCAGCGGAAACAGCCATTCCGGAACCTTCTGCATGATCATCTCGTACTGGTTATCTGTTCCACCGAAAATCGCAAGGTTTGCCAGCGCAATGGCACAATGCCGCAGCGTTAGCTTGTCACACGTGCGACACGAATAGAGAATCGTGTCGAGACCTCCATATCTGATCACACGCGCACATGTATTTTCCGAATGCTTAAATAGGTTCTCTAGAATTCCGGTCGTCGCTTTTGTTAGTTCAAGGTCATCCTTCGCACTTTTTGCGAGTCTCACTATGACCTCGAGGCCACGACGAGCAACGACCTCCCGATTGCCGACGGTCATCGACTGTTCAAGAACCCTCGCCGTGTTCAGTTGTACCTCGTAGTTTGAGCTACTGCAGTTCTCGATGAGTATTTCTAGACCGCCCTCCTCACGTAAGACATCGCAAAGCCGTGACGCAATGTCCCTGCCAGTAGAGGGCACTGCCCATGCTGCCTTGATCAGTCCAAGCATGTTCCGCAGAACGATGCACTGTTCAACTGCTTTGCTTGATCGCAGCATCTGTATCTGTTCGCGGATCATTGGCACGGCCGTGGCGAGCGTTATGGTCATATTTGGCTTGAGCTGGTTGTACGTGATGAATGAGTACGTCTTCGTGTGCATCACAGGCCCGCAGCCAGAGGGCGATAGACACACAGTGTGCTGCTCCTCATACTTCGGTGGCGGCGATCCTGAGGTCGTGACCTCACCATGCTCAGAGTTCACCGGATACACCCCGGTCTCGGACGACATGCGACGCACAACTCGTGCCTGGATCGACACGCTTGGTGCCGATGTCGTCTTCATCTCTTCTTTCTGGTGAATTGTCTGCAGCGAAATCTTGAATTTTCCTCCTGACCAGCCTGCTGCTGCTGCTGCTGACGCTAATTCGTCCTCCGCCTTCGACAGATCTAGGTAGACCTTCGAGTGCTCCGAAACAGCACCAGTGGTGCCACCTGACTTGTTCGCGTCGCTGTATTCGACCGTCGTGACCTTGTGACCTCCAGTGGCTTCCCTGTGTTCCAGGTCAAGTGCGGACTGAGACCGTTGCCAAGGGATACAGGGCATGTGCTGACTACGGATCTCTCCGTTGACTGTGCTAAGGAGAGAACTCTCAGATGGGATGCGCTGGAAGCTGCTCGTACTTGCTGACTGCCTCTTCTCAGTCAGACTATTATTCATCATATCTGCTCGGAGACTGGCGTCTGTGAGAGGCAAACAAACTCCAGTGAGACTCAACACATTCCAGTGAATCACATGTATGATATAGAACAGCTATGATGGATCACATGTATGACATAGAACAGTTATGATGAATCACTTTCAGCTACTGCTAACAATCAGATTAATGTTCATCATATCAGCATGTGCTTCCGTTACAGAGGTGATGGAAACAGAATCTATTATAAAAATATTTTATATGCATTCCTAGCACTCGGATTTCCCTTTTCCAGAGAAAACAATAATAATTCTAACAATACTGTTACCCTCCCACAAATAAAATGGCCCACTAAATTAAGATTCTGCCTGAGCACATCATGTTTTCGCCAGTCCGTGTATGCATATTTGTAATTTCAATATCTACTGAGACGCTGAATCTAAAGAGGCTGTTTAAAGTCGAACTCATAGTAACTACATATTCACCAAGTTGCACTGAAAACAATGGCAGGGAATGAACTAAGAAACACAAGAGTGGCATGTTGACAAGAGTGGCATGTTAGAAATAGTGGCACATTAAGAGTGGCACTGTTAAAAGAGTGGCATGGTAACAAGAGTGGCATGTTGGCAATAGTGGCACATTGACTAAAATGGCATGGTAACAACAGTGGCATTGTAACAAGAGTGGCACACAGACAAAAGTGGCGTTGTAACAAGAGTGGCACATTGGCAAGATTGGCAGAGTAACAAGAGTGGCGTGGTAACGAGTGGGACATTGGCAAAAGTAGCACTTTGACAACAGTGGCAAAACAGATGTCTGGTTCAATTGGGTATCAACCTAAACCAGACACTAAGCACTTGCCAATACCAGAATTACATTTTTGGTGTGAGCACAACTGGAAAGAAAAAGTACACGTGACAAAGGATACAGCACAAATCAAAACTCAAAGTATCTCAGCGAATGAACTGATCTGAGACTTCTAAAAGCCAGCAGCTGCCAGACAAGCCCCATAAAGATGACACTTCAAAGCACATATAATCGCAGTAAAACCACATGTTTTCTACACAGGAAGCAACAGCGTTATTTACCTCAAATGCAGCATGCATGGTGCTTGGAATCAGGCAATCTGAATACATTTGCACAGACCCAAGTATTTATCTATTCCTCCATTAGCAGACATGAGCCTTTCATTAATCTTCTAGCTAGGCCTGGGTGTGGATAACTAAACATGCCCTGCCCTGCTGATCTATCTCCTGAAACAGCACAGGGGATAAAACAGTGTGAGCAGCTGGCATAGTGGCACAGACTGGCATAGATAAAACTGTGCTTGGCAGCTGATCAATAGACAACCAGCACACGCACAAAAGTGAAACATCCATTCAGAATACGTTTCACCATGGAAACAAACAGTCCCACTCAGGCCTATTGATTAAGGACAAATAGTGTTTTTACGTCAGAGTAAACGGAAATGTTTTGTCAGGAGAATGTCATAGATACCGGCACGTTCATTCACATAGAAAACATGCTAGTTAAACATGTCACGGGTTGTGTATCATGTGTGTAGTTCATATTATTGTAGTCTGTAATGCTGTATCTATGGAAAGACACTGAAATAATGTTCTTATTGACAGATATAGGGAAAAGTAGGTCCCACAAAAGTTTTAGCACAAGTCGAAACTGCCAGCACTTCAATGCATATATTTTGTTCTATTAACATCAGAAAGGTTTGCAATGTTTATTTATCATATCTTTAGCTTGACTACAATCAGCAGCAACAGCTATAAAGTTGAAGGAAATCCTGTACCAAAATGCCAACTTTCTAAAAGCTGTATAAAAAAATCTCATTATTGTGTACTCTCTAGGTGAACAATATTGTCCATAAATTTTTCCATAAATTATATAATAGCATTTTATATGTATTTTCACAAATATAAAATACATACATGTGTTTTTATTTAACATACTTTTTTCAACTATTTTTTATTTTTATTAAAAATAATTTTGTTGTGAAAAAAATTATTTGAGAAATACTTTTCAAAAATATTTGTACACAAATACTTTTTTCTCGCCTTTCAAAAACTATTAATGCCAAATTTGGTGACAATGAATCTCGCTTAACCAACTCTCGCCAGGGTTAGTGAACTTCTCGGGTTAGAGGCACCTGAAAACAGGTTAAAATAATGGGTGCTATTTTGGGAGTTAAAAACTAAGCAATCATTTGACATAGAATGATTATGGTTTGAAGCTAAAATTTTTACAGAAGTAGATAAAATATATATAATTATGTATCTTGGGTATTGGGTTTTATCCCACATGATCATCTGACCCCTCTTATGAGGGGGTATTATTAGCTTTTCTCTCATGGACCCATATTTAGACCACAACCATACATTTATAGCTTATCTGATTGGTTGATTCATGCTTGCTATTAGAAATACACACACTAGGCTAGAGCTGCCAGTGGCCATTTGCCACTTGGCATCAGATTTGACTAAACAAAAGTTACCCATTTGAGCCAATTTGACCACCAGCAATTTCGTTTAAAAGCATGCAGAATACATGAGGGTTTGTTGTTTTCTTGATGCACATAACAAATTTGGCGTATGCAATATGTATTTGACAAAAAAATAAATTTGGAGCTTTAACCAAAATGGCTAAGCAGTTTACAACATCAGAGCTAGCCCAGACATATACCTAAATGTATACATGTTAAGTTTCTGAAATGCAAATGATGGAGATTTATGCATAAATCGAAGCGTTGCGGGGTCTCAGAGAATTGAGCATAAATCGGAGGGTCTCAGGGTATAAGATAATTGTGCATAAATTGGAGTATTTAACACATAGAAATTACACAAGATCAGCTTTAGTTCCCAATACATTGCACATGCACTATTAAATGGCACTCTGACATGTTACTATAAACATTGTGACAGTCAAAAATGTCCTTGTGCAATGTGTAATATAATGATAAAATAATGTTTACTACTCAGATGGTCTAGGAATAAAAATGTTTACTCCTGAAATGCATTACCATACAACAAAAGTCCCTTATCTAACTGGCAGTAGACTACATATTTTATTACATGCAGCTAATGTAATAATTAGTGGCAGGGCTAGAACTGAAGCATTTTTTTCTTCAAAGTTTATGATCCTGGTTGATGAAGATTTGAGACTCTGGGTGACATAGGCATTTTTTTATTTGTGAAAACTATTTGTAAAAATATGTTTGTTCTTTCATAACGTGCTCCGATTGTGACAATTAGCAAACATATTATGAATTAAATAGAACTCGTATACAGTGAAGATGTGTTGATGGGCATCATTTAATGGATTGTACACTGATGAGTGATAATGGGGAACCATTCATTTAACACATATTATAAACAATGCAACAGGCAAGACACAAGGATACTGCTTAGCCAATAATTTATCTGGCAGCACAGTGAAAAAAATATTTTGCTTTCTTTTTTTGATGAAATTCAAAATGTAATATCCCCATGATAAGATTATGTGCTGTAGTTTTTGTCATTTTATTATAATAGTCTTTTTAGTAACAAAATGATACCCCGATCACAGCTGTGCGATAAATATTAGTAGTGTTATGATTTTTTTAAAGCACCCTTATGAATAACTCGGTGGAAACTTACCATTGGTCACTTCTAGGGTTAAACAGGAGACGGCAAAACAGAAATGTATCAAGTCAATAAAATTTATATTATGACTTCCTTCATGCAAACAGTTTTGGACCCCAAATTTGGTGGCGGACCTCTAGATTCAGAAAAGTGGGGGTCTGGTTGGCCCCCACTAATTTTAGGCTAAATTCTAGTAGAGTTCCGGTTGGGGGACCAGTTACATATATATAAAAAAAGTTTAAAATTTAGTGGGGGCCAACTGGACCCCCATATATATATATATATATATATATATATATGCGTATGTCATGTTGACAATTCAGTAGATTTTATCCAGTATGCTTTGCGACCACAGTTGACCATTACCCTATGGCCATCAACACACACCAAACACGCACTTGGCCTATTAGAGCTGTGTCAAGAGTCCACAAGATCCTGGAATTAGCCATCTGACTTATGGTAGCATGCGTTCACTTAACAATACATACCTCTACTGCCAAGCAGAATGACATACACAGTAAGATTATCCAGCAGCCTGAGAGTATAGTCACTCAGACACAAGTTTTGTTAAAATGTAAATGTTGTGTAGAGATACGAATGACAAGAAATTATTGCTGCAAGACATGAAGTTGCTTGGATGGTAATCACTGCAGGTTATGTTTGTTTGGTGTGCACTCTGATGACTGTGTAAACTGGACACGTGTCAGAATTCTGTCTCCATACTTGATTTGTTCATAAGGGCTGTAGTGGCCTGACAACCAACTATGGTATGAAGGGGATAAGTACAGGGGTAGTGACACCCCAAAACTAACTCCAACCCACAAAAATGCTGCATATTTTGGATCAGCTTTTCGACTGAGTTTCGAAGAGCACCATGACAAGGTTTTCTTTTAAATTGTCTTATTTTTTAAAGTCGTGAATGGCAACAAAGACATCAAGATGCTTCTAACTAATAAATTACTTTATCCCGGTCTGACAGAAGCAGGTGCTACACAGAATGTAAACAATCTCCCTGGAAACAACTTTAACCGCCTGTGCATGCAAGCATGCGTGTGCAGGAATGCATGTCTGCATGCACACATGTTCTGCACATATTCTGTACAAAAAGCCGGTAAATTACAGAATATGCCCTGCATGTCTAAAGAGCAATATTTAAGACAACATAAGGGTACTTAAAATATTTATGTTGCACATATTTATTATGCCTTTGACCAAATTATGCTTTCACCAATATAACAAGTCACACTTAATATGTATTGGTAGCTAAAAAATACTCATCATATACATTTCTACTAATTAAATACAAAAGATAAAAACTCCGAAAAATATACCAGCACTTTTATAACTTTTGCATGACTTCAGCCATGTTGATCTTTCACCCTGGAAGATACTGGCTCTTGAACAAAGCAGTGCATGTGTATGCAGACAGGTGTCAGCACTTACAGGCAAAGCTCTGCTGATTTGTAGCATATGTTACCGTATACCACTGAATAACAAACCTGTTTTAGCAGAAGGTATAATGTCTAAGGACATGCTTTGGTCAGCACTTAGACAACCATCACAGCATGTTGACTTTTCCCGAGCTTTCCAGCAAAGCATCTAGAAAACACCAGGTAGAACAAACGAGAAGCCTCACTGTGCCAACAGACAGTGGGTATCATCAGTTCATTTCAACTACTTCTCCAACTACAAAACACACATTACTGACATGCTAAATGTTTTAAAATTACAATGATATCCCCTCGTGTTTAAACGCTCAAAGTTGGTTAATTTTTATAGAAAAATCATGTTATTTAGTACAAACAATATCTAATCTAACCTCACGGCTATCCAAATGAGTCTGAGTGAAATTCTATTTATTAATCTAATTTGACCGTTATTTAATAATGACTACTGACCTCACTGTTCAGCATGCAGTGTAAACATATCCCTGGGGAAACACTCAGATAACTGACCACAACAGTAAACAAATTCTAATTCACTAAAACACATTTGGCAGTCAATATGTCAGAACATAGTTTATGCCGTATACAATGATTCCATGATAAAAACATTGGACCTGTAAGAATTACCACACACTGAAAGCATAAGCCTGCCTTGTGTGAGGGCTGGGTGGCTGCTAGTTCAAGCAGCAGACATGCAATTACACAACTAAATATTCTGAACACATTGTGATGTGAAGGAGCCAGGGCAACGTAATTACACTTGCTTGTTAACTAAAAAAATAGAAGCCACAGAGTTGACTTAAGGCCTGTCACTAGTCACGTTAATCTGAGCAGATGTATACACAGACATAATCTGACAGTGTAAACAGAAAAATGTGATATTAGCTTTCAAAAAAATCTAAATGTTATCAGCCAAACCAAAGATAACGCCTACTCCAAGTAAGCCGACATGTCAAGTTACGGGAAGGAAGTTTGTGCGGCAACTAGCGTGGATTTAAAGTTAAAGGAACAAAGTCTGATCAGGGATTTTTAATCATAAATTCATGTTTTATAACATAATAAACTGTATACCTATACATAGTTATTCTTACATCCTGAATGCCAATTTTTTTTTTAATGAGCAATTGTTTTCATATAATTAATTACCATTTTCTGCTTAATTTTAATCACAATGTTTCAACTCGAATATTATATACATTGCCTCAGTGAATGAAGTAGATATTCATAAACAGATAATGATCAAATGATATTTTTTAATTGTGGTTCATTAAAGCACACTAAGGCCACCAAGGAATTACAATAAATATACTTTATACAATATAACATGAATTTTGATAATAAATTAACAGACTTTTCAAAATAGAGTATGAAGCAGTGCTACATTACTTGGTTAGGTACAAATGGTTTTACGTCAAAAAATCTGCACAACAAATAAATTTGCCAGACCATTTAATCTGGTGTTTCTCATCAGAGATATGTCACCTCAGTACATGATTAATTTAATTTAACGACCAAGCAAATGGAAACATGTCCCTGGGCAATGCTGATTGACTGCAGTATTTTGTCGAATCATATTTGTGGCTCATAACATAATATTTATGATTTGGCCATCAAAGCCACAGCTACTGCTGGAGTTATGGTCCTTAGTTATGCCCAGTAGCTAACAGAAGTGTTGCAGTCCCCTTATAATATAAAACTGTTGGAAAAGTCATTAATAAAGTAAGAGAAAAATGTCACAATGAAGTCACAAAAATTATGTCACAAAAAATATAATTTTTCTGTGGTATGCTTACAGGGCATATAATATGAAGAATAGCACTGAAACCTATTCAGTGTCTGAATTTGCAACACATCATGTTTTGTTTATTAGTAACAGTACAAAAGCTAAATATACATACTAATGGTTTGGATGCTGAGTTTGTTCCTACTAAAAATGCAACAAAATTCCTTCACTATTCTAGTCATTTCAAGGGTTTCAATAAAACAAGTTTCCAAGGACAAAGTCCCCAGTGCTGCTAAAAAGGAACAAAGCTACAAAATACAGTTCCAAATCATGTCAACTTGAAGGATGGGCTATACAAATGATCAACATAGCTCAAAATGGAGAACCAGTATATTCCTCAGAAACCACTGGCCTCAACTAGCATTCGTGAAAGTAAAACAACAAATTGGGAACTTCAACCCTGAGTAGACCTTTACAACTTTTCACCTATAATCGCTATCACTACTGACACAATTGCAAGGAGACGCCAGAGGCATGGCCATAATCTGTGCTAGTGACAGAACCAAGGATGTTTAGAAAGTCCTGTGTATTACAGATACACATTATCACACTGAGCAATAAAGGACTGTAGGTATAATAAACACTCAACACTAATAAACACCTCTTGATTAGCACAGCTTCTAAGAAGGTGCACAACATTTCTGTTTAGAACTACATCACTATGTCAGAGACGTTGTAACTGACTGTTTAGAATTACATCACTATGTCAGAGACGTTGTAACTGACTGTTTAGAACTACATCACTATGTCAGAGACATTGTAACTGACTGTTTAGAACTACATCACTATGTCAGAGACGTTGTAACTGACTGTTTAGAATTACATCACTATGTCAGAGACATTGTAACTGACTGTTTAGAACTACATCACTATGTCAGAGACGTTGTAACCGACTGTTTAGAACTACATCACTATGTCAGAGACGTTGTAACCGACTGTTTAGAACTACATCACCATGTCAGAGACGTTGTAACCGACTGTTTAGAACTACATCACCATGTCAGAGACGTAACTGACTGTTTAGAACTACATCACTATGTCAGAGACGTTGTAACTGACTGTTTAGAATTACATCACTATGTCAGAGACATTGTAACTGACTGTTTAGAACTACATCACTATGTCAGAGACATTGTAACCGACTGTTTAGAACTACATCACTATGTCAGAGACGTTGTAACCGACTGTTTAGAACTACATCACTATGTCAGAGACATTGTAACCGACTGTTTAGAATTACATCACTATGTCAGAGACGTTGTAACCGACTGTTTAGAATTACATCACTATGTCAGAGACATTGTAACCGACTGTTTAGAACTACATCACTATGTCAGAGACGTTGTAACTGACTGTTTAGAACTACATCACTATGTCAGAGACGTTGTAACTGACTGTTTAGAACTACATCACTATGTCAGAGACGTTGTAACCGACTGTTTAGAACTACATCACTATGTCAGAGACGTTGTAACTGACTGTTTAGAACTACATCACTATGTCAGAGACGTTGTAACTGACTGTTTAGAACTACATCACTATGTCAGAGACGTTGTAACCGACTGTTTAGAACTACATCACTATGTCAGAGACGTTGTAACTGACTGTTTAGAACTACATCACTATGTCAGAGACATTGTAACTGACTGTTTAGAACTACATCACTATGTCAGAGACATTGTAACTGACTGTTTAGAACTACATCACTATGTCAGAGACATTGTAACTGACTGTTTAGAACTACATCACTATGTCAGAGACGTTGTAACTGACTGTTTAGAACTACATCACTATGTCAGAGACATTGTAACTGACTGTTTAGAACTACATCACTATGTCAGAGACATTGTAACCGACTGTTTAGAACTACATCACTATGTCAGAGACGTTGTAACCGACTGTTTAGAATTACATCACTATGTCAGAGACATTGTAACTGACTGTTTAGAACTACATCACTATGTCAGAGACGAAACTGACTGTTTAGAATTACATCACTATGTCAGAGACGTTGTAACCGACTGTTTAGAACTACATCACTATGTCAGAGACGTTGTAACTGACTGTTTAGAACTACATCACTATGTCAGAGACATTGTAACTGACTGTTTAGAATTACATCACTATGTCAGAGACGTTGTAACCGACTGTTTAGAACTACATCACTATGTCAGAGACGTTGTAACTGACTGTTTAGAACTACATCACTATGTCAGAGACGTTGTAACCGACTGTTTAGAACTACATCACTATGTCAGAGACATTGTAACCGACTGTTTAGAACTACATCACTATGTCAGAGACGTTGTAACTGACTGTTTAGAATTACATCACTATGTCAGAGACGTTGTAACCGACTGTTTAGAACTACATCACCATGTCAGAGACGTAACTGACTGTTTAGAACTACATCACTATGTCAGAGACGTTGTAACTGACTGTTTAGAACTACATCACTATGTCAGAGACGTTGTAACTGACTGTTTAGAATTACATCACTATGTCAGAGACATTGTAACTGACTGTTTAGAACTACATCACTATGTCAGAGACATTGTAACTGACTGTTTAGAACTACATCACTATGTCAGAGACATTGTAACCGACTGTTTAGAATTACATCACTATGTCAGAGACATTGTAACCGACTGTTTAGAACTACATCACTATGTCAGAGACGTTGTAACCGACTGTTTAGAATTACATCACTATGTCAGAGACATTGTAACTGACTGTTTAGAACTACATCACTATGTCAGAGACATTGTAACCGACTGTTTAGAATTACATCACTATGTCAGAGACATTGTAACCGACTGTTTAGAACTACATCACTATGTCAGAGACGTTGTAACCGACTGTTTAGAATTACATCACTATGTCAGAGACATTGTAACTGACTGTTTAGAACTACATCACTATGTCAGAGACATTGTAACCGACTGTTTAGAATTACATCACTATGTCAGAGACATTGTAACCGACTGTTTAGAACTACATCACTATGTCAGAGACGTTGTAACCGACTGTTTAGAATTACATCACTATGTCAGAGACATTGTAACTGACTGTTTAGAACTACATCACTATGTCAGAGACGTTGTAACCGACTGTTTAGAACTACATCACTATGTCAGAGACATTGTAACCGACTGTTTAGAACTACATCACTATGTCAGAGACGTTGTAACTGACTGTTTAGAATTACATCACTATGTCAGAGACGTTGTAACCGACTGTTTAGAACTACATCACCATGTCAGAGACGTAACTGACTGTTTAGAACTACATCACTATGTCAGAGACGTTGTAACTGACTGTTTAGAACTACATCACTATGTCAGAGACGTTGTAACTGACTGTTTAGAATTACATCACTATGTCAGAGACATTGTAACTGACTGTTTAGAACTACATCACTATGTCAGAGACATTGTAACTGACTGTTTAGAACTACATCACTATGTCAGAGACATTGTAACCGACTGTTTAGAATTACATCACTATGTCAGAGACATTGTAACCGACTGTTTAGAACTACATCACTATGTCAGAGACGTTGTAACCGACTGTTTAGAATTACATCACTATGTCAGAGACATTGTAACTGACTGTTTAGAACTACATCACTATGTCAGAGACGTTGTAACCGACTGTTTAGAACTACATCACTATGTCAGAGATGTAACTGACTTGTTTAGAATTACATCACTGTGTCAGAGACATTGTAACTGACTGTTTAGAACTACATCACCATGTCAGAGACGTAACTGACTGTTTAGAACTACATCACTATGTCAGAGACATTGTAACTGACTGTTTAGAACTACATCACTATGTCAGAGACGTTGTAACCGACTGTTTAGAACTACATCACTATGTCAGAGACGTTGTAACTGACTGTTTAGAACTACATCACTATGTCAGAGACGTTGTAACTGACTGTTTAGAACTACATCACTATGTCAGAGACGTTGTAACCGACTGTTTAGAACTACATCACTATGTCAGAGACGTTGTAACCGACTGTTTAGAACTACATCACTATGTCAGAGACGTTGTAACTGACTGTTTAGAACTACATCACTATGTCAGAGACGTTGTAACTGACTGTTTAGAACTACATCACTATGTCAGAGACGTTGTAACCGACTGTTTAGAACTACATCACTATGTCAGAGACGTTGTAACTGACTGTTTAGAACTACATCACTATGTCAGAGACGTTGTAACCGACTGTTTAGAACTACATCACTATGTCAGAGACGTTGTAACCGACTGTTTAGAACTACATCACTATGTCAGAGACATTGTAACCGACTGTTTAGAACTACATCACTATGTCAGAGACGTTGTAACTGACTGTTTAGAACTACATCACTATGTCAGAGACGTTGTAACCGACTGTTTAGAACTACATCACTATGTCAGAGACGTTGTAACTGACTGTTTAGAACTACATCACTATGTCAGAGACGTTGTAACCGACTGTTTAGAACTACATCACTATGTCAGAGACATTGTAACTGACTGTTTAGAACTACATCACTATGTCAGAGACGTTGTAACTGACTGTTTAGAACTACATCACTATGTCAGAGACATTGTAACTGACTGTTTAGAACTACATCACTATGTCAGAGACGTTGTAACTGACTGTTTAGAACTACATCACTATGTCAGAGACGTTGTAACTGACTGTTTAGAACTACATCACTATGTCAGAGACATTGTAACTGACTGTTTAGAACTACATCACTATGTCAGAGACATTGTAACTGACTGTTTAGAACTACATCACTATGTCAGAGACATTGTAACTGACTGTTTAGAACTACATCACTATGTCAGAGACATTGTAACTGACTGTTTAGAACTACATCACTATGTCAGAGACATTGTAACCGACTGTTTAGAACTACATCACTATGTCAGAGACATTGTAACCGACTGTTTAGAACTACATCACTATGTCAGAGACATTGTAACTGACTGTTTAGAACTACATCACTATGTCAGAGACATTGTAACTGACTGTTTAGAACTACATCACTATGTCAGAGACGTTGTAACTGACTGTTTAGAACTACATCACTATGTCAGAGACGTTGTAACTGACTGTTTAGAACTACATCACTATGTCAGAGACGTTGTAACTGACTGTTTAGAACTACATCACTATGTCAGAGACGTTGTAACTGACTGTTTAGAACTACATCACTAAGTCACAGACATTGTAACTGACTGATACCTAATTGTGTGGACACTGGGAAAGTCATATCATTACTAAGTTGGTGCTGCTTTCTTGCTATCCATGCCTTACGGTGAGTAATTGTAAATGTATAACCATTGTTATGCTAAAACACTTTAAAATAATTTCATGATAGCTTTGTTTAGTAAATCACAGTGTACAGCATATATACATGACAATGGTTCAGATGAATAGATTTCATAAAATATAATAAGAATGATGAAAACCTAACCTCTCATCAAGACATTTTATATATATATATATATTTAAGAATTATAACTTCACGCTAACAGTAAACAGCATAAATACAAGAATATATTGATATGTTAACAACTGGAATGTCTGAATGGTCACTAAACATTGGATACTTGAAAATGTCTGCAATTCTTTCAGCACTGAACTCTAGCAACACATTTTTGCCAGTCACTCATCCAAGGGTATTCTTCTGGGACTGAGACTGTGGACTTTGTGCTCTCACAAAGATAAAGTCCTTTCTTCTAAGTTTACCGTCTGATAAGATCAACCAGCAAACCTAGTAACACTTGAGGATAAAATTAAATATATCTATTGTCGTTGCCTTTGAAAAAACTTTCTGTCGTATCGTATTTCAGCCAGTGGTAACATCTGTTTGTGAGGCTGGAATAGACAGTCAAGTGTCCATGCTCTTAATTGTTACTTAACTGTACAGTTTTCTAAAATATACGATATTGTTATTTAGTTGTTCAATTTATAAGCCAAAATTTTCTTATGATCTGCTTTGAATATACATGAAAATGTTTTTTTTGCACTCTGACTGTTGACAATAATTACACACTAATGCATACTGTGGTTGTATATATATATATATATATATATATATATATATATATATATATATATATATATATAATCAAATATTAATATACGTTTGTTATTAAGTTAAATTAATAAAAGGGCAAACAATATAAGTACAATACTTCTTTTTGCCATTTTTTTTACATATTGCAATGAATCATATCTACTCTATATATATATATTACGTTAATGTGTTTTGTTGAGATAAAATTCATTAATTCAGAATCTTATGGTAAAATCATTCGCTTGCCTGAAGGTTTCGTCAAGATTCCTTTCATATACACAATTTGATTTTGATGGTCTGTGATAATGTAGTACTTACCATAAAAGCCGTATATATAAATTAATCATGTTAACAAGCTAAATCCATATAAAATATACATAAAACAATAAATAAATTGTGGACAGTCTGCAGTGGCAATACAGTAAGCAAAACCACAAATTGCGCAGAGATAAAAAAGAATCACAGTGGACACATATTTGCACAGAAACTCAATATCATTGAAATGTGTATCCAAGTCTACAAGCAATATGTGCAGACAGTGTGCAGTGTTGCACTGTTTGACCTTTACCTGTCGCCACGTCATTTCCTCTTCAGTGTGCTAATGCCAAAAAACAAAATCAATTTGATTACATTATCGACAACCATGACAGATGAGTCATGCTGGCTCAGTTTTATAGTAAATTACTGTATCTCAATAGCTAGAACTCCATGTGTCTATTGAATAGTTTTTAAATTATCAAACGTTTTTTAATTGCTTTATACTTAAAAAAGAACAAGGCCTGATTGTTTCTTGTTTGTGGTAAAATTATAGTATACAGGATATACAGATCTATTCAAGCAAATTGACCATTAAAATGTGATTTAGTGAACTACAATCTTTCTTAATATAATTTCGCCGTTATCTGGGTAATATGAATGCTTCTGGGTGAATATCACGTTTACAGAATACATTTCTTCCTGAATTACAAAGCCAATGTTCATAAACAGGCAACAGTCAAATTATATTTTTTCAATTGTGGGTCATTAAAACATATTTGAGCGGTAACTATGGGAATTTCGAAAGTTTGAATTTGATTATAACATGTCAGCATATATCTTACCCAGTTAATGCAATAAATATCTTCCTTTTTTAATTTGCGTTATCAAATAAATAATGCGTTGTTTAACATGTAAATCATATAACAATACTGCTGATGTATTCCAGTATGTTTGTAAAGTGCAAATGATGGGTCTAAAAAAATTAGTATTGTATTTTTATTTGGCCCCCTAGCACATGTACAAAACATCATCCCCATACATGCGAAACTGATGGAGATATGAACATAAAAAGATACAAACACAGGCACAAACTGTTTTATAGGATAACAAAATTATTTCTGGAAAAATGTATTCATTCTAAATATAGAGTTAAGGCAGCCACATCTGTAAACTCTAAATAATTTATCGCTGGATGAAAATGTTGCTTCGTCTAGTTTATGTTGAAGTAAATAGGCAGACCCTGGAAGGATACTATTTATGACTACAGTGGTCCTGGGTAAGGCTGTCAAACTGTTTATGTGGCGTGGTGTACAAAAACAGTTAGTGTGCTGGTAAAACTGCATAAAAACTGTCCAGAGACATATATAAACTATCCACCCATCCCAAGGAGGGGCAGTCACAAAGTACTGATTTCTAAATTCAAAGTGGAGTTATATACACGTAATAATAAAAATTGCAGATCACACCCAATCATTACAGACATTTCCAACTAAATAATATTATGATCAATGTTATGATATGTAGCATATGTTGATATTTAGTTCACATCTTCCATGACAGAGCCATGCTGGATAATTAACTACAAAGTTAGGTTTTGAAGAACTGCTGCAGGGGTGAGATTTAGCGATCTCAGAAGTGTTGTCCTGGCTATATCGCATTTATGTTAACCATAAATCGTGTGTTTGTGACATGTTTGACATTGCAAGAAATGTTGCCAAACCATAGTCGAAGCGCTATCAATAGGGGGCATTCATTGTATTTTTAATCAACCACATCGATGCTCAACATGTAACTGAATGGTCATTATACACTGAAATAATAACTGGTCATGTTAATAGTTTTGGTGCCATGTGGCGCCAGTTCTGGTGAATTAATCGGGAACCTGGTTAATGTTTCTCTAGGCTGGCGCATATATATCCACGTGGTCCGTCCCGCTATTGAGCTATACAACAGCAACAGCCAGATAGAAAAAATTGTACGGCGATTGACTTTGTCACAGACCTGATGTCCTGTGACGCTGGGAGACAGGACCTGATGTTGATGTTGGTGTACCATGTTGTGAAAACAAAACAATCTCTCACATGTACAATTGTATAGGTATTTTATTCAGTATTATGTATTACATTGTATTGATCCTGAAAATAAATGTCTCAAAACTGTTTGTTTTTTATTTTTGTATTTGTTGTTTATGTCCTCATACATTCTATCTTCAAAGTAGTTACATTCTATATTCAAAGTAGTTACATTCTATCTTCAAAGTAGTTACATTCTATCTTCAAAGTAGTTACATTCTATATTCAAAGTAGTTACATTCTATCTTCAAAGTAGTTACATTCTATATTCAAAGTAGTTACATTCTATCTTCAAAGTAGTTACATTCTATCTTCAAAGTAGTTACATTCTATATTCAAAGTAGTTACATTCTATCTTCAAAGTAGTTACATTCTATCTTCAAAGTAGTTACATTCTATCTTCAAAGTAGTTACATTCTATCTTCAAAGTAGTTACATTCTATCTTCAAAGTAGTTACATTCTATCTTCAAAGTAGTTACATTCTATCTTCAAAGTAGTTACATTCTATCATCAAGTATCCATTAGCAACTGGGCTACCTAAGCTGTCCAGCTACTTCAGTTTGTAATGTTGCAACTGGCTACCTTCCATGACTTGCTAAATCTCACTCCTGCTGCTGTCTATAAGTTTGGGTCATACAAGTTGGAGGTTACCCCTGAATCACCGTATGATGATAAGGAGGTAAATAGCAATGCTGTTTTCCAATTCCAAGTAAATACTGTCATAAAGACAAGTTTCTTCACTAATTGGTGTTTTTGCTTATTGCTGTAAAATAGTGTTGGCTTCCTTGGGCTGCAAAACAAGGACAATTTATGCATAACAAACAACTCATGAAGAAGCAGGACAAGCTTTGACAGAAAGGCTATGCATAGGGCTACACGTGTACTGTGCTTTACTGTACAGCATGACCTATTCACATTCTGGTTATAATTTACTTTTAAGTGCCATCCTATATTATCTGAACGAGTAGTTGAAAACTACCTAGGGGCATACATCCTAGGGTTTTCTTACGCTAGCCATCAGCACAGTTAAACAGTATAAAAGAACATAAACCCAGTGCCAAATATTCAGAACCTACAAATCAACTATAAACTAGTACGATTGGCTACATTTTAGTTTAACCGACATCCTATATTACCTGAACAAGAAGAAAACGACCAAGGGGGCATTACAAAAGAACATAGACCTAGTACCTACAGAACCTACAATTCAACGAGAAATTGGTACAACACATTTACCTACAAAGGACCTCACAAGATGTTAGAAATGTGGTTGCAATTTTGCATATATATGCATTAACATGAACGTATGTTTTATGTTGCACAGTGTGCATAGCCAAAGGAACTAAAACAGACACAGCCATAGAATATGTTGGCACATTTATGAGGTGGCCTCTGACATTACCATTTACCTAGCAGTACCATCTTCCTTCTGTCTCCTTTATGCGCAATGCTGCAGCCCAAGAAACCTTTGCTAGATGAACTAGTGTAGTTCATGTGGCAAAGTAGCAATATAAATACTGTTGAAGTAACACCATACCGGACTGTAATTGTTAAGAATTTTTTTTAATAAACTGGCCACAACAGATGAATAAGGTAGAATTACTTGGAAGAAAGCATTATACTCAACAAACTTGATTTAGACATCAGCAATTATATTAGAAAGCATCATACAGAGCTGCAAATCAGCCAATGTCAACACTGAATGCTGTGATCCTCAAAACATGAAGAGGCTATGATGTCAATATAGCTCTGGTTATAAATTTATATTACCAGTTTATCCAAAGATATCCAGAACTTAGAGATTCCTGTACGCAGGGTTGAAAAAAATTATGATTTTTATTAAAAAAAAATTTTTAATCAGATTTTTTATTTAAATTGGATTTATTTGATTTTTTTTTAATCTGGTATATAGATATTTATATAGATGTTTAAATTTGTAAACTCTTTCAAACATGTTATATTCAAATCAATTTGGGTTCTTGTCTTAACAGAAGGTACATGATTTTTGCTTATATAAAGACGTTAGACAATGTCCACAAGGTCTCACCCCCTGTAGTTGCATAATCTGTCTTGGAAAGGAAAGCATGCTGTGTGTCTGTAGCAGTGGTAATTATTGTTTGCCTATAGAGTGGATTAGCACCTGTCCAGGGCTCTGTGTACTCTAAGGGTCTCTAACCAGAATACAAATTGGTACAGTATTAAACAATTGAGTCAACATACTGAATTGGTAACAACTAGCACAAGCTATAAGTGGACTTTAACTCAGGGCTTCTGTGTTGAAAAGATACTTCCTCTGGAAGACAAGTTTGTGTGGCTTCACTACATTCAGAAAGGGAATAGCTCAAACATATACAATGTCATAAAATATTTGACTATCAGGCTATCTGGTGACAATACAGCTACACAAGTGTGCACACTTTGTGTTTTGTATTAAAAACATACAAAACTTTGTTGATCTCGATGCTTGTAAACAATTATTTGTGTTAAATTCATATAAATCAGCGATTAAAAAACCGGAAGTCCAAAAAATAAAAAAAATCATAAATCACTAATTAAAACATTTTTTTTTGAGTGATTTAAATCAATGATTTAAATCAAACAACCCTGCCTGTACGTACATGATTTTCAGCGGGTGCCATAATTGTTGGCTTCCATTCATTTGGGGCCACAATCAACTAGAGAATAAGAAGTATAAAAATGAACTGTTCTAAAGAAGCAGTTACTGACATCTGATACCTCTGGCCGAACCAGGCACACTAAATGTAGTGTGCTGGAGCTGTGTAAATTTGCAGTTTCTGTACCGTTTCATGTGAAATTATCAAATCTGACATATATACATATAAAATATACCAACAACTAATAATTACAAGTTATTCTGAAATGAAAGTGAATAAATTAGTAAATTAAAATGCTGGCAAATGAACAAACATTATATCCATTTTGGTTTACCATTTTACTTTTATTACCTCCCATACTCTTCTTAAAAGTATTGCAGTAATTAGTTATCAGTAATAATTAGCAGAATTGCTTACAATAAGTTGAGGGAAACAACTGTATCATTAAATGTTACTTCCAGAAAAAAAGAAAAATGTCCAATACTGTCTATGAAAGAATTAGGTTGTAAACATGATTTGGAATTACTCTCTCATGGCCAATCAGGTATTTTATTTACCTGATAAATTAATTAATTTCTCACTTTCAAGAGATCCACAAGTTCACCTAATACACAGATCTACAGTGTGTGAAATTAAAAAAAAATTCACTTAATTTTGAACACTCCATCTATAGAACACATTGAAGGTTTGAATCGAGGAGGCTGAGTTGAACTAATATTCATTCAATTTGACTACAAAGCAAGTTGCATTTTACTAAAACCTGCTGAATTTCCATGTACTGTAGCAATGCACAGTGAATATGTTTATAGAACATTCACGCTGCTAGCATTTACACAATCTGAAGATAATCCATATTATCAGTCATAAGTGTTCTTTGGTGCATGCTGTCAGCACTCACCACCAGAGTGGACAGCGACACCAGAGAGGGAGAGAGCGGGGGGGGGGGCAGGGAGTGGGAGAGGGAGATAGAGAGCACTGCACAGAATAATGGACCACCAGACCACAAGGGGATAGGTGAGTTGAGGTGAGAAAGCAATCACTCAGTTGTCTCTGCCATTGTATGCATGTGCTAATCCCTGGTACCACAAACACACTCACAAGCTCATTGACAATAGATCAACAGCTGTGTGCTGCACTCAGATTACTTAACCAAGCATTTTACTATTGCAGTCTACATCTTGCCTAGCTGGATAATGAGGCAATATTTCCTGGCACAAGTTACCTGCAGCTGAGCTGTCTGTCAGCACACAATGGATACTGTAACAACTGCACCAAGTCTCATTATAAAGAGACAAGGTTACCAGCTTCCTATCACCCACAGTCTAAAGAAAGACTACTCATATCTATTACTGTCTACAAGCTGCAGCACCATGGACATACATTTGAGAATCAAGTGCATGCTCTTCAGAAAATGACTTATTACTATTTGAGAAGACTAACCACATTATGAAATTTTGGGGACCATTTCATAGATCTGTTACCCTACATAACACCTAACATTACTTAGCAGCACATGATTTCCCCATGTAGAATTTTACACGGAAAGTGTTGGAAGTGGGAAAACGTCATGATGAAGAAAAAGTATGTGAAATAATTTAAATGTAGACAATATGGATGCTTACAGCAACAAGTGTCACTATTAAATCTATGCCACACCGAAAACTAAGTCTAAAACAGTGTAGCTATATATCTCATTAATTATTCCCAATGGCAACATTTAGCTTAGCCTTAGGGACCTGACCAGTGCATACAAATAGTGTAGGCTGTAACAGTTCCAGAATTATTAAACATGCCTAGATATCACTAATATAATTGCAGTTATTTGGCCGTCGCTAAGTCATGAATAATTTAGATAACACAAAAGAATGGTAGCGCAGGGTATACATGACCATTCAGTGTACATTTAACATCTAGTACGGCTGCATCGTTAACGGTCAACAGTGCGCAGTACAGACATCCATGGCCATGGGGTTATAGCGTAAAAAAGTATTATTTTACACATTGTATACATATATGTACACAAGTACGGTACTTCAGATTCAAGAATGAAGTTATCGAGATGAGGTGTTACCACGGATACACATACGTCATGCACAGTGGACGATCCAAAACCATATTTTCTACTTATAGTTCACTTCCACGAAATGTATGCTCTCCCGCCATCAATCATCCGCGCACGGGCCACGGTGCGTATTCGACAACATTCGCAGCGTCCCCGTAAAAAAATTGGCAGACGACACATGCACATGGAAAAGGTACACAAACGGCGCACATCGTACAAACCTTGTTGACGGACGGCAGGAAATTTTCATAAATCGCCTGGCCGCGCAAATCACATCTCATTGCAGCTTCCAAAATAGCAACAATACCTACATCTCCACCTCTTCCGCGGTAGCCTCCCGCTAGTCTATCTGCGGCGTCCGTGACGGCGGCTCAATCTCCCCGCGCTGCTCGGATTGGTCCACTGGGCGTCGAGGGTAGAACATATTTAACATATCACGATTCTACCTTTGTCGTGCTATTAAGAAACCGTAAAATAGCAATATTGCATGGCGAAGTTTGACCAATATAACCAACAATGGGTGCAAATTTAATGGTTCTATTTGTTTTGCTGATATTGAAACTCACCGAACCACACCACGCCTCAAGTGGATTCATCTGTTCGGGGAACGATTTATTGACGGCGTGGAAGTCGTTTGTTTTCGTAAAGCGAAGATGGCACAAGGGAAGTTTAAATCAAAGGGTCACAACCCGGGAAAAGCAAAGCAGAAGTTAAAGAAAAAAGCCACAGTTGTGAAGAAGGGAGGTGTGTGTTTTCAAAGTTGTTAAGTCCAGAATTGTAACATGGCAGTGTCATTGACGAAAATACCTTGTAATATCGCTCAACACAGTATTATTTTGATGTGAACGCGCCTTAACTTCTCAAACCAGGGCAAGGGACACACACTTCGCTAATTAGTTCTACCACAAAATGTCTTGGAGTACAGTTGTGACTTGACATGGATCACCTTTGGCATTCAGGACCAAATTCTGTTATAAGAAGTAAATGTGCAGCAGCCCACAGCACTGGCCACTGTCACTGGCACGCCACTGTCACTGACACTGTTAAACTTAATTTAGTCGTAAAGCGAGATAGACATGGTCTGCTCGTTTTTATTGTAAAATCAAGTTATCTAGTATAAAGTATTCTAACATATTACTGACTGCCTAAATGACGTAGAAGCAATTTTGAAGTCAACACTTCGATGTTTACATCAGCACTTGCCACTTATAATTATAAACAACTTCCGTGGCAACTGACAATTCATTGCCATTGGGCCAGCATATCGCACGGAACGTGGTGGTACGGCGAATAATGTTCAGTGGTGCTCTATGTAATTATGTTCACTCTGGTAAGATACTTCGGAACTAATTTGTAAGTTATTTGTAAACGACCATTTTGTCGGCTAGTAATGACAATCGAAAGTAATAACTTGGAGATGAACAGCTGAAAACGTATATCACCAGTTGATGCACATCATGCAAAAGTACATTAAACATTAAAAACGATTGTGATGCACCATGCACCAATTCTATATTTTCCTGTATACAGCCAATTTGCTCGGTCTGTCGAAGGCAGGATCTAATGTAATCATCTTACTATAAACTGTTTTGTGTATACAGCTAACATGTATTAATACTACCTTATCTATAATGCCATACCATTTTTTCTGTTGTAATAGTTGTTTTTGAAGTTGTTGGCATCATTTGGTTTTGCATACAGTAGCGTGGTCAGACAATTAAGCCCTGTCCCCTCTGTATCTGGTAAACACCAGATTTTGCAGGCTTGCTGATTTCAACCATTACCAACAAAATACAAACACAAGTTTTGGGCTTATTATACATGTTTTTGTGGGCTGTATTTACAATTTACATTGTATCAGCTTAGAAACCATAAAAATATAGGTAATTGCTTTACAAACTTGACCAAATTATTGCCACTTTATATAGGTCAGTCTTACCTCATTTTTCTATCCCAAGATGGCAAGCCCCCAAACCATTCATTCCATCATACCACTTTGTTTGAGGCACACAAGGCCAAGGAGCATACGTTCTTACCAAATATTGTGTTGTTGTTAGGGTTTAGTTTTTAGAAATGATTTATTAACATTGCATATGAAAAACATGTATATGTATTTTGCAGCCCGGCAAATTGCATCCAAGAAGGCCAGACACGTAGAAGCTGTAAAGTTGAAGAAAGTAAGTTGTGTTCAATAAAATTATATGAGCAGTTCTCAAAAGGTAGTCACAAAAGTGTCGCGTGTATTTCCATGAGGGCCATCATTGCAAACATTACTCTACATGAAAGTAATGATGAGAAAATAGTAGTTCAGGACAGTATAAAGTTATTCGGCATCATCCTCACCTATCCTGTAACCATCTGTGGTCGTTGGGGCATCTCTGATGATAATCACAATCAGTTTCCACCTTTGCTTGTCTTTTGTTGCCATTTGTGATTCATAGAAGTCAAAGCCTGTCTATTCTCTGATGTTGTCATTGCAGTTCTTTTTCTGCCTGTCTCTCCTTGTTTTGCCTTTTTCTTTTTTGTACAGCTAGTTTTGTTTCCACTTGCACAAATGCAGACTAAATATTATTATGCCTTTTTATGTTTTTCTTGAATTTGTGGGGTATTTCGTTGGGATGTTTCAATGGCGCCTGCAATTGCACAGTAATATGACAAAAACAAGTAACGTTACAAGTAACGTACTGTTTTAAAAAATAAATCAAATTTTAAAATAAATAAAAAATAATCTGTTAGACTCATTCTGTTGATACTTCACACTTTGGTAGAACAATATATTGGCGACAGATCCAAGCGGCAGCAGAAAGGCAAAACTAATTTATTTTTGTTGCAACTTGCAAGCTTACAACACCTAGGTCCTTGACATTTTTGAAGGCCCATAAACAATGTTTTCGGTATTGAAATCATTCTCCAGGCAAAAACAACAATGAGGTGTTATCTCTTTATATTATTTCTAACTTCACAATCATTCAATCAAAACCACATCTTTAAAATAAAACATTATAACAATTTTAAAAGGACGATGGGCTGAATGACGGCCTTTTGATTTGAGAATTGCTCATAATTATATACAATTTACAACTTTCGTTAATTCAACGTTGGGCGACAGAGGAAACAAAGTGGAACTGGGTTCATGTTTCATATTATGAATGATATTCAAGTTATTGAAGTTCATGTTTACAAAGTTGTACTGTGTGTGTTTCTATGTTGGTTTCTTCTTTGGCTTAGCAGCTGTTCGTTTCCACTCTGGGGAAGGGTGCTAGCTGAGTGCTGTGTACCAGTATTTTTATATGGTTTCAAAATGGTATTTTTATTCAGTCGAACCAGTATTCCATACAGTAGCATCTTTAACTGACAATATTTGAAGCTTCCAAAACCATGTCAAAGTCACCTAATTTGAACGACAAGATCCGACACAACATGGCACGCATGCTTCCTTCCTAGTAGATTGTACATGTCCAGAAGAGCAAATCGTATAAGCCCAGCCCACCGTGTGGCGCCACTGTTAGATTCACATGAATGCATTTCCTGCGCATAGTTAGTCTCATTTCTCCGACTCTCGCTCGGGTTCATGAATTCGCAGAGAGGATAGTCTGGCAGCAGAGGCATGGTCTTGTTGTTACCCATTGTCACCACTCCGTTTTGTGCAGGCGTTCCCATGAAGCGCCAGCAGCCAGAACCTGGGTGCATACATAATTTCTGTCACAATGAAAAGCACACACTGCATTCAGGTGAAGATGTGTGCAGCAAACGGTGGCGCCACTGCGCTGAGCCTAGATAATTGACGCTAGTGCGTAGTGTGCGGAATGCCTCTCCGAATGATTCAGGAACCAGATTGCTTTCAAGCAAAGACATCTCACTGCGTTCTTTAACTACAAATAAATTGATTTCCAGCATTTATGCTATTTCATATGTAAATATAATTTATTGAATAGGCTAGAAAATGTGAAAACAATGGAACATTTCTCACAATGAATGCATCAAATTATTGATTGGTCTAGTCTATCTATTACGATAATATTGTCTGCCAGCATCTTCACATAATGAACAGTACAGTATATGTTAATACAACGAAAGTCTTCGCATAGTCTTTCAATAGTATGTTTTTGAAGCACCAGAAAAAACATACCATAAAATATATTATGGTATGTACCATATTGAACCATATGGTACATAACACTAGGTGCTGTGTGCATGCGTGCATGTATTGGTGTGGGTGAGTGTCGATACCATCAAGTGATACTGTCACAGTTATTACTATGGTATAATAGTTAACCATTGACTACATTTACATTAGTAAAATTGTTTGATTGGCTTGTTCTTTCTCGGTGAATATAATTTTATTGTTTAGCTGATTAACACAACATTATTATTATGTTTAATGTTGTGTTTTAGGATCTCACAAAAGCAATCAACAAGAATATCGAGCACGATTTAGCAGTGAGAGCATCAAATGTGGACACAAAGTCATTCAAGGTCATCCAGACTCCCACAGTCACGAAAAAGGATAAAAAATAGTTTTATCAAGTACCCCATACAGACAGTAGTTGAATGTAGAAGGCAGTGTTAGTTGTTAGCCACCCATGTCTCTCGGAAACTACTGCAGCGACAGTTACATGGTACCACCCAGTGTGGCAGTGATTAAACATGTTAAAACATGATTGACATACAGTAAGTGCCATTTGTCATGACAGTCAGAAAATGCGAGTTTTTGTTTTGTTTTTTGATGTTTTTCGAACCTTTTTGTGATTGTGATTAATGTCTGCTGGTGTGTAAACTATGAACGCATGTGACCAAACTTCAATTATCTGTGCATTTATAAATGGTTTAACTACGCACAGGGAAGAAGATAATTAATATCACTTTACGCATTAATGAGAAGTTCATTGAAACAGCTTAATTGTCGAAACGAGGCTAGTTCAGCCGCCCAAGGGAGGGTTAATTTAGCACCATGAGCAGCGATTTAAGAACAAAGACAAGTGTTCCTTATCCCAAAATACATCAAGGAATTAATTTTTCCAAACAAATTGGGAAATCGGATAGCTCCAAGGCAACACAGTTAGTTATGCTGGTTGCGATTGGCCTATATGTTTATATTAATTAAGTGTGTTGACTTATTAATTAAGCATGTAGACTTGTCAGAGACTTGTTGTGCCAACTGGATATATGTTTCGGCTGAGTAAAATTTTAGGCCTATGTTAATTATACAAGTAAAGCATTTACCCAACTTAGGCTACACTGTGGCTCAACTTATCCCACACCAAATGTTAGTTGAGCCAACGTACCAACCCTATTTGAATCAGCTGCATATAATTGTCTATGCACAATATATATATATATATATTATCTTGGTATTAATAACTGTAGTTTATGTGAGTAAAAAAAATATTAGTTATGAATATAATTGTGCCCTAGAATCTAGATATCAGAGAATGAAAAATGGCTCAACTAACACTGCCTTTCCCAACTGTGGTTCGTTGTGACTTGTATAATGTTAAAATGACAAATAAACGTGTGGTGTGTAATTTATTGTTTCATGGTGTTGATGTAAATCTGACTGAAATGTAAGCACCTGCCAGTCAGCATTAAATGGCTAAGCGCGTGGTACTGCTGTTAGTGGTTAGTACGGAGTGGTTTTGAATTGAATTATTGGTACTGCCCTCTAGCGAGTGCAATCGAGTATCGACACTCCGACAATGGTACAAATGTATCCACCAGATGGCGACATGCATGTAAGAGATCCATGTTGTTAATAGTTTGTCATTTTACAATGTTCAGATATATTTCACCTCACTGTATATTCCACAGAAAGAGGTGAACATCTACTTCAAGTTCTTGAAGACTTCTGTGGTTGATGTTATCTAAACATGTTGCCGATGTGGCTATCATGCAGATGTTTCATAATACTACTAATTCCTATAATTAAGCAAAAAATTAAGCTTTGCGACGTTTTCACAATAATTATGCGCATCGTTTTGTGACCTTGGCCGGTTCTAATGGACGTCCTGCGAGGGCATTCATGGAAACGCGACGCGTAATCCCAAAAGAAGATTCAATGTCAATAATGTAAAGATTATTAATGCTCTTTCCAGTTGGTCTGTCGACGATGTAATGGTGTGTCTCTGTTTGAAGTTCCTTCCTCAAATCAATTGTCGCTCGTCTTTTATAATCATGTTGCGAAAGATCAAACCACCATGACACGCTAGCTCATTTGTTCAAATGTGTTGTATTTGGTTTTGATGGAATCATCCAATAAACTATTAACATATTTTCGACTAGCCCAGTCGAGGTTTTGCAGTTATTTCCATGGTTTTAACCACTAACCCTGCCATACCACACACTGCAGATTTGAACATCAACGAGCGCGATACGCCATAGGCCAAATTAACTGTGGAGGGAGTTTTAAATGAAGACGGATCTCCGTGTTTGTCCCCAAAATACCAAGTGCTCCGTATCGTGAGAGGCGACGTCACTGACGTTCGTTTGCAACCTTTGTTCTGGATAATGTCCTGTCCAATCATGTCGATACTGACGTGTGTTACGTGTCTACGGAGGTGTACGCTACCAATCATGCCTGGTCTCAGTGCTGTGCCGACCCCTACTGGCTTGTGGATCTGATATGAGTTACGACCCAGACACCCTAACAAGCGTTTGGCCTTTCAAATGACTTGATATGTGCATCCCGTTTAATGGTTGCTATTGAATGTGTGTACGTACGGCCAAATATGCCAAGCGTGTGACTGGTTCTAGTTCTATACGTTAAACCCGTGTGCGTGCGTGCGTATGTGCGTGTGTTCGTATGTGCGTGCGTGTGTAGCACGTTGATGTGCTACCCGGACAAGCTTGTACAAAACACGAGATACGCATAATATGAAAATGCGATGGCTTCATCAATATCACAATTATTTCTTCGCATATATTACGTAGTACATGCGTCTCGCGTGTGGTACTTCGTCAACTACGTAATTTGCAAAAATCCAGACTGAATAGACCGTCTACGCCAGTGTTCGGCAACCTTTTAGAACGGAGGGTCAAATTAGTGACTTGGAATAGGTCAGTGGGCCACACATACACGCACGCACACACGCACGCACATGCAAACACGCACATAAGGATATTATCATTCTTGTAACACGTACAATATATATATATATATATATATATATATATATATATATATATATATATATATATATATATATATATATATATATATATGTATATATATGTATATATATGTATATATATGTATATATATATATATATATATGTATATATATATATATAAATTATATATATGCATGCAACATACATACGTTGTATGTAGCAGTGGTATCGAGTGTTGTTGTAAATAGGTCTGATTTTGAACAACAGTTCGATAGTCACTATGCTGTTTAAAACACACACATTATTCATGTTACGTTTTCTTGGCATGCCGCTGATGCCATATTGACCCCTGTGCCACTGACGTCTGATGCTAGAGATGTTGCTGCGCCACCAAGTGTCCCACATCTGGCTGCAGACTTGACACTGCGAGCCTCAGCACGTCGTCCAAATGTCCATCTGTTAGATGCGTTCATGGCTTGCATTATACGAAGTTCATCTTATAATAATACTAATAATAATAATAAAATTACTTCTTTGGCGCCAATATCCTCGGAAAATCCAAGCTCAGTGGCGCAACAAAACCAAAGGATTAGGCATTCTCGTTACCATGTACAATGCAAAAAGTCGTCAACCGATGGATGGAGGTGCCAAGAAGCCAAGGAGGATAGACAATTTTGATAAGATAGATTTTCAGATTACGGCTAAATGAAGCTATATTTCTTGCTGATTTTACGCTGTCGGGTAGTGAATTCCACAGAGTTGGTGCGGCAACCGAGAAAGATCGAGTTCCAGCATTTGTCTTAACTCTGGGAACAGAAAGTAAACCAGAACCAGACGACCGAAGCTGTCTGGGTTGTCTTGTTGGAGTGAGCATTGAATGTAAATATGCAGGTTGTTTGGTTGAAAGGGCTTGATAGGTAATTGTACAGATCTTAAAAATAATGGGATATCGCACAGGGAGCCAATGCAATGATTTTAGAAGTGGCAGTGAGCGAGAGAAACGAGGAGATCGTGTAACTACCCTAGCCAAACAATTTTGGACACGTTGTTGCGAGCCCTGATACTTGTCATCAAACTCCCGTCTCAGCAGCTCAATGAATGCTACGAAGGCCTACATGTCCGGAGTAGCTAGTTTGTTTTCTATGAGTGTCGGGAAGTAATTTGCATCCCGCAGTTGTGTTTCCCACAATCGAAACCTGGTCTCGAAAGCGGAGACAAACTGGCACAGTTCATTGATTAGTTGTTCTCTTCTCTGGAGTTTGGCGTTCAGCAGAGTGAGGTGCTCCGTGACGTAGAATAAAATGCAAAATCACACATCCATAAAGGGTCAGTGAATGCCGGTACTTCTGCATCCTTCTTCTCCATGAATACTCCAATCTCATGTCTCAGCTCGTACACGTGACACAGCATGGCAGCCCAACCTAGTCTCATGTCTCAGCTCGTACACGTGACACAACATGGCAACCCAACCTAGTCTCATGTCTCAGCTCGTACACGTGGCACAACATGGCAACCCAACCTAGTCTCATGTCTCAGCTCGTACACGTGGCACAGCATGGCAACCCAACCTAGTCTCATGTCTCGGCTCGTACACGTGACACAGCAACATGACAACCCAACCTAGTCTCATGTCTCAGCTCGTACACGTGGCACAGCATGGCAGCCCAACCTAGTCTCATGTCTCAGCTCGTACACGTGGCACAACATAGCAGCCCAACCTAGTCTCATGTCTCAGCTCGTACACGTGACACAACATGGCAACCCAACCTAGTCTCATGTCTCAGCTCGTACACGTGGCACTGCATGGCAACCAAACCTAGTCTCATGTCTCGGCTCGCACACGTGACACAGCATGGCAACCCAACCTAGTCTCATGTCTCAGCTCGTACACGTGGCACAACATGGCAACCCAACCTAGTCTCATGTCTCAGCTCGTACACGTGGCACTGCATTGCAACCCAACCTAGTCTCATGTCTCGGCTCGTACACGTGACACAGCATGGCAACCCAACCTAGTCTCATGTCTCAGCTCGTACACGTGGCACAGCATGGCAGCCCAACCTAGTCTCATGTCTCAGCTCGTACACGTGGCACAACATAGCAACCCAACCTAGTCTCATGTCTCGGCTCGTACACGTGGCACAGCATGGCAGCCCAACCTAGTTTCATGGCTCGGCTCGTACACGTGGCACAGCATGACAACCCAACCTATCCAGGGCACTTCGGTTTAGTGCATGAATTGTTAATATTGCACATTCCTCTCGGACGGAAGGTGCTGGAAATGCCAGTGATTTAACGAGTGATGCTCACTCGTTAAAAACAACATGGCAACCCAACCTAGTCTCATGTCTCAGCTCGTACACGTGACACAACATGGCAACCCAACCTAGTCTCATGTCTCAGCTCGTACACGTGACACAGCATGGCAACCCAACCTAGTCTCATATATCAGCTCGTACACGTGGCACAGCATGGCAACCCAACCTAGTCTCATGTCTCGGCTCGTACATGTGACACAGCATGGCAACCCAACCTAGTCTCATGTCTCGGCTCGTACACGTGACACAGCATGGCAACCCAACCTAGTCTCATGTCTCAGCTCGTACACGTGGCACAGCATGGCAGCCCAACCTAGTCTCATGTCTCATCTCGTACACGTGGCACAACATAGCAACCCAACCTAGTCTCATGTCTCGGCTCGTACACGTGGCACAGCATGGCAACCCAACCTAGTCTCATGTCTCATCTCGTACACGTGGCACAACATGGCAACCCAACCTAGTCTCATGGCTCGGCTCGTACACGTGGCACAGCGTGACAACCCAACCTATCCAGGGCACTTCGGCTTAGTGCAGGAATTGTTAATATTGCACATTCCTCTCGGACGGAAGGTGCTGGAACTGCCAGTGATTTAACGAGTGATGACGAGTGTTATTCAAAACAACACATTATCACTCACGCACAAAAAAAGATACAACATTCATATCTGCATGTTGGCAAAATTGAGTTAATTAAAGTTTAAAGGAAGTGAGAAATGTTTGATATGTTCATCACGTGGAAATTATATTACCGAGTTGCATTATGTGATATGTTTCGCCTAGACGTCTCGTCAAGAATTTAGTCTAGACAAGACGTACTATTTTTTATTTTATATATCAATATTGTGGGCGCGGGCCGCGTCATGCATAATCTCGCTATCAGTCCGCGGGCCGCACGAAATAGCTCTGCGGGCCGCAGTTGGCCCGCGGGCCGCAGGTTGCCGACCCCTGGTCTACGCCAATTAGGCTATTCAGTGTACAACCTCAGCCGAGTAAGATTATTGAAATCTCTGTTAGCAGCAACAATAATTAAATACCACTAGTGCCACTGGTAGCAAACGCGTGTAGGCCTGTACACGGATTTACGTAATGAATGAAAGCCTTAGTCAGACAAATAAGGACTTGATATGAAATCAAATAATCGTCTGATGGACATGCAGCTAATACGTTAACAATGACGACAGCCACTGACTATATAATTATGTCGATACCAGATATCGGCTTATTCATGCGTGGCGTATTCGTGTCGAGCTTACTGTTAGCCAACTCATCGAGACCACCACTGCTGCGAGAGTCTGTGAGAATTGGTTGCACAGAATGTCACGCGCCGCTGGTTTTGTGGCGATGAAAGGATTCAGGTCAGTGCGTGTCAGTATTAATCGGGCTAGTTCCACGTGGATTAGTTGCAGGGGGTAGCGCATTGCCGTAGTTGCAGCTCGCATGCAATAAATCACAGCCCATGTGACAAAACAAACTGGTAGTTATTAATTAACGCAGCTGCAATTGGCACGGTCATTGTTGACAGTGTGTGCCTTTTCTGCGAGACCGTGTAGTGAAGACGTTCTGTACTAGAGCTCGACAGCAGGTGCCGAAGTAAGGTATCTAAATGTTATGGACACTTTACTCCTGTTACAGTCAGGGTAATATAGGACACTTTACTCCTGTTACAGCTTAGGGCCGTATAGGACACTTTACTTTTGTTACAGCTCAGGGCCGTATAGGACATTTTACTCCTGTTACAGCTCAGGGCCGTATAGGACACTTTACTTCTGTTACAGCTCAGGGCCGTATAGGACACTTTACTCCTGTTACAGCTCAGGGCCTTATAGATGTTTGATGAGGTGGATCATCGATGGTGGGCCATCGGTTTAAACTAAAAGCCCATGGTATAGGTAACGATGTAATCAACTGGATAGAAAAGTGGCTTACACACAGAAAACAGAGTAATGGTAGATGGTGAAATTTCAAACTGGAAATCTCTTTTCAGTGGGGTACCATAGGGATCAGCAACCTTTCTTAATACTGTTGTGTCATCTGCAATTTTAAGTACTTTGCTAGATATGTCATCTTCCAAATCATTTGGAGGGAGTGTAAATGAATATACATAGGACAAGGAAAAATATGGGGCGCGATAGCATATTGGTTAGAATGCCGGACTCTCGATCGAGAGAACTCGGTTTCAAATCCCACTGCGGTCGCTTCGAGCCTTTGGCTGTATAAATGACTACCTGGTAATACAGACAGTGGTGGATATGTGAACGGATAGTCTTCGCGCAGCAATTGCAGCGTGGCTGAATGCTTCCCAGAGAAGGTGAAATGTCCATGGAATGAACAGGTCTGCGAGGGGGTGAAGTGTAAAGCGCTTTGAGCAGTCCTAAGGACTGTACACAGCGGTATATAAGGACTGGACACCGCGGTATATAAGGACTGGACACAGCGGTATACAAGGACTGGACACCGCGGTATATAAGAACTTACCTTTTTTTACCATGGAGGCCATATCATAAGAAGGACATAGACAAGCTAGAAAGAATACAACGAAGACTAACTAAATTGATGGATCTTAGCTATGAAAGCCGCTTATTAGAATGTGGCTTGACAACACTAGAAACCAGGAGACTAAGAGGAGATCAAACATAAGTTTTTTCTTCAAACTCAAAGAAGGCAGTAGAACCAGAGGACACGAAACAGCATTAGTTAAAGAACAGTGTGTGTTGCACATGAGGAAGCACCCATTCTCACAGAGGGTGATAAATGAATGAAGTCAAATGATTGTGTTAATGCTAGTATCGTAAATATGTAGAAAATAGAATTGACATATATCTGATAAGGACGGGATATACATTGATGATAAAATTGTTGGACTCTCGATAAGCCAATGGCTTCCTTGTCCACTTGCCATCTGGAACTTGAAGTTTGGGATGTTAAATATAAACACACAAAATCACGCTCACCGTGAAAGATCTTCAGTAGACGCATGCGTTCAAAAATAGGCGTACATTAAATGGTGTTTCTTACTGTGTGTGTGTATATATATATATATATATATATATATATATATATATATATATATATATATATATATATATATATATATATATATATATATATATATATATATATATATATATATATATATATATATATATATATATATATATGTATTTATATATGTATATATATATATATATATACATATATATATATATATAAATACATATATATATATATATATATATATATATATATATATAAATATATATATATATAAATATATATATATATATATATGTGTGTGTGTAATATATGTAATATATATATATATACACTATATGCAAGATTTCAATTTAAAGCATCTGTCCATGTGTAGTAAATTGGAATTGTGAACTTTGTAGACATTTCAAGAGCATACAAACAACATCGGCACACACACACAAGCAAGCACGCGCGCGCACACACACACACACACACACACACACACACACACACCCACACACACACACACACACACACACACACACACACACACACCCACCCACCCACCCACCCACGCACGCACGCACGCACGCACGCACGCACGCACGCACACACACACACACACACACACACACACACACACACACACATGTTTGTTAATATAATGTGCACATGTATATGTCAGCCACTGTATGAACTTTTGATTGTAATCCTTACTATGGCATATTCATGTATTATTAGCTAAATTACTCTGTAAATGTATTATTAGTATTTTTATACTGCAATTATTATTTAAAGTGGCTCTCGTGGTAGCGGCATTTAAATGCCTTAACGGGAATCTCCTGACCTATTGTATATACTAAATTATAATATGTACTTGTAATTATTGGTCAATTTCATTTCATATATGTACAGGTGACGACTTCATACTTTGCCTCATCAAAACGGACGCCATCGACACCTGACCAAGCATGTCGGCGACGTGGTATTTCAAGGCTACCAACAGCTCGCGCTACCGTAGCGGCACTCCGTCGCCTCGTTTCACATCGTTCGTGACCGATCCGAAGCCCGGCTCGACCGACGCCTGGAAGCGGTCCGACCCGCTGCAGCTGACGGCCTACCTGAGGCGGATCAGCCGGCCGACCAAAGCCAGCGCGCGCCGGGCCATCGAGTGGAACCCGGCGGCCATGAGGGTGCAGGCCTGCGCTGGAGGCCAGTATAGCTGGGAAAGGATGGACCTGTATCGAGACCAACACAAGTGTCTGTGGAGCAGCTGTGGCGGCGTCAAGTCAACGACGCAGCGATAGAGAACTTGATGCTGAGGTGCCAAGTTATATGATTAGGAGGAAGGAGATTATCCGTCCCAAAGCAGGAGACGTTGCACCTTTCGGACAAGACAACTAAGTACATTTCGACACAACAGGTGGCGCTGCATGAGTCCATCTGGGGCGTGACGCTGCATAATACGTAACAGCGGGTCGAGTATTTGTCAAATCGTGGAAAAATTAACACCCTGTTTTTGACTTGCTATACCGCTGATGTAGCAAGGGATGGACAACCTCTGGTGTACACGGACAAACTGAGTAAATAAATTTTGGCCAACTTCCTTAAGTTGATGTTGATCCTGTAGCCGTCTGTGATGGGACAATGCAAGGTGTACACGCCCGCTCTGACAGGAACGATTTTAAGTCGTGTTTCGTCTACCTGTTATCTCGATATATGTCGATTATAGAGCGGGCTGTGTGATGTCAGAATGCGTATATCTGAACTATCCAAGCAAAGTAGGGATACATTTTGAAGTGAATATACGATATAGTGACACTGATCATTTAAAATAAAATCAGTGAGTTTTAGTTTCGTACGCAGATGTTGGTGCGCGTTGTTGCAGAACTTGTCTCCCAAGTGGCTGTGGCGAACGCGCCCGAACGTGCACACGCACACCCTTCTCGAAAAGAACCGAGAACCAATTAACAGAGATGCACGTGACTATCTGCTTAGACGTGGAACCTGGGCATTTGTTTGAATAAATGTATGTTTTAATATGCTTATAAAATCTAGATTTGTTTAAGATATCGCATAATCGTAATTGTTTACCATCAACCAATAAAGCCGTTGTAAGTTGTAAATATACAAAAGAATAAGGCGTCTAGTGTTGAGTGTGTATGTATATATATATATATATATATATATATATATATATATATATATATATATATATATATATATATATATATATATATATATTGCTGGTTTACTCATTGAAAATAAATATGATCAGCCTCGCTACAATTACTGCACGAAGTCTATTCGGTCACACATCCACCTCTGTCTATAACCAGGTACTCACGCAGACAGCTGCGTGAACTGAAACAACGTGAACCGGTGAACGTAATTGCCCAAGCTTCTAGACGCCAGCAAGTTGGTTAGAACCCTGGTCTTTTTCGATTGAGAGTCGAATGTTCTAAAAACTACGCTTCTGCCCTGCCACCCCCCACCCCCACCCCCACCCCCGGATAAATGCAGGCCCCTCCTCGCGGCGGGCTTAGAAATGAAGACATGAGCGGTGCCGAAAATGTTCGATTTTGCTCTACAACCTTAAGTGAACAAACACGAGCCGCTCACTCAATCAGTTTGGTAGTGCCAGGTTGATCTCTGGAAAATGTTGCAGTTAAAAATGTCTCGCACAAATGGGAATTCGTTCAAAGTCTTAGTCAAAGGCCAGTATTGTGATAACCCAGTCTTGCGAAATACCATGAAAAGAGTAAGTTTTCACCAGGCTTTCCCATAACGCTTTGCGCGACAGAGGATACCCAGTCGGTTACTGAAGCGCGAAATGACGTGGCGTTTGGAGCGCAACACGTCATCGGTCAATAACAAACAGTCTACGCAACCACGTGGCCTCGACGCCGTATAGCGACAACCATAGACAAGCGTTTTGAGCTCTATACGAAAACGATGCCTTACAGATACACTGAGAACGAGCATACGCATGATGGCAGTCGGCGGTGAGTTAATAGTTAATTATATTATATTGTAATGAATTAAATAATAGCTAATAGGTCCTCTCCTCGACTAGCAGAGATCCGACCCCCTGTACGTCCGATGGCTATCGGCCCGTAGCTTTGGGCAAAGCCGCGCTGCATTAACTTCTTAATTCTACATTTAAACATCAGGCTTGGACCAACACCACTTCCGGGTCTTTCCAGAGTTTGTTCTAGGTACACATGGTGTAGCTGACTCGTGATCATTGTCAATTTTGAGGGCAGACAGAGCAACTAGTCTATCAGTCTTGATCGAGTATGTGGGCTCGTAAGTCCATACTTACCAACACTATTCTTTCTCAACACCTCGATGGCGGCTGGAGGTGCCCATCACCACCAACACTTGTAACCACCGTTGACATGTTGTGAAATGTATCCTTGTCGAAGTCCTGGATGAGTTCTCGTACCGCCATGTCTACTTCGCTCTTGAGGAGAGCAGACTCGATGTGTCCCACCACCGAGTCTGCTCTCCACAAGAGTCATCAATGTCGTACTCTGTGTCGAAGTCGGAAACCATTTGCTTGAACAGCTCCTTGTGGATGCGGGCACCATACGGCACGTGAACCAGGCCTTCACTGCGCTAACTGCTGGTGCCGCTGGTGGACTTGACCGAAGCGTCGAATTGTCGGCGAGGGCCGGAGTAGATAACTCTCGTCAGCTCATCAAACTACAGCCACTTCCAGTGCTGAGATATACATTTCCAGAAGTTGTTCGGAGGCTCTGTCCCTCTTCTCTTCTCGTTGAATAGCTTCGTCGAGGTGAACCACGTTGGGGACACATCCCTGCCTTCCAGGCTGCTCCTCACCACGGCCCATGACGGCTCGATTGCTCTCCTGCGGTTAGTGCTTCTCCTCGGGGTTTTTGTTGGCACGGTCTGACATCGGGTTATTGTCAACTTGAAGACACGCCATCGTCGCATTTCTCTCTCCGATGGCACGGTCTGACATCGGGTTCTTGTCAACTTGAAGACACGCCATCGTCGCATTTCTCTCTCCGATGGCACGGTCTGACATCGGGTTATTGCCAACTTGAAGACACGCCCTCTTCGCATTTCTCTCTCCGATGGCACGGTCTGACATCGGGTTCTTGCCAACTTGAATACACGCCATCGTCGCATTTCTCTCTCCGATGGCACGGTCTGACATCGGGGTCTTGCCAACTTGAAGAAACGCCATCGTCGCATTTTTCTCTCCGATGGCACGGTCTGACATCGGGTTCTTGCCAACTTGAAGACACGCCATCGTCGCATTTCTTTCTCCGAGGGTACGGTCTGATTGTCATAGAATCGGAACGTTAGCTTATGATATATATATATATATATATATATATATATATATATATATATATATATATATATATATATATATATATATATATATATATATATATATATATATATATATATATATATATATACAGGGTCTATTTCTTTCCTTTATAACTTGCATAGTACCTATTATAAAAATATGTAACCCGAACTAGACCTGAGCCAAACTAGTAAGCGAAAACCTCGCCAATCCGTGACAATCATCCCTTTTACAAAGGTGCAATGGCTTTACACGAGGTATGGCCAACGTGAGGGGAACATTGTCATTTACGACATGGCAAGATGGTATATATTGAGGAGGTGGCCTCTTGTTATAGCGGTCTTACCAGAGTGACCACTAAATGTATAAACTTTAGTATATTGTGCGTGCGATATATTTACCAAATATCATGAATACTTGTTTGTATAAATATGTAAGAGATTAAAAAAAAATATGTTTTTTTTATTTGTACAACCACCTATTGTCATGAGAATTCAATATATTCTAGTTTAAACTTGTGTGATCATATTGATTATATCCACATCGCCAGGGTTGAGTTGTGTCAACATCTGTGCACCAACGCTTTGATCGAGCTTTCGAGCTTCCCTTGCCACTTTGTGGGTAATTAGAGAAGGCCACGTTCGTCTTCCCGGCCATATTAACACAACATGCTATGTTTGGTCAAACACTTTTATGGTTATTGGCCACGTTCGTCTTCCCGGCCATATTAACACAACATGCTATGTTTGGTCAAACACTTATATGGTTATTGGCCACGTTCGTCTTCCCGGCCATATTAACACAACATGCTATGTTTGGTCAAACAATTTTATGGTTATTGGCCACGTTCGTCTTCTAGGCTATATTAACACAACATGCTATGTTTGGTCAAACACTTATATGGTTATTGGCCACGTTCGTCTTCCCGGCCACATTAACACAACATACTATGTTTCGTCAAACATCTTTCAGGTGTTCAAGCCGAGCTACACGGCCGCTTCGGCGTTGGCTGCTTATGTAACTCCGGACTACACAGGCAATCGAAACTCCAAGAATTCCCCATGGATCTTCTGTAACTCCGGATTACACAGGAGATTGAAACTCCAAGAATTCCCCATGGATCTTCTGCTTTCCATATTTCAGGATATTGATTAACCGTTCTTTGCTTGAGGCGTCAAAAGCTTTGTCATCGCTAGTGGAATAAGACAAGTCTTCGAGTACGATCCCACGAGACCTCAGGGCGTTATTGTATTGTGTCGCCAAATGTTTCTCCAGAACCACATCGCCAAGAATCTCAGCATTGTCGAGATGGGTGAAGTCATGGAGGTGGCTTCTAATGCGATATTTTGCTTTATCTCGGAGAACGACACATAAGCTGCAGCTCAACGTGATCGTGTTTCGTGTAGGTTTGGAAGCTTAACGTAATGAGTAAATCAGAACGAAATGAGGACAAATGGCAATTTTGGTGGCAACGTTAGAAGTGTCCTCAGCTGAGGGGCAAGCCAAGTCTGGCGCCACTTCGCTGTGTCTCGACAACTATATTTGATTTCTTGAAAAATTCCGGCCCAAGTAAAAGGTGGGGCACGGGCACCTGATTGACATCCACTGGATCCGCCTATGGCCACCGGGGAGCCGCTCTTGACGGTAAGGTCAGCGGGGAGCCTCTCTCAACGGTAGGGCCACCGAGGAAACGCTCTCAACTGTCAAGCCACCGAGGAGCCGCCGTCGACTGTAAGGTCACCGGAGAGCTGCTCTCAACGGTAGGACTACAGGTGAGCCGCTCTCGACGCCATGCTCACCGGGATCTTCTCTCGACGGTAGGGCCACTGGAGAGCAGCTCTTAGCGGTAAGGTCATCGGGGAACTTCTCTTGACGGTATGACCACCGGGTAGCCGCTCTCGATGGCATGGCCACCGGGGAGCTTCTCTCGACGGTAGGGCCACCGGGGAGCCGCTCCCTACGATAAAGTTATCAGAGAGCTGCTCTCGACGGTCCGGCCAACGGGTGAGCTGCTCTCGATGGTTGAGCCACCGGGGAGCCGTTCTCGACAGTATGGCCACCGGGGAGCCGCTCTTAATGGCAGAGTCACATGGGAGCCGCTCTTGACTGTAGGATCACTGGGGAGCCGCTATCGGCGGTAATGTCACTGGGAGCCGCTCTCGACGGTAGGGCCACTGCAGAGCTGCTCCCGATGGTATAGTCACCGGGGAGCCGCTCTAGCCTGTAGGACCACAGGTGAGCCGCTCTCGACGGTCCAGCCACCGGGGAGCTGCTCTCGACGGTCCAGCTACCGGAGAGCCGCTCTCTAAAGCCGTTGAATTGTCGTTTTTGTTTTACTGCAACAGCTGCGCAAGTTTAAGATAATAAACACGGAGCTAGGTCACAATCAGTTGGGGATGATTTCTGTGAAATGTTTCAGTTGATAAACTTTCTCTCAGTTGCAATTAGTGGCAAAATTGTCTCTACTACCCTTTTTTACCACCCCTCGTGGATCCACCCTAACAAACAGGAGATTAACTGTGTTCCAGATAATGCAGCCAAGTGTAAAACAAATCTATAAACTTTTCAGTCTATTTTTCATACCGCAAATGCACTGAATATGTGTAGTTAATTAACAATAGCTATAACTATCGTAGATAGGCTACATCTGCAGTACATACCAATGCTGACATCTGGTGAATGGATATTACACCAATTGACTACTGTGTGAGCTACTGTAAGCTAGTGACCCCTAGCGACCAGTCGGAGCTAGACTATTTTAGACAATTAAAGGTGCCTCCTCAATTTGATTTTTTTTATCGTCTCATTTTAAAATAATTTTGCGAAAAATCAAACCTACCAATATTAACTGCAACAAACTATTAAATTACTTAATGTTAGGTCAAACATTAAGCGAAGTGAAAAGGGAAACGGTGAAAACTCACGAGCCTCACCCGTGGTAAGATTTCATAACGTTGTCATGTGATCGAAGAGAGGGTGAAAGTCACGTCCATATAATCGGCAATTACCCGCATAGTGATTATCGTCTTGGATATCCACTATTTTGAGCCTTACCAGATCTAATGACTAAAGTCAGTTCTTTCAGTTTGATGAAAATAGTCATTTTTATTAAATTGACGGCGGTCGTTACATAATCTATTCACGCACTACATATTTGGACATCAACGAACCTGATTTGCGATGGACTAAATCAGTTGATGACATCGTCGTTAACCAAGGGCGGTGGCGATATAGGTGTGCTACACTTGTGCCTGGGGTGGGGTACGACTCCACCGTGCCGTTGGAGGGTGGGATTCTAATCCCCACCTTTATGCGCTTTATTTGTGTAAAATGTCTATATATGTCACGTGTTATTGTATACCACCAGTTGGCACTAGGCATATAGCACAATTCCGGTAGACCTTACACCTTTCGTATGTGACTTCTGTAATGTACATTTCACATAATAATATGTCTAGATACATATTATGTAGTATATGTCATTGCTGGTTGTTCGTTTGATGATAAGTCGAGACGATAATTGTATTGCTTCGTACAGTGTATATATTTTGTACATGTACACTAATTTCGGTACAACCAGCCATGCACTCACCACTATAATATGTGTGTGAGCGTCCGGCAATCCAACAAGTTTATTCATGGATTGCCACGTTAACAACCTACTACTGTATTTACTTTGTTGGTGTAAATTAAACCAGGCACATCAGTTATAATTACATCCAATTCATAATGAGGGGATTCTCTAGATAGCAGCACATGAAAGAACCTAAATTTTCCAGGCTCCGCGCTGCGGCGCCACAGTTTGTCGCACACATCATCGCCTGGACGCAAATTTAAGTGTACTTTTCATATTGACGGAAATTATGTATGCACCAAGATTCTGGGTGCATACATCATTAACTAATTACGATGTCATCCGGGTATTTGGCTAATTCATAAAATAAGAGTGAACGTTTATCAGTTTATACGTACGATGCAATTGGTTTCTATTTACACAACTGTCAGACTGAAAAGTTAAATCAGGCAACTAAAATTTTAATGTAGAATCTAGATAATGACGCAGACTGTTTGCTGGCGGTTCACGGGAACGCCTACACAAAATGGAGTGGGGATCGACAGTGGATAACAACTAGACCACGCCTCTGAGGCCAGACTCTCTTTTCGGCGAATTCACGACAGTCGGGTAAGCGATACTAGTTTCTACTGGGTTATTTGCCAGGGATAGGCCTACTGTTGTTCTCGACAGTGTTTCTGGCGGCGAGGATGCTTAAGGGTGGAACTTTAAAACAAACAGTCCAATCCCAAAACACTAATAATGTTAGGACATGAAATCCTTGTGCCTTTTAATGCATTACAAAATAAACGTTAGAACAACAATGAAAACGACCTCCGCGCTAAATTACTACTAGAAGTGAAATCGTTCATTCATTGTAGGCCTACGGGTTTCATAACATTTTCACTTCATGTTTAACAAAAACTTCACCCAATATGACATGGTTTGCTGATGTGCACATATATAAAACAAAACCATTGTATGAAGAAATAACTGAAGAATGTGCACTCCATTCCCCGGACATAATGTTAATCCAACACACGCGAGCGGATGAAGCTAGTGCAGTTATATACCGACGGCGATGAACGGCGGATGAAGCTAGTGCAGTTATATACCGACGGCGATGAAGGGCGGATGAAGCTAGTGCAGTTATATACCGACGGCGATGAACGGCGGATGAAGCTAGTGCAGTTATATACCTACGGCGATGAACGTGCATACTATATTTGCTTCGAAAGGAAATCAAATTCTAGGGCTAATTAGGAGAACTATCACGTATAAGGAGAAACAGCTAATTGTGCCCCTGTGCAAAGCAATAGTTAGACCACATTTGGAATATTGTATACAAGCATGGAGGCCGTATCATAAGAAGGACATAGACAAGTTAGAAAGAGTACAACGAAGAGCAACTAAAATTATTCCAGAATTGAGATACCTTAGTTACGAAAATCGCTTATTACAATGTGGTCTGACAACACTAGAGACCAGGAGACTAAGAAGAGACCAAATAGAAGTGTTTAAAATAGTGAACGGTTATGAGGATGTTGATAGGAATATATGTTCTTCAAACTTAAAGAAAGCCAATGGCTTCCTTGTCCACTTGCTATCTGGAACTTGTTGTTTGGGATGGCAATCTTGTTAAATCTTGTTAAATACGATATAACTATGCTACCCAATTAGCAAAACTTTATTGGGCTAACGAAGACGATGCATTGGCACGCCATTGACTCAGTCAAGTTTTGCTAGTTGGATAATTGCGGTTATGTTGCGTGTTTTGAGAATATCAATAAAGTCCAGGAAATTATTGATTATTATAATTTTATGCTTGCGTAAGATGTGGATAAGGCTTAAAGCCATTTTATTGACTTAATGCAATACACTGTTAATAATTTTCGAGTAACAAAATAAGATTAGCAAAACACCATAGTCAGAACGAAACGGGTTTTGTTTGAGCTCGCGGAATAACGCGACGATCGTTTCTTTCGGAGTATCGGTTATGGATATACCACGTTGAACAACAACATCGTTTTCCCATGACTGATCCTCTGAAACGTCAACGACGAAATGACAGCTGTCATTGTAAATATCTTACTAGTTTGTATAAAACGTAGTCGGCACAATGGACCCGGTATCGTACTGTGTTTTTTGGCTGTCGCATCATTTCCAGTTTTCGCAGATCGAACGGCATTTGTGGATTTCCACAGAATAGCGAAAGATAACGGCGTAAGCAAAGGCAAAGCCGATGTCGATGACGCCTGGTTGCAAGTGAGGGGCACATACGCTCGTTCGGGGTCTGTAAACAACGTCCGAGGCGTACTGCACACGGTATGCATCGTATATGATGTGAAATATTGTACTGCGTTGTTTTAAAATAGTTTACTGTACTAATATTTATATATTCCACAACGCCCACATCGACCATCGTGTTGTCTGTTTGTTGACTGTTACTTGTTTTGTTAGTCGCCTAGACCTCTTAGTCTTAGTGTTATTAATAGATTGATTGACAGGTGACACGCCCATTTTGTTGTCGCCGTCCGTCTGGAATGTCACTACAGTAACATAATTATAACGTCTGAAATGACGTGTATAATTTAAATTTGTGTTGCTATGTTTTGTATGAACACGGCGCATTATTATTGTTGGGCTGTTTGTGGCCTGTGGATGCCACGTCGTAGTTCGTCCATTGTAATTGTTAATGTCACAATATCTTTCTCATAGACATAGTCATAGACATAGTCCCAGGCTTAATTTATCAATCAGTGGTTAAAGTGGTTTAGCATTGAGCACTGCATTTACTAACTGGTCACGGAGGCTGTTCTAGTTGTTGATGGACCTGGTACTGAAGGTATGAAAATCAGGTCACTTTATGGCATTTTTTTTCTTAGTAAGTTTTAGCAAGTGTCCACATGTGGCAGTGGTTTTGTTGCTGTCAAAAAGTAATTCTTTGCCTGGTCTCTCATGTCCATGTATGATCTTGTAGACCTGGGTCATGTCACCAGGGGTGAGATTTAGCAAGTCATGGAAGGTAGCCAGTTGTGCTGCCAACCTTGCAAAGTGAAGTAGCCCGACAGCTTTTTAGGTAGCCCACTTGCTAATCAGTACTTTGATGATAGAAAGTAAATACTTTGAAGATAGAATATATGAACGACATCAACGACAAATAAAAAAATCACAAACAAACAGTTTTGAAACATTTATTTTCAAGGCAGGATCAATAGAATGTGATACATAATACTGAATAAAATACAGTATACACAGGTTGTTTTTCTTTCATAACATGGTACACCAACAGTCTACGCACCTCAGACGCCAAACTTTCAGGGATTAATCTATGACCCCCACGAATGAAACGTAATGCCTTTATGTTTTTGAAATACAACATATATCAAGGGTTCTTTGTGGTTTTTATGGTAAATCAAATGTTCGCTGCGTAAAACATTAACTTCCAACAATCGCAGAAACCACGTGCACCGCGGCGAACACTTCGGTACATAAACCTTTTGAGAGTATGTAGCGCTATATGGGCGGTTCATATTAATTATAGTAGAAAGCACGCACCCACATATTGGCCTGAGGTCCCAGACCGAGTAGAAAGCAGACATTCTACTATTCAACAACCAACACAAGTATCCATGCCCCACTTGTCTAAATTCACGCGTTGGTAAACATTGCTATCGTGACTGTCACATATAAACTACCACGTAATCCCATCCTGGAGACAGGCATTTTTGCTACTACAGGGTATATATAAAAGTGGCACCACGCGGCACCAAGACTATTAACATGACCAGTTATTATTTCAATTTAGAATGACCGTTCAGTTACACGTTGAGCGTCATTGTGGTTGATTAAAAAATACAATGATTTCTCCCTATTGATATCGCTTCGGCTACAGTTTGGCAACATTTCTTGCAATGTCAAACGCGTCACAAACACGATTTATGGTTAACATATAGTCAGGACAACACTTCTGAGATGTTTGTTAACATTCCGTTTATTTTTGCTGGGTCTAAAATATTGCAGCTCTGTAAATATTTTGAGTCGCCATGCGGGCTACTGAAGTCAAAAATTTAAGTCACCCGAAGCTATTTTTGGCCAACCGCTAAATCTCACCCCTGTGTCACCTCTTCTGTGTCTATAAGTGAGGGATGAGTTGTTTCAGGTGATCTTGGTATGGACTGTCTTTTATTTCAGGTGTCATTTTTGTGGCTCTTTGCTGCACTTGTTCAACTTAATAAAGAAAATGATAATAATAATAATAATTTATTTCTTTTGCAATCATGAGATTGAATAAAAAGTACTGGTACAAAACATGCATTTGCTAAAATTATATACATACATTTTAGGTTAGAGATTATTTATAAGGAAGTAAAAAACAGTGTATATATATTATAAAACTTAGGTTGATCTCCTATGGCAAAGAATTGCAAAAACTTTAATTTTTTTAAAACAACGAAAATGGAGTTCCTGCATTTCTTTACCCCCGGAATGATGTAATTATGTAACCAGAATCAAGCATATTTTAGGTTGGCTTTATTTGTCTAAAATGTCCCCAAATTATTTCCAGTTGCTGAATGATGATTGTGAAGATATGGAGGATGAGTTTCTGTCGACAGAGAAGCCCAGAGATTGGGTAGCATTGTTTTATTACCCCGCTCCTACCAATGAGGGCGAGAGCACAGGTAGTGCCACAAATTGTCAATCGGTGCTCGATAGGGTGAGTGTGAGTGAAAACTTAAGTTATGCCTAGATTTAAGAGATTTGCATAACTCTCTTGAGCAAAATTTAATAGTCTTGACTGTTTTAAGTTTGCTTCTCTTAAAGGTACAAGGTCAGATGGTCAGTGTGTTAATATAATTTGACTGTTATTTGATTAATGTGAATGGTTTGACCCTAATATCATGTTTACATTGCCTGATGAACAGCAAGGTTGATATCCATAAACAGATAACGGCCAAATTATATTTGAAAATTGTGGTTCATTTAAGCACATTTGAGAGGTCAAGATGTTAAAAATGGTTAGACTGTTCATCATGACCTGTTCTAGTAATATTTCAATGTAAATACTTTGCATTCTTTCAATAATGCAGATATTTTTTAAGAAGTTTGGTCAAATGCAAATACTTTGTAAATGTATATCAAGTATTTGTTCAAATACCTTGTGTTATTTTGTTGTATGTAAAATATGTCCTCAAGATCAAGTCTAAGCATAACTCACTGTGTCAATCACAGTAATCATTGTCAGATTGGGTTTGATGTACAAAGTTACTCCAATTGTTTTTAGCGTGACGTGTTCAGTGTATGCAGCACAACAAGGAAACATTGCACTGTTTTGCATGAGTGAAAAAACTTAAACATTATTTTGAAGTGTATTTGAAAAGTAATGCAATGCAAATACTTGTGTTCATATATCTTCCAATGCAAGTACTGTCCAATTTGTTTATTTTAGTTGTATTTAAAGGCACGTAAATTTGACCACATGGTTGTGAATTGGAAATAATTCATAGATGTTATGATAATCCTTATGTCTTGGGCAAGTTTTTTTGTGTACTATAAAGCTTATATAATTTTTGCATCTATATAGGTGAAACGAGCAATGGTGCTTGGAGCCTCCGCTATTATAATACTCGTGTTGAACCCAAAGGTCATCAAAGAGGTAAGTTAAGTTTTAAGTTCTCCGGGTAATTTATATCACTTAGACACAGATTTAATTATAATAGTTTAAGTGTATTTCTATTGCGAAATGTCAGGTTTTAGAGGGTAAAATGTTTGAAAAGAACACACTTCCCCATGAGGTTCATAAATGTTTGAAGAGGACACACTTCCCCATGAGGCTCCTAAATGTTTGAAGAGGACAAATTTCCCCATGAGGTTCCTAAATGTTTGAAGAGAACACACTTCCCCATGAAGCTCCTAAATGTTTGAAGAGGACACATTTCCCCATAAGGTCCCTAAATGTTTGAAAAGAACACATTTCCCCATGAGGTTCCTAAATGTTTGAAGAGAACACACTTCCCCATGAGGTTCCTAAATGTTTGAAGAGAACGCATTTACCCATCAGGTTCCTAAATGTTTGAAGAGACCACACTTCCCCATGAGGTTCCTAAATGTTTGAAGAGAACACACTTCCCATGAGGCTCCTAAATGTTTGAAGAGGACACATTTCCCCATGAGGTTCCTAAATGTTTGAAGAGAACACATTTCCCCATGAGGTTCCTAAATGTTTGAAGAGAACACACTTCCCCATGAGGTTCCTAAATGTTTGAAGAGAACGCATTTACCCATGAGGTTCCTAAATGTTTGAAGAGACCACACTTCCCCATGAGGTTCCTAAATGTTTGAAGAGAACACACTTCCCCATGAGGTTACTAAATGTTTGAAGAGAACACACTTCCCCATGAGGCTCCTAAATGTTTGAAGAGGACACATTTCCCCATGAGGTTCCTAAATGTTTGAAGAGAACACATTTCCCCATGAGGTTCCTAAATGTTTGAAGAGAACACACTTCCCCATGAGGTTCCTAAATGTTTGAAGAGAACGCATTTCCCCATGAGGTTCCTAAATGTTTGAAAAGAACGCATTTCCCCATGAGGTTCCTAAATGTTTGAAGAGAACACTTCCCCATAAGGCTCCTAAATGTTTGAAGAGAACACACTTCCCCATGAGGTTCCTAAATGTTTGAAGAGAACGCATTTCCCCATGAGGTTCCTAAATGTTTGAAGAGAACACTTCCCCATGAGGTTCCTAAATGTTTGAAGAGAACACACTTCCCCATGAGGTTCCTAAATGTTTGAAGAGAACGCATTTCCCCATGAGGTTCCTAAATGTTTGAAAAGAACGCATTTCCCCATGAGGTTCCTAAATGTTTGAAGAGAACACACTTCCCCATGAGGTTCCTAAATGTTTGAAAAGAACGCATTTCCCCATGAGGTTCCTAAATGTTTGAAAAGAACGCATTTCCCCAAGAGGTTCCTAAATGTTTGAAGAGAACACTTCCCCATAAGGCTCCTAAATCAGACATTGTGATTAGCTGCTGAGATTATGGAAAACCATGTTACAATGGCTGACATAAATGGATTACCAACCTACATATCATCAATATAACTTGGATGAAAATCTATGCAGAAAGTTAACACTAAGAACAAACATTTTGTGACAAATTGTGTCATATGTTATTATAAAATTGTTATATCTTACAAAAAACATGGCTACACCATGTAAAATCACAGATTAGGATGTGCATAATATGGGATGGGTTCAAGTACTTGAATATTTGAGTACTTGTGTAGTTAAGTACAGCAAGTACTGTACTTGGACCTGTACTTGTTCTTGCCATTTTGCTGAGTGCAGTATTTATACTTGTACTTGACTGTCAAACTACTTGGACTTGGCAAGTACTTTCCCAAGTACATTTTTATGTTTTCGTTAAATATTTGGCTCTATCTCAAGAATTGAAAAACGGCTACAGTGAAAATGACCGAGTGTTATTTTTTTCTTTCCCACAAAGCGTCATGACATGAAAGATAAATGGTGCAAAAAATAGCTGCAATGCAAATGACTCTGTTTATCGATATTTTGCACAAAGCATCATGACATGAAACATAAATGATGGTGCAATGTTTACAGTAACAAGTGGTAGTAATACATAGTTCATAAACTGTAATGATGACCATAGTAAATGATCACACTGTCCATGTTATGTCTGTCAATGACTAGCTAAGGGCAATGCTGGATGTTGATTGGTTTATATGCATAAAGGGGAGGAGCAACATAAGTACTTACATACATATCAGCTGAGATTTAGCCATTGAACCCTTCAATCAATCAAAATACATTGTCAGTGACTTATGATTAATTGAGTCAATTATGAGTCAGTTACATGGGATAAACTAACTAATCTCTTGATCAGCTGTAGTGGCTTCAGATGATCCGAAGCCACGAATTCACTTGTGTTGTGGTAGACGTAATTAACTTGACTTAGGATAATCACTGACAAGTAGTCAATTGCAATCTGATCCGATATGTTGATGATAAATACCGGGCACCACAGACATGCAAACATATGCATAATACTGCTGCTTTTGTGTTTTCATCGCTTTGACCTTCACCATTATGAAACATAAATGTAGCATTCAATGTACTTGACTGCACTTGACTAAATGTTCAAAGTACTTTGTACTTGTACAGTGGAACCTCCGTATTATGATCACCCACAGGACTGAGTCAAAGTGATCATAATAGCAAGGTGACCTTGATAGTGAATATGGGCAATGAAGCATCATGGGACTTGGAGAAATGTCACATTGAACAAGTATATCTAGTGTAATGTGGTGGTTGTATTATTGATCGTCCATACAAAGTCGATATCAAAATCAGTAATGCAAATTACACCAACCTTGTTTAATGCTGTGTCGATAGCTAGTCGCTTTCTGCTGGCTGGTTCGCTGTTCCCAAATACATCAACATGTTTCCTTTTGTTCCCAATGTTCCCAACTTGTGATCGACCGATACTGTACCGTTCAACTGACTGCCGATGGCTTTTGCCATTGCTTTTTCTGATTACATCGAGCTTTGCTTTTAAACTAAGCTCATTCCTAACACGTCTTTTCGCTGTTGCTTCCATTTTGTTTTGCTTCATTATGCCACTTATTTTGTAACATTTTGCCACCTCTTGGGTCTGCTACTCCGTGTCGAAGACTGAGCTGTCGACAGCGCCGTGTTTTTCAATAAAATTTACTCAGCCTCAGCTTAGGCCTAAGAATTTGCCTTCAAAGTGATAACTTAAATGACTGGTGTCTTGCTTCTTGTATTGTTTTCTGAAGTTCACTGGTCACTGTGTAAACACGCAGACACCAGTGCATGGCTTCATATTGAGATCACCTTTGATGGAACGGCAGTGGGCCTGCGGCTGCTTGCCGCTGCGGCCACCAAATCTTGGCTTCGTGGCTGTGACTGACCATAAGTGCAGGTTAATCTGCAGGCAATCTCGATGTTTTGCACTGGGCTACTGACCGTATTTCTGAATAGCATGACCATATTGGCGGGACTAATGTCCTATCTTTTACTGTGGAAAACATTTGGGACTGTCCCAGGGTGACCATAATGGTGTGGTGACTGTATTACCGGGGTGACCATAATGGTGGGGTGACTGTATTACCGGGGTGACCATAATGGTGGGGTGACTGTATTACCAGGGTGACCATAATGGTGGGGTGACTGTATTACCAGGGTGACCATAAACCAAGTTTCCACTCTACTTGAATTTTTCACAAAGTACTTGTACTTGCCTATATTTTTTAGACCAGTACTTGGACTTGGCAAAATTTAAAGTACTTGTACTTAAGTACATTGCCCATGTACTTGTGTTGTCAGGTGAACCTGTCCCCCATGACCAGCATCCCAGTGGTCCTTGTACAAGATCCAGAGAATGTGACAGCAGTGCTTCAGGCCATTGTCAGGTGAAGTCATTTATGCGTGCGTGCGTTTGTGCAGGCGTGCATGTGTGTGTGTGTGCACGCCTGCATTGCATGTACATATGTATTATTATATAAATGTAGGGTTCAGGGCAAAATGCGATAAACACCAATTTGGGTGACATTTCTGAATGGGTGAAATTTCATATTTGAAATTTGCAATAAATTATCGGGTTTCACTTACCATTTGCTTTGATGTCGAATTCTTAAAATATTCCAATATCCCATACACATTTCCATTTACACTCAGGATGAAGCACAGAGGTGAATTTTTTTTAAAACAAAAACAGATTTATATCACGTTTTGCCCTGAAACCTTTCATATATATTATATTTGTTACACTGAATAGTACTGCATAACAAGTCTAATCTTGTTTCCACAAATTCGAACAATGTTAGTCTGAAGACTCTGTACCAGTAGTTCACAATATTTGGTGGTTTCACTGTTTGGTCCGAATTTGGATAGATAATTTTAGTGTCATATTTCAAATTATTATTATTATTACCATCTTTATTCGGACTCAAGATCCACAAACATGTACATATTAAACAAATTATAAGTTAGAAATAGCAGCTAGAAAACAAATCATATTGTGCTGAGATATGAAATCACAGCATTACAATCCAATGTCATATTCTGTTCAAACTAATTTTGCCTCGTGGAACACTTGGAGTAAAATGTACCTTATAACAAGCACATGATAATATGCAATAGTGTGTGTAATAATAAATGCTCAAATTTGGTAGTATAAAGATGGGATATTTCTGTAAATATTGAAGTGTTTCAAATTCAGATTAATTTGATTTCTGGAACCAAGTGACTCACAAGTTATGACCCATCTGTTCTCATGTTACGTGGTTCAAACAAAGCTGTTGTTTTGCTAGTTACGATGCTATTGGTAAATGTCAATATAACACTAGCTGTATGAGCAGATTACATCAATGACAACTAGCGAAACAGTTACACCTTGAGAGAGATATTTAAGTAAGTCTGACTGCAGAACTGGCCATGAATTTCAGACAAGCCTTTATCTATCTTCTGGTCTCTTCAATAGGTTCAGTTCGTTTGCTTTATAATGCCAAATATGAAATGTATTATCTGAAAAAAAATATTCACTTCAAAATTTGAATAACCTGGATTACCATGTTCTGTTTGGTGTTGATATTTTATGATATTTTACATCATGCATTCACTTTAAATGCTTCTCTGTTGTAGAGGGCAAAGATGAATTTTTAATTATGAATGTTAAATTCTTTTTTCAGCAAACTTAAAATGAGTGTCCATATTACATACAAGGCATACTTCTTCGACCTACAGGTATAGCCTCTTTTTACATTCGTGGAAACTTATGGCTACTACTACCTAGTGGCTCATAGAAGAGCATGATATAGAATAGAATAAGTTATGTCTACTACTACCTAGTGGCTCATAGAAGAGCATGATATAGAATAAGTTATGTCTACTACTACCTAGTGGCTCATAGAAGAGCATGATATAGAATAGAATAAGTTATGTCTACTACTACCTAGTGGCTCATAGAAGAGCATGATATAGAATAAGTTATGTCTACTACTACCTAGTGGCTCATAGAAGAGCATGATATAGAATAGAATAAGTTATGTCTACTACTACCTAGTGGCTCATAGAAGAGCATGATATAGAATAAGTTATGTCTACTACTACCTAGTGGCTCATAGAAGAGCATGATATAGAATAGAATAAGTTATGTCTACTACTACCTAGTGGCTCATAGAAAAGCATGATATAGAATAGAATAAGTTATGTCTACTACTACCTAGTGGCTCATAGAAGAGCATGATATAGAATAGAATAAGTTATGTCTACTACTACCTAGTGGCTCATAGAAGAGCATGATATAGAATAAGTTATGTCTACTACTACCTAGTGGCTCATAGAAGAGCATGATATAGAATAGAATAAGTTATGTCTACTACTACCTAGTGGCTCATAGAAGAGCATGATATAGAATAAGTTATGTCTACTACTACCTAGTGGCTCATAGAAAAGCATGATATAGAATAGAATAAGTTATGTCTACTACTACCTAGTGGCTCATAGAAAAGCATGATATAGAATAGAATAAGTTATGTCTACTACTACCTAGTGACTCATAGAAGAGCATGATATAGAATTAGTTATGTCTACTACTACCTAGTGGCTCATAGAAGAGCATGATATAGAATAAGTTATGTCTACTACTACCTAGTGGCTCATAGAAGAGCATGATATAGAATAAGTTATGTCTACTACTACCTAGTGGCTCATAGAAGAGCATGATATAGAATAGAATAAATTATGTCTACTACTACCTAGTGGCTCATAGAATAAGTTATTTTTATCAACATATACATGTAAATTGAGATAAATATACAATATACTGCAATTAGTAATTTTGCGTGACATGATCACATGAGCAAATATATGATACATCTTGCTTTATAGTGCATGTATTAACAACGAATATATGTCACAAAATTCCAGGAAAAGATATTCCAACCTGCAAACATTTGTGATAAAAATATTTACAAGAGATTCATAATAATACAGTAATTTAGAAAAGTAATAAAAACATTACCAGATCAAAGTAAATGACATGGCATTATTATTTTGATCAGGGAGACTGATCATTAATTAATACCAAACATGGTCATTATCATAAGAGCCACCCTGAAAAATTACAAATTAAATCCATATATATATTAAGTTAGAATTGGAATACTTTTTCAATAAAAATGTCATATACATATTTTGAAGTTTACGAATACGAGTAAAAAGTATAATTATTGATGAGACATCTATATATGTTATACTGTTGCACCGATATATATAAAAGAATTTATAAGCATAGAATGTTTTTCAGGTGACCCTGTGGTCAATGTGTGGCAGGTCTACGCCGGGCAGTGGGGTCATCTGTCCCTCACACAGTGCAGGGTTACTCAGCAAGGTAAACACCCCACTGTTGGGCAACTTAAATAAATTGTTTACATTGTGCTGTTTGTGCTGTGTTTGTGGGTTTTACTGCTAAACCGTTCTGCTGGTGCATTACAATATTTGTTGAGTTAGGCATTTGTTATATTGGTCAACTAGATGCAACACAATTGCCATCATGTCATTTAAGGTAGTTTGTATTGTATTTTGATGATATTATCAAAATGAATGAGCATGACTGAGAAATTGCTATTATCATGTTAGTATGTCTAAAGGAACATAAGAGAAGCATTTGTTATCAACTGAACAGATAATTAGTTGCATGTATTGCTGTATTCTGTTGACAAATCAGAAAGAAATGTTTTCACAGAGATTTAGATTTTAACAAGATTTGCCATCCAAGCCAAAGGCCCAGATGGCAAGTGGACAAGGAAGCCATTGGCTTATCGAGAGTCCAACAATTTTCATCTACTTATAACCCGCCCTCCTGAGATATGTGTCAACCTTGTTTTTAAACATATTCACGCTGCTAGCAGTTACACAATCTGTAGACAGTTTGTTCCATTCATTTATTGTCCTCTGTGAGAACGAGTGCTTCCTAATGTCCAATCTACATTGATCCTTTACTAATTTTACCTTATGTACTCTAGTTCTGCTATCCTTCTTGAGTGAGAAAAACATATTTCTATCAATATTTTCATACCCATTCAATATTTTAAAAACTTCAATCTGATCCCCTCTTAACCTCCTTGTCTCTAGAGTTGTTAAACCACATTCTTTCAGGCGTTCTTCATAACTAAGGTCTTTCAGTTCTGGAATCATTTTAGTTGCTCTCCTTTGTATGCGTTCAAGCGTATCTATATCCTTCTTACGATATGGTCTCCATGCTTGTATACAGTATTCTAAATGGGGTCTAACTATTGCTTTATACAGAGGTATAATTAACTTTTTTCCCTTGTATGTTATGTTTCTTCTAATCAATCCAAGAATTTGATTACCCTTTGAAGCTGCAATACCACACTGCTCTGAAACTTTCATATCAGTGCTTATTGTAACTCCTAAGTCCTTTTCTTTTACAGTAGTACCCAGAACAGTATCTCCCATTTTATAGTCTACATCCAAGTTCCCATGTCCTGTATGTAGGCATTTACATTTCCCAAAATTGAACAACATCTGCCATTTCTCAGACCATTTCACTAATCTGTCTAGATCATTTTGTAAATGTAGAGGAAAGAGGAAAAAGTATAGTCACTGAAATCTAGTACAGTACTGCATTGTGAAGTTGGAGAGTGTTTTGCTGTAGGCCAACCCAAGTCACTTCTGGAACTACTTTATCTCAATGGTGGTGACGAGCATGCTGCTGCTGCTCATTATGAAGACGGAGGCAGGAGAAGATGCGGATGGAGAGAGGGATGAGAATGAGGTGGAGAGACCTGGGGATTGTGATTTCAGAACTCGTCACAAATCAGTCAGACTTCTTCTCCTTAATCCCTTGTGGGGGGGGCACATCACAAATATCTCTCATTATCATGTGCCATTTTCTCCCATTCTCTGCTGTTTACACTTACCTTTTCTAGGTTCTTTGCTCAAATCAAATCAAATTTATTGTAACTCTTTACAATACATACAAATACCAATCAGATGAAGGCAAATCCTATATAATAACATAAAGAGAACAATAGGGGAAGAATATTGTATAATGTTATGCTCCCTAATATATATTTCAATATATATATATATATATATATATATCATAGTATTAAACATAAAAATAGTGCAGGTGTAGAAAAACTAATCTTGATTGTGAGACATGTTATATATTAACATCATTGTGTGATATAAATTGTTTAAGAATACTTGTGTAATTCATTATTGAATGGGTAGTAAACTTGAGTCTTGTTTTTAAATAATTCCAAATCATAGCACCCTTAATTCTTACAGAACGAAATCTTTATTTCTAAAGTTGCCATGGATATGTGTATTTGTGTAGATCGTCTTGTATTGTAACTATGAACATCTTGATTAAGTTTAAACATATTATAAAAACAATGTAGGTAGAAGACCACTGTTGTATTTATACATAAACATCTGTATTGAGTATACATATTAGTTTAGTATATAGTTGTCTAAATGTTAAGATGTTTAGTAGTTTAAAGATAGGTTTAGTATGAACTAATCTATTAGCTGAGACAAGCATTGTCATTGCGTTCTTTTGAATATTTATGATACTTGAACAATATGAGTGAAATGCTCTACTCCACACTTCAATACAATGGGTTAAGTGACGGAATACAAACGAGTAATATGAGGTGACCAAGCATGGTCTAGTTAATAGCTACAGCAATTCATCTCTTAACTTTTTGATCACATCTGCCATTTAATGTTACATAGCAGCCCAAGCTAATTGGGTGAATCTGTTAACTATTATGATACTACTAATTGGGTGAATCTGTTAACTATTATGATACAACTTGGTGTTGCTGCTTTCTTTGAAACTACCATACATATTGTCTTCTTACGTTTGATAGATGTATAATTTTTTTTGTATCTAGTCGTTCCGAAGGATCGCAAGCCAAGCTCTGGCTGCAATGAAGGTCAAGCGATACAGGCGCCACCTACAGGCACACAACTTCGACGACAGCGAAAGAGACACCTGTGCAGTTTGTTTAGATGCGTTTCACCCTAAACAGGTAAGAGATATATCAAATGCTATTCAGCGCGTCAGAAATATGTAACTACATATTCTTGTAGTGCCCTTTTATTTAACTTACTAAACTTGTCATTGAATGAATTGTTTTTTAGAATACGAGTATTCTCTCACACTTCAACGTTTCGGAGACCATCAGTACCTTCTTCACGAAACTGAATGATGGGACACTTCCCGAAGAAGGGGACTGATGGTCTTTGAAACATTGAAATGATTGAGAAAGAGTAGATGTACAAAGTTTGTGCAGTTCCTAATTATTTACACTATGCATCCATCATTATTTTGCATACATAATTCATTATAAATGGTATGCATGTTGTAAGGCAAAACTGTAGGTATAAACTGTAGTGTACAAACAATGTTTCTTTGTGAGTTAATTTCTGATGTTTTTCTCAGTGTATCTGGCAGTCGAATAATTTATATGTCTGTGATACCTTCACCTTGTGTTATGTGTCTGTGATACCTTCACCTTGTGTTATGTGTGTGTGATACCTTCACCTTGTGTTATGTGTCTGTGAAACCTTCACCTTGTGTTATGTATCTGTGATACCTTCACCTTTCAACTTGTGTTATGTGTCTGACACCTTGTGTGATGTGTCCGACAATAATTAACAACTACAGACCAGTTTCCCTTCTACCAGCCATATCAGAAATATTGGAATAAATCATGGGCAATCAACTATCCTCCTATTTCGAAAGTAAGAAACTTTTTTCAAAGAATCAATATGGCATCTGCTCTGGTCACTCGACTGAATTCGCAGCCTTAGAACTGATACATAGAATAATAACCGAATTGGATAATAATGAGGTACATTTCAGTATATTCCTTGATCTCTCTAAAGCATTTGATACTTTAGACCATAACACATTACTATGTAAATTAAACCATTATGGTATTGAAGGGGTACCTCTGAAACTATAGGAAAGCTATCTATCAAACAGAACACAATATGTAGAATTTGCTGATGTAAAATCAGAAACCTTATCAATAACAACTGGTGTACCCCAGGGCTCCATTCTTGGACCAATTCTCTTTATTATTAATATAAATGATTTTTCACAAGCCAGCCAAATTTTCAACTTCATATTCTATGCAGATGATACCACTTTGTTAAGTACAATGAGCAATTTCACAAATGCACATAATAATAATGTTCTAGAATAATCGCTACATTAAATAGGCTTAAACTAGTACTTCCTATGAGAATTAAAATTATGCTGTATAACATGTTATTAGTACCTATTGTTTAATAACTTGGGGGATCCAATGTCAAAGAATTAGTCAACTTCAGAAAAGGGCAATACGAATAATAACGTTGAGTAATTTCAATTCACATACTGATATACATAATAAATTACCTACAACATTGGCAGATAACAACAAACTCCAAGATACATGGTCATAATACACGCAACCAAAATAAAATTCACATTTATGGTACAAAGCATACTTTTGCAAAACAATGTTTTAAATACAGTTTACCAAATACAATCAACAATACCTCTCAAAGTGTGAAAGACAAACTTTATACACACAGTTTACAGGGTTACATAAATTATGCAAAGTATCATATCAATCAGAATTATAAAGACACGTGCACAATCATCAACTGTTATACCTGTACATATATGCACAATCAACTTCAATGATGTTAACTACACTCAAACACTATAAATACATTTTCACGTTCTCACCTCACTATATGCTATGACATACACCACAGCAGCTTAATAAAACAACAATCCAGGTTTTCATTGAAGGTGGACTTTACTTTACTACATTTTAATGTTGATAACTTTATATCTATATTCCTTGCTTTCCTCAGAAACTAAAATAAAAGAATACGATTGGTGGCTTCTACAGTAAGCGACTTTTAAAAAGTCTTTGTGGGATTATCCATGATCCTTTCTGTATACAGTTATATTTTACAATTATATAATATATATATAATTATTATTTAATGCGTGTACATTTTGGATCTAATAAATTACTCACTTACTTACTTACCTTCACCTTGTGTTATGTGTCTGTGATACCTTCACCTTGTGTTATATGTCTGTGATACCTTCACCTTGTGTTATGTGTCTGTGATACCTTCACCTTGTGTTATATGTCTGTGATACCTTCACCTTGTGTTATGTGTCTACTATACCCTCCCCTTGTGTTAATATGATACCTTCACCTTGTGTTATGTGTCTGTGATACCTTCACCTTGTGTTATATGTCTGTGATACCTTCACCTTGTGTTATGTGTCTACTATACCCTCCCCTTGTGTTAATATGATACCTTCACCTTGTGTTATGTGTCTGTGATACCTTCACCTTGTGTTTTGTGTCTGTGATACCTTCACCTTGTCTTATATGTCTGTGATACCTTCACGTTGTGTTATATGTCTACGATACCCTCCCCTTGTGTTATATGTCTAGGATACCTTCACCTTGTGTTATGTGTCTGCGATACCTTCACCTTGTGTTATATGTCTACGATACCCTCCCCTTGTGTTATATGTCTAGGATACCTTCACCTTGTGTAATGTGTCTGTGATACCTTCACCTTGTGTTATATGTCTACGATACCTTCACCTTGTGTTATGTATCTGTGATACCTTCACCTTGTGTTATATGTCTGTGATACCTTCACCTTGTGTTATGTGTCTACTATACCCTCCCCTTGTGTTAATATGATACCTTCACCTTGTGTTATGTGTCTGTGATACCTTCACCTTGTGTTATATGTCTGTGATACCTTCACCTTGTGTTATGTGTCTACTATACCCTCCCCTTGTGTTAATATGATACCTTCACCTTGTGTTATGTGTCTGTGATACCTTCACCTTGTGTTTTGTGTCTGTGATACCTTCACCTTGTCTTATATGTCTGTGATACCTTCACGTTGTGTTATATGTCTACGATACCCTCCCCTTGTGTTATATGTCTAGGATACCTTCACCTTGTGTTATGTGTCTGCGATACCTTCACCTTGTGTTATATGTCTACGATACCCTCCCCTTGTGTTATATGTCTAGGATACCTTCACCTTGTGTAATGTGTCTGTGATACCTTCACCTTGTGTTATATGTCTACGATACCTTCACCTTGTGTTATGTATCTGTGATACCTTCACCTTGTGTTATATGTCTGTGATACCTTCACCTTGTGTTATATGTCTACGATACCCTTCCCTTGTGTTATATGTCTAGGATACCTTCACCTTGTGTTATGTGTCTGTGATACCTTCACCTTGTGTTATGTGTCTGTGATACCTTCATATTGTGTTATGTGTCTGATACCTTCACCTTGTGTTATGTGTATGTGATACCTTCACCTTGTGTTATGTGTCTGTGATACCTTCACCTTGTGTTATGTGTCTGTGATACCTTCACCTTGTGTTATATGTCTGTGATACCTTCACCTTGTGTTATGTGTATGTGATACCTTCACCTTGTGTTATGTGTATGTGATACCTTCACCTTGTGTTATGTGTCTGTGATACCTTCACCTTGTGTTATGTGTCTGTGATACCTTCACCTTGTGTTATGTGTCTGTGATACCTTCACCTTGTCTTATATGTCTGTGATACCTTCACCTTGTGTTATGTGTCTACTATACCCTCCCCTTGTGTTATATGTCTACGATACCTTCACCTTGTGTTATGTGTCTGTGATACCTTCACCTTGTGTTATGTGTCTGTGATACCTTCACCTTGTGTTATGTGTATGTGATACCTTCACCTTGTGTTATGTGTCTGTGATACCTTCACCTTGTGTTATATGTCTGCGATACCTTCACCTTGTGTTATATGTCTACGATACCCTCCCCTTGTGTTATATGTCTATGATACCTTCACCTTGTGTTATATGTCTATGATACCTTCACCTTGTGTTATATGTCTAGGATACTTTCACCTTGTGTTATGTGTCTGTGATACCTTCACCTTGTGTTATATGTCTACTATACCCTCCCCTTGTGTTATATGTCTACGATACCTTCACCTTGTGTTATGTGTCTGTGATACCTTCACCTTGTGTTATGTGTCTGTGATACCTTCACCTTGTGTTATATGTCTGCGATACCTTTACCTTGTGTTATATGTCTACGATACCCTCCCCTTGTGTTATATGTCTATGATACCTTCACCTTGTGTTATATGTCTATGATACCTTCACCTTGTGTTATATGTCTACGATACCTTCACCTTGTGTTATATTCTATGATGCTTTCACCTTGTGTTATGTGTCTGTGATACCTTCACTTTGTGTTATGCCCATTTCAGAAGATCCGAGTGCTGCCCTGTCTGCATGAGTATCATGTCAAGTGCGTGGATACCTGGCTTATTACTCACCATACTTGTCCTCTTTGCAAACTCAACATTGTAGGTGAGTCATTTGTGTACTTACATACATACAGTGTACATCCATACATACATACATACGTACATACATACATACATACATACAGTGTACATACAAACATACAGTGGATATACATACATACATACATACAGTATACATACATACATACAGTGTATATACATACATACATACATACAGTGTACATATGTACATACAGTGTACATACATACAGTGTACATACATACAGTGTACATACATACAGTGTACATACATACAGTGTACATACATACATACATACATACATACATACATACATACATACATTGTACATACATACATACAGTGTACTTACATACATACAGTGTATATACATACATACAGTGTACATACATACAGTGTATATACCTACATATAGTATATATACATACATACAGTGTATATACCTACATACAGTGTACTTACATATATACAGTGTACATACTTACATATATACAGTGTATATACTTACATACATACAGTGTACATGCATAGATACAGTGTACATACATACCTACATACAGTGTACTTACATACATACAGTGTACATACTTACATAGATACAGTGTATATCAGGGCTTCACTTTTGAAAACAACAGGCGAGCGATTTATCACTCGCCCAAACATGCCAAATTTAGGCGAGTGATTTGTTTTTCTTTAGCGTGTGGTGGAGCAGTAAATTTCCCATTCTGATTCTGTTGTTGTCACCATGAAATTTTAATTGGTACTTGTTGGCGCTATGACTTTTGGACTATGAAATCAATGTTTACGTTAGTAAACCGCATACATTGCAATTGGTGAAACGGTTTTGAATTGCAACATGTCATTGATCACCGTAGGCATAGCCTAGGCAAGGCCAGTACCAGTGGCAAGGCAGTGTGCTGTGCCAGTGACGGTGGCCACGACAAGGCATTGGTTTCATGTGCGACTTCGCGGTTTGAAAATTGCATTTGAGATTCACAAATACACCATGCATAAGAATCAGATATATAGTCATAAATGCAGCTAAGAGGCAACACCAATATAAACTGGGGTGAAATGGCATGCTTCCATTGCATCAACGCCAAACGCACAACTCAAACTCGGTGTGCAAAAATATGAATTTGTCATCCGCACATGAAACAATGAACCAATGTTAAATGGTACCGGAGATATGCATCGTGAATTTATGTGTTCAGAGCGGTTGAAAGACGAAGTGAAACACTTATTAAAATTGTCATTTTCAATGTTTAATCAACTTTTACACTCCGTGTCAACTCAAATACGTGTTCGGTAGCTTAGATCCAGGTTATTATTTTCAATTCCCGGATTCCCATTATAGTGTAGTCGGTCAATCAGATCGTAGCAAAATATTGTTGATCCCTCATCTATTCCATAACTGTACATGTATACATGTATTTTATTCAGTTCGACATACATCAGTATGTGACATTTAAACATAAAACACACTGACGTTAGTCCACTCATTTGATAACTTTTTATTAACTGTGCGGCCAGCACATCATGGCTTCATTCTTGCAGTCTCGATGCAGTGCCATTGGGCTGCGATCACCATCCCCGGTGACGGATGATATAGGACCTCCGAATATTGGACCCCAAACACTGCGTTATAAATTTTTTTCCTTGCATTTCTCCTAACCAACCCGAGAATTAGATAACCCTTTGAAGTTGTAATACCACACTGCTCTGGAACTTTCGTATCAGCACTTATTGTTACTCCTAAGTCATTATCTTTTATGGTTGTACCTAGAACAGTATCTCCCATTGTATAGTTTTCATTCAAGTTCCCATGTTCTGTGTGTAGGCATTTACATTTCCCAAAATCAAATAATTTTTCAGACTAACTAATTTATCTAGATTGTTTTGTAAATGTTGTTTATCACCATCATTGTTAACCTTTCTAAACACTTTTGTGTCATCTGGAAATTTCCATAGACTTCAGCTTGTTATATTATCATCCAAGTGATTGGTATATATTAAGAAGAATAATGGTCCTAATACCGATCCTTGTGGTACCCCACTTAAAACTGATTTCCAGTTTGAAAACTCCCCATCTACTACAACATGCTGTCTTCTGTCAGTCAGCCATTTTCTATCCAGTCGATTATGCCATCCCTGATAAAATATAGATGTGATGTACATATTTATTAATTAATTAATCAATTACTGTAACAGCCACAAACGTATTACACTTCACATGTCTCAATGAAATGTGTACAGCAGAACTGTGTATCTTTACTGACATTATGCCTTTTGTATGAATCAGATGAGCGAGTCAGGTCTGGTATGCCTCACCTGGAATAGATCTACACAGCGTCACCAACAGACTACAGGATGTCACCTCCGTGTTTAATTACACACAAGAACAGACGAAATAACCTCAATATAATATAGGCTGCTTGTTGCTTCTGAGTTCAAAAAACATTACAAATGTCATGTGCTGTATGCAACCAGTGAAGTAATGAATCTTCTAATCACAACTATTAAGATTTACTTATTTCATTATTTACTTCATTATTCTTTAACATCTTGATGAATATTTTCAAGAATTTCTTAATCTTCTTTTTCAAATTCAATTACAGATATTCTGAAGGTCGGTATTTAAATTGATTCTTACATTTTAGACGTCTTGTCTACATTAATAAATATAAAAACAATTTTCAGCAAAGTGCATGAATAATTCTCGCAACTATTTTTTTTTTAAATTACACTATTAACTTTGAGAAATGTTGTAATATGTTTATGTAAGACGCACATACACACTTGTTGATGGATATTATGGGGGTGGGATGGGTAGATTTCACAGAAGTGCCATCATCAGTGTCTTATGGTTATTGGAGGACACACTAATCTATCTATGTTAAAAGTAAATAATACTGTTAGAGTTTCAGGGCGAATATCATGTTTGAATTACATGTGAAGGGGACATAGTTTTACTTGTGTTAGTGATATGCCTGTGATCATTTGGACGCCTGACTCTTTTAACTTTGTCAACATAAATACGACAAGTGTACTGAAGACAAGCCTCATATGACAGTCAAATTATATTAAGACATTGAGGTTCATTAAAACACATTTGGGCCATCAATATATTAAACATTTCTCTTGAAACTTTTAACCACGTTGGTGCGCAAAAGCGAAACCATTTAATGATGGATTGTCCAGGTTTTCACATTGTGCTGTTTCTAGGTAGGTAAGGTGATCAGACTTGCATTTACCATAGACTAGCTAGCAGTTTGGTTGCAGTATATCCATACATACATGCATTTGTGTGTAACATGCTAGTAGTGTTTTGTGTGTGTATATATATATATATATATATATATATATATATATATATATATATATATATATATATATATATATATATATACACACACACACATAATATATATGTATATATAGCGTTGTCATTTATTGTAAGCTGTGTATTAAATTTCACATGTGTACATATATTCACGTAGTTTGTGTTCTGAATAGTTGCAACAATGGTTCTATCCTAATTGATGCCAACATTCAGGTACAATGATTCGTCAGGAGATCCGTTGCAAATGACTATTTCTTAGGATCTGTTCGGCGAATTTGTCAAGCTGCCAAATGTTTGTTACAACCAAGTTTCCGCAGTAGACATTAACAGTAGACGTTTGAGTGTAGCTGACTTTGACTGCTATTATTAGTGCATTAACTGATCTCATGATATGAAAATTACACGGCTATTTGTACAGTATTTAATTAAAACCGTTAATGAAATGCCCATGTAACCAACTATTTATATAGTTTAATGAATGTTTTGTTCAATTCTAGTTTGACTTGTTGCGTGTTTTTAGCCGGATCCAAACCAAGTGGTTTACGTGTGTAATGACTTGTAACCAAAACTTATTTCTAAGCATCATTCCATGAAGTGCATATTATAAATTAATAGTTTGCTTTACAAACGCGTGCTGTAGCGCCTATTGCAATCATACAGTAATGAAGATATCAGTTTACGAATCGTCTAATTATTTGTCCTGGCTGTAAGAAATGGTTTAACAATATATGTACGCTTTGTCGACAGAAATATTAGTTGAATAGTCCATTCATTATACAAGTCTATGATTGCGCCGATTAAAATCAGGAGGTTTTATGCACAGTCATTACCAAACACATTATTAGACGATTAATTACGGAACAAGATTAAGTTGAACGATGTCGATAGATCAACTGACAGAGAATGCGGGTTTCGACCCCGAAGAATAAATGCACTTTTGTGTTGGAAGCTTTAACAATCCACTTGGATGATCTCTTGCTGTAGCGGTACAAGATAGAAATGTCGATGAGGACGAACCGGCGTCTGTATCCACATCACTTTCATCTACCGACATTTTATGTCTTCATGTGCATGTAGCAGCGAACTGACTGAACCCGCGCAGTGAACACATGTATCGTAGACGTGTGTGCTTGCGTGTGTGCGTGCGTTCTTGCGTGCTAGCGTGTGTGCATAGACATATAGACATTCTTCCACAACATATACATAATTTCTGGCGCATTAAATGTCCGATAGTAACATCTTCAAACCCATACATTGGATATACATGTATATTATATAGATTGTATAGATCTTCTGCAATACGCACGCACGCGCACGCACGCACGCACGCACGCAAACACACACACACACACATTGTATAATAAAAGTCAGGCGGTAATATATATTAAAAATTCCTTCACCGGAGAATCATACAAATCACACAAACGATCTCCTACAATCGCAGATAATAGACAATAAAGAAGATGATGTCATATAATTGTCATAAAAGATCCACAAACTGTGTTCTGTTATGCGTTCACACTTTTGTCAACCTCTTCATTTACATTCTCTAAATATCGCCTCCGAGTATCTTACATTAGAATATAAGTCGGATGTCCTAGCGACACATACATTTATATTCCGTGTATATATTTATATTCCGTGTATCTTACATTAGAATATAAGTTGGATGTCCTAGCGACACATACATTTATATTCCGTGTATATATTTATATTCCGTGTATCTTACATTAGAATATAAGTCGGATGTCCTAGCGACACATACATTTATATTCCGTGTATATATTTATATTCCGTGTATCTTACATTAGAATATAAGTTGGATATCCTAGCGACACATACATTTATATTCCATCATGTTTCATATTCAGACCAATCAACTTCTAAACAGTTTCGTGCGTGACCTGGGATGTTCAAATGAGCCTACGCCTATTGCAGCGCTCACACCAGTCGCCCCACGTGCAATAAATACACTCCACCAATGCAGGAACATCCCATCAGTGTAGTTATTTCTGCCACTGTTGATCTCGCTGTTGATTTATCTGTGAACGGAAAAAAACTGAATGAAAGGGAATTCTGCTGTGGAATTTCTATGTGTGATTGTTCGTTCTTATATTCCGGCATGTTTCATATTCAGACCAATCAACTACTAAACAGTTTCGTGCGTGACCTGGGATGTTCAAATGAGCCTACGCCTGCCACGAGGTAATGTAAGTGTTCCACTGTGGTGTGAAGTGCCACAGGGTTCTGTAAGTGTTCCACTGTGGTGTGAAGTGCCACAGGGTTCTGTAAGTGTTCCACTGTGGTGTGAAGTGCCACAGGGTTCTGTAAGTGTTCCACTGTGGTGTGGAGTGCCACAGGGTTCTTTAAGTGTTCCACTGTGGTGTGGAGTGCCACAGGGTTCTATAAGTGTTCCACTGTGGTGTGAAGTGCCACAGGGTTCTGTAAGTGTTCCACTGTGGTGTGGAATGCCACAGGGTTCTGTAAGTGTTCCACTGTGGTGTGGAGAGCTACAGGGTTCTGTAAGTGTTCCACTGTGGTGTGAAGTGCCACAGGGTTCTGTAACTGTTCCACTGTGGTGTCGAATGCCACAGGGTTCTGTAAGTGTTCCACTGTGGTGTGAAGTGCCACAGGGTTCTGTACGTGTTCCACTGTGGTGTGGAGTGCCACAGGGTTCTGTACGTGTTCCATTTTGGTGTGGAGTGCCACTGGGTTCTGTAAGTGTTCCACTGTGGTGTGAAGTGCCACAGGGTTCTGTAAGTGTTCCACTGTGATGTGGAGTGCCACAGGGTTCTGTAAGTGTTCCACTGTGGTGTGGAGTGCCACTGGGTTCTGTACGTGTTCCACTGTGGTGTGGAGTGCCACATGGTTCTGTAAGTGTTCCACTGTGGTGTGGAGTGCCACAGGGTTCTGTAAGTGTTCCACTGTGGTGTGAAGTGCCACAGGGTTCTGTAAGTGTTCCACTGTGATGTGGAGTGCCACAGGGTTCTGTAAGTGTTCCACTGTGATGTGGAGTGCCACAGGGTTCTGTAAGTGTTCCACTGTGGTGTGGAGTGCCACAGGGTTCTGTAAGTGGTCCACTGTGGTGTGGAGTGCCACAGGGTTCTGTAAGTGTTCCACTGTGATGTGGAGTGCCACAGGGTTCTGTAAGTGTTCCACTGTGATGTGAAGTGCCACAGGGTTCTGTAAGTGTTCCACTGTGGTGTGGAGTGCCACTTGGTTCTGTAAGTGTTCCACTGTGGTGTGGAGAGCCACTGGGTTCTGTAAGTGTTCCACTGTGGTGTGGAGTGCCACAGGGTTCTGTACGTGTTCCACTGTGGTGTGGAGTGCCACAGGGTTATGTAAGTGTTCCACTGTGGTGTGGAGTGCCACAGGGTTCTGTAAATGTTCTACTGTGGTGTGCAGTGCCACATGGTTCTGTAAGTGTTGCACTGTGGTGTGGAGTGCCACAGGATTCTGTAAGTGTTCCACTGTGGTGTGGAGTGCCACAGGGTTCTCTAAGTATTCCACTGTGGTGTGGACTGACACAGGGTTCTGTAAGTGTTCCACTGTGGTGTGGACTGACACAGGTTTCTGTAAGTGTTTCACTGTGGTGTGGACTGACACAGGGTTCTGTTATTGAACCCATTCTATTCACGATGTATACTGCTCCGATGAATCGCATACTTCAGAAACACGGTATCACATACATCTCTCCACCCCGCCAGAGAAACTTCCAGTCACAGATTGGCCTTTTCAGCCAACTGCGTACTCACAGATCAAGCCAGCCCCCTCAACCCCCGGATGACTGAAGTGGTCCTCATCGCTTTGCGATGGACGAACGAACAATCACACATATGCTGATGATTAAATGTTAAGCTAAATGACGGCAAGTAATAAGTAATACACTTCATCTCCAAACACAGCAAGACTCAATTTGGCAATGTTGTCTCCTGCCCAGTCAGTGTCAGGAGTAACAACATCATTCCTGCGTCGCGTGTTCGAAATCTGGGTGTAATTATGGACCCACAGTTATATAACATTGACCAGGTCACTGCTGTCTGTGCCAGTTGCAACTACAACAGACAGTGTTGCGGGCACTGCATTGGTTACTGGTGCGTCAGCGTGATAGCATACTACGACAGACTACGACAGACTACGACAGACTACGACTTGACGCCACGTGAACAGGTAGCAGAGCGCGTGATTGCTAGGCATGCTTTAGGATTTCTGCACCCCCACTCTGGAATCGGCTGCCTTTTGCTGTGCGCGCTTCAAATACCTGCAGACGCTTAATCGAACACTAAAAACACACCTGTTGAAACAATTGTATTATGACCAGTGACACTGTATTTGGTTGCTACGACAGTTTTAAAGTTTCTCCTTTTCTTAATATGAACAATGTTCAATATAGTTATTATATTATTTCAATTTATGTCATCAAGTATACCGTATTTAAATTTATTTACTTTATATATAATTTGAAAACTATATTTAAATGTTAATCATAATTACCTCTCAAGAAACTTGCAGTTTGTTTTGGATATTTCGATTGCATCTCGCAGTCTTCTTCAGCAGACTGAAGTTACGGATGTGTCACATGACCAATGTCATGTGACACAAGCTGGAGTAGGACTGGTGGGAGCTCCTGGCCGACGTCTCGGTTCAGCGTAGGTTTCTTTCTGTGACTTTCAAAAGACAGAACAGCAAAGGACGCAACCAACACAATACAATGCCCAGAATGTGACCAACACTATATAGGAGAAACAGCCAGAACACTTGGCACACGAATCAAAGAACATCTATCTTGTCGCCAACCCCTATCAGCTATAAGTGAACACAAACTGAACACAGGTCATCAGTGCTCTATGAAGGACGTCAATATTCTAGACCACGAGGAGAACTGGCACAAGAGAAACATAAAGGAGGCGATTAACATCCACAAAAAGAAGACTGCGAGATGCAGTCAAAATATCCAAAACAAACTGCAAGTTTCTTGAGAGGTAATTATAATTAATATTAATAACCAAGAAACCGGATCATCTATCCATTCAAGGTATATTTAAATGATTTTTTAATATAGTTTTTAATAATGTACAATATAATATGATATAATATAACGTATATATATATATATATATATATATATATAAACATATTTGTAATGTTTGGCCCAGGCCCGGCCCACAAGTTTCAGGCCCATACCCGCGGGCCAAAGACGGGTAAGCCCGCGGCTCGCTAAGCTTAGAGAAGATAAAACTATAATCTTATAAGAAATACGAAACACAAATAAAACAGACCTATTATTTTAATAAATAAAAAAATAATATATGAACATTGTATAATGTTTACTACTGAAATACTAATGTCAGTTGTTGTTTAGTAGTGTCTAGCTAGTAGCTAGTACTAGCTACTACTATGTCACCCACTGGCACTGACACCCAGTGGTATTTCCAGCAGGTCTGCAGTCACTAGCCTGAGACAGAGCAGGTTGAGGCATGTGTGAATTAGTACAAGTGTGAATGAATCAGTACTGGGGAAATTGTAGATACTAAACAGTAGTCACTAGTTCACACAATTGAAAAATGCCAATTACCAACTAAAGTGGGTACAGTTAAGTTTGAGCTGAAGAAGAATGATGGGAAACATGCATTAACTGTGATGAAGCCAGTGAAACAAGTGCCACTACTCCAGTCACAGTGTCTTGGAAAGCCAGTACATGTTTAAAGAATTACAATACAAAGATATGGGCATGCGACTATGCATATATTTTATATGAAATGTCTCTAAAAGAATGCACATTATTAAAATGATGCCATAGGAAGTCCCATTGTTGAAAAGAGGTTAAACTGCATTAGAATGTATAAAGCCCTAGTGTCATTTATAAATCCATGCATTAACCGGAATTACAACTTATAATCAGTTTCTATTAATAATAAAATTAATAATATGTGTTTTGTATGAATATTTTTATTATGTCCAGGCCCAGCCCAAGCCCGGCCCGGCCCGCTCACACTAGGCCTAGGCGCGCCCCAAGCCCGATGTGTTTATTTTTTTTCATCCCAGGTCCGGGCCGAACCCGCAATATGTAGGCAAAGGCCCTGTCCGGCCCCCGAAATTATGTAAAGGTGCGGCCCGTGCAGGGCACAAATATATATATATATATATATATATATATATATATATATATATATATATATATATATATATATATATATATATATATATATATATATACACACACACACACACACACACACACACACACACACACACACACACACACACACACACACACACACACACACACACACACACACAATTATGTGCATTTTTATTTATGTATTATTTTATTGCAAAGCGCATTGATCTGTCTATGAGAACAAACATGTACGCCGTTGTTGGTAGGTGTGTACATGATTAATTATGTTTCGTGAATAAGAGGTTCTTTTCAATTAAGACACTATACCGACAAAGCGTAGGCCTATACAGTCGCACGGCGAAAATCACCCACATAAATGAATATCATATTACTTGAATTACGCATTCTAATTGTTGACCTCCGAGTCTAGTATTGTTATGACACGTAACTACAAGTACAGTAGCTATATATATATATATAGGTTCTGCTCATGGCAAATTAGCCGAAATAGAATGAATAGATCAAACAGTTGCGTAAAGCTGTGTGGCGCGGTGTTGTCAATGGTGCTGCTTCTCTGATTACAGATACAACACAATTACTTATTTTCCGGTGACCTACTCTTCAGACATCAATGTTTCATAACTAACACGAGGGTACGGACTGTTGAAGAACACAATGTCATGTTATTAATGGACTACTCGGGTCAAAGTTAAACAACAACAGCATGTTTCTGTTATAAATAAAACACCAACCGTTTAAACCACTCAACTAATAATTTATTACAAGACATCAGTATATTTTAGGAAATGTCGGGGGAACATTTAAGGTTCAAAAATAGGAGTAATTTATTTTAGGGATACATTGTGTTACGAAAAAGATTATAATGATGAAAAGCAGTGTGCCAAGCAGTCGCGCGTGCGTGCGTGCGTGCGTGCGTGCGTGCGTGCGTGCGTGCCAATCATGTTTTCTACAGCCATCATTGATCCAGTTAATTTTGCTAGCTTGGTTATTCAAGACTTCTCACTTCTCACTGAGAAAATCCCAAAAGGTGATAGTTTGAGTGATGACTAACTAGGCTTATATATGTTGAATATCAGATTTGTTTTGTCAATTTCACTCAAGTTTTCGTTGTATATCCTGTCTACTTGAGGGGGGCCGCCGGGAGCTCCGGGCCCTAGGGCACCTACCCGAATTTCGATTATAATTTACTATTGAAGTGAAATGGAAAATAAAACGAAGCAGGCAGTCCATATGTCTAAACGTTAATATGCATTTTGCGATGCAATTTATTTAAATTGTTTGAATATATTTAAATTGTAAGCATACATTTAAATGGTATGATTATTTGAGTACAACTTTGTACATGTTACACATTTCACACAGAGTAGTAATAATTATTATTTAGATTGAATGTTTGTCATAATATTGACATTTCTCTTGGCCACTGCAATAACGACTACTTTATTACACGTGGCGCCTTTGGTGGATTCACTAGTAGTAATTTTTTCAGCAAACCACAACAGAGCTACCAGTTATCTTAGGTGTAGCTGTGTCATTTTATATAAACATATAGATCGGCAACTTCTGTTGAAATGTTCGTGTTTCTTTTGTTGTTCAGTCTGTATAAGTTGAATGCCGTTGACACTGCCCAGTGCCCCAGTACCACGTAATGCGCACGTGGCTGTACCAGCGCACTATGTAATGCTGCCAAACACCTGCGGTCAAGTATATATAAATGTACTTAAGTACAAGTACATAAAAACTTATCAAGTCTAATATCGGCAAATATTCCTTGTTCACTGAAAACATCAAAACGATACTTAGATAAGGCCTAGGTGATCGTCCGTATTAGCTTATTATATGTAGCCAATGTCAGGGCTCTACTGACTGTTCGCGCTTGCTAAGAAGTAACAATGCCATATTATGTAACTTCCAAAACTCCAAGTACATCATATATGCGTAATGTGGGTACTATGTAATATATTACAAATATCCTAATTACGCACAGTACTATAAACTATACTTGAAATATAATTGAAATGTACATGATATTGCGTCAAGTACATGTAGCCTAATTCCATGTACGAATACTGCTAATTAAGAAACCCTAGTTCATGTAGTGAAATAGTGTAGAGCCTACATAAGTATTTGACCCCAAAAATACTCGACGCGATCGTGAAATTGCGGACATAAATCACCCCAACTAAAACGACTGTATGGCTAAAACAGATTTATAGTTGCTCTCGCTAGTGGCGTTGGAATTGAACTAATGTCCACCCCTCTCTCTCTCTCTCTCTCTCTCTGTCTCTCTCTCTCTCTCTCCACAATCTCACTAAACAGTTTATAGAACATCACAAACCATAGACCAAAGTGTAACTCTTAAACGTTAATCTCTCTACGCAGTAGGACTATATTAGACACGTGAAAGTCCAGCATTTCGATTAATTTCATTGTGTTTCACTGACGTAGAACATTCATTTCTCAAGTAGTATGAAAATCATGGTTATCGAAGACAGCAGTCCGATTAAGGTCAGTTATCGGGTTGTTTATCTGTAACCGAATCTTTGTTGCTATAATCCTGATTAATAAGTCAAAATGTGTGATACTTTAGTGACACTTTTATTGCAAGCTAAATATTTTATTTTTAACATGGTACGTTTTACCAATCGCATAAAAAAACACATTTACAGCAACCAGTCACTGCCACAATAAAGCGTTATATGCTGGTATCTACGTGATTATGTAAAGGTGCGTAAGCATATTCTTAAGTCTCATGACCTGCTGTAAGTAGGTAATGCAATAATATTTAAGGCGTAAGAAAATACTACAGTGTATGAGTCGACGAAGTGATGCAGAGAACAGAGTCGACGAATTGTTTCCTTAGGCGCGTTTCTGTTTTGCTTGAACCTTCCGGCAGCGTTGCGTCTCTTGAAGCTGAATGCGGCGGCGACCAGGCTGTCGACAAAGAAACATTACAAACTATGAAACGTTGTACCAGGAACAGGCCAGATTACTAGGCACGGCATGCGACATTATTTGAACTGTACTGGACATCTGTTATCTACGTCTCTCTGAATCGCTATACGTGTTATCGGTATAAACCACGCATGCACGCACACACACTCACGCACGAACGCACGCAATATATATATATATATATATATATATATATATATATATATATATATATATATATATATATATATATATATATATATATATATATATATATATATATATATATATATATATCTAATATATTGACAGCACAAATGTGCTTAATGAACCACAATTAGTGTATATTTTAAATATATAGTTTATATATATATATATATATATATATTAATATTTAAAAAATGGCACTATATTTTAATTAATTAACAACTGATTAATCACGTAGCACATAATATTTTATTTTAAACAATATTTCACATCGAAGACATATACAACATGCTGTGAGAATGTCAGTCATTTCTGATCTTCTACAGTTCCTACCATAATACGTCCTGTGTTTGTTCGTGCGACTGCTGTTGCTGTCTTAGATGCTGCCGTCTTTGTGGATTCTCGAAGAACCTTTCTTTGAGGTGTAGTGATGCTCGCAACACGGTCCGTAGTACGGACTCATGCAGTCACAAGTGCCGCCATACAGCAACTTGCCACCGTTGAAGCACAGACGGTTGCAGGGTCTGGTCTCCTCCGGTTTGCCATCGCAACCCCGTCCTCCGCACGACGCTGCCTGCCTCTTGGAGCGTCGCCGGAGCTGCGTGCCGTACCCGCCGCAGTGTCGGTTACACTCGCTCCATCGTCCCCAGTCGTTCCACGCGCAGTGTACCGCGCCGCAGCCTCCGCCTCGTCGTCTACGCCAAATCCACCCGGCTGATTCCGGTAAAGCGAGCATCAATACCACGAATAGGACGAATAGAGATCGGACGTTGGCCATTGAGTTAATTGCCGTATGCCGTGAGATCGAATCGGCTGCGACCTAAATCAAACAAACAGTGCGATAAAGTTGAGTACTTCGATTAAAAGTCAAATAAACGAGATATAATAAAACATGAACAGTCAGTTGTCACCGTCATGTGTCACGATGTGGTGTTATTAGTGCAACTGTTGCTGTCATTTGCCTCCCGTATCAATGTCACTCTCCTAGTCATTTTATCGCTCATGTATCAATGTCACTATACTCTTATGATTTCCTGTATCACTGTCACTTTCCTCTTATCTTATAATATATATATATATATATATATATATATATATATATATATATATATATATATATATATATATATTTAAATTATAAGATAAGAGGAAAGTGACATTGATACAGGAAATCATAAGAGTATAGTGACATTGATATATATGTGTATATATATATATATATATATATATATATATATATATATATATATATATATATATATATATATATATATATATATATATATATATATATATATATCAATGTGACTGTTCTCTTGTTTCAATGTGACTGAACAACGACGGAACATACCGACTGTTGTGCACTTGTTTCCACAGACGTACCTGTGTGCCGGTCGTCTGTTGATGAATGCGGGGCAGTTGGCGAACCGCTGCAGATAACCGTTTAGCAATGCGCTAAAGTAAATCAGAAACAACACGTGTGTCACGAGGACCACATTGGCTTATCGCATGTAGTTATGCAGTGAATTTACCACATGGGTAGGGTCAGCTTGACACAGTGAGCTTGCAGTGAAATTAAAGTGGCATGCTCGTTCACGTAACGAGGTGAACAAATATACATATTTTAGATGGGGATTTAACTGAATAATTCGTGCATATCTGAAACTCACTATTACTGTACTTTGATCGATTTTTCAACCATTTCACTAAGATCTTATAACAATTTGCATCTTTATTTCCATGCATATAAGCTATATATCTGGCCATCATAGCACTAAATTTACATTTTCCGAATGCTGTGGTGTCTTCCTTTTCTTCTCTTATGAATTCTACGGACGGTTGTCTCCAGGCTGCAGGTGTAGGATACAAAGTGGTTGTGTAACATCACAGAATAATAACGTACCTTAAAAAGAAGTCGTCGAATGTTGCGTTGTTAAAGAAAATCTAAAGCGATCGAACGTTTTGATAGCGGTTACTCGAATACACCAGAGTCTGGAGGGAACTTGAACGCGTCTATTTATTTCTTATCAGTTGACGCATGTGACACACATACTGTTTATATAAGTACTGAGCTCGTCCGTCAATGCACACAATATGGCAGATAACCAGTTGTTTAAACACCGAACTGCGCAGAAAATAGTCAAGCGATCAACATACAAGCGAGTCACGCGGCAGAAACTCGGTTATCAGAAAATGACAACGTGTCAGAAGGGGAAGAAAGCGGTGTTTATTGTGTAACATTTATATTAATTTGGAAACACTTTCTGGCACCGTGCAATGTAGCAACTACAATATTTAAATTCATTTTAGGCTGATTTTGAGAATACCTCATTATAATAACAATATCAATAACAATAAAACTAAATAATATGTGAATAATATGCAACAATTCCAGAAGCCGGAACATCCATTCATTCACGGAGCATTAAAGGCGGTTTTATTGGAAAAGTGTGTATCAAAAGACAATCTCCAAATATTGTTTCTTACGAAACGTTATAATAATTATAAAATCCAGTGGTCTGTAAAATAACCAAACAAATTATTTTTGGATAATTTTGGCCGGTCAAGCGAACGCAGAAATAGATATTGTTAACTAAGCTGGACGGCATAGTTTGTTACTGTCGAAAGGGACAACGCTAAGGACTCTGTCCATCAGGTTATTTGAGGTGTTGTATACTTGAAAGTAAGCTGACTGACACTAGCAAGACACGTGTGACGACATTGTTCAGTCACAGTCGATGGTGACTATTTTAAATTGACATATTATATCCGATAAGGACGGGCTTACATAGATGAAACATTTTTGAACTCTCGATAAGCCAATGGCTTCCTTGTCCACTTGCCACATGGAGTTCATAGCTTTTGGATGGATGGTAATCATGTTAAATCATGTAAAATATGGTAAAAATCTTGTTAAATTGTGGTCAATCTTGTTCAGTCTTGTTGATTCTTGTTCAGTCTTGTTCAATATTGTTTAATTGTTTTATTAAAGGTTGTTGGGTAGAAGCAGTGGATGATGCGGCTCGGTGAACTGCGCATGGCACAACTGGGGAGGATGGGGCGCGTGTGACCGACACTGCGGTGGTTCCGGGGTGCATGCTTCTATGTGTATTAGTTATTTTGTTTTAATTACATTCAAAATAGGAAAGATAATGTAGGAACACATTCCACATAAAAATAATGTTGTTGTCATCTTCTCAATGTGAATTTAATGATGTGGTATTTCATTAATATTAATGTCAGAAATGTATATTATTCTTAATCAGTTTTAATTCGTGCACAAACATTTTATTTTGACTTGTCATTAATATGCATGGACAGCATGTTGTTGCACTCATATCATTGATATTAATCAGATATATATGCCTATTGTATTTATATATTTATCCAAGTATTACCCTGTGTTTGTTATTCAAGACCACTACCCATCATTATGTGGGCTACCACAAGGATCAGTGTTAAGACCTTTATTATTCTTAATATAATAGTATAATAAGAAATAATAAGTGCCGATATGAAAATTATATAGCAGTGTGGTAATGCAGTTTCAAATAGTAATGTTGGGGTTCATTAGGAGAATATAGCACACAAGAAAAAAAGGTAATTATTCCTATGTATCAAGGAATAGTTAGGCCGCATCTAGAAAGCTGCATACAAGCGTGGAGACCATATCGTAAGAAGGATATAGATAAGCTTGAACGAATACAGAAGAGAACAATTAAAATGATTCCAGAATGGAGATACCTTAATTACGAAGAACGCCTAAAAGCACGTGGTCATATTGAGGAGGAGATCAGTTTGAAGTTTTTAGGATACTGAATGGGTATGAAAATATTGACAGAAATATGTTTTCTCACTTAAGATTAACAGTAGAACTAGAGGACGTGAGGGACCATTAGTAAATGATCAGTGTGTATTGGATATCAGGAAGTACTTGTTCTCAGAGGATAATAAATGAATGGAAGACATTATCTATATTTTGTGTAACTGTGAACATGTTTAAAAACAAGGTTGACACTTGTCATTGTAAGGAATTTGATTGGTTACTCGGAATCTTAGAATCCTCTGTCATACTAAGCCTTCAGTTATGAGGAAAACATTTCTAAGCTTAGACAATGCATTCGAAACTATTTTGAAATTCGCTAATATTCACACAAGCCACACGATAAAATAAAATTGAATTGATATTCACCATTGTGCTCGCTTTGTTTTGTTTTCCTAAAACACGCTGCGTATAGTACACGGGTATCCACACGGTAGTATAGTACACGGGTATCCATACAGTAGTATAGTACACGGGTATCCACACGGTAGTATAGTACACGGGTATCCACACGGTAGTATAATACACGGGTATATAACGGTAGTATAATACACGGGTATCCACACGGTAGTATAATACACGGGTATATAACGGTAGTATAATACACGGGTATCCACACGGTAGTATAATACACGGGTATCCAAACGGTAGTATAATACACGGGTATCCACACGGTAGTATAATACACGGGTATCCAAACGGTAGCCTTTTGATCGCGGGTTCGATTCACATAAGAGCAAATATTGCTCCGTACTCTTTTATGTTAGGTTAAATTTTATCTCGTGTTAAGCTGTGTTGTATTATAACTTATTTTTTTTAAAAGAAAACACACATCTGCATAATTAATTGCACAAGTATATGTAGGCCCTAACGCCGACATGAATCAATCGGACCAGTGGTGCCATCTGACGGTAACAGTCAAGTCATGTTTCTGAGCTAGTTAAACAGACGTAAGCGTTACTGGTTGTACGATGTACGACTCTTTTTGGTTTATTTTTGGATTGACCGTTGTCATGGAAACATGTAGCCAACGATACCTGCCAAACGGAGTTGACATAGTTGTAAGCAAACTGGACTCCTCATCCGAATGCCTTCAGTGTGGCAGTGTTACACATTTTGAGGCTGACCGGTACTGGTCGTAACTCCAGGTCTTCCACGCAGCGTTTGGGTAGAATCCACAATCTACTTTTAGTCTGGTAGATTGTTTGTTAATGAGCATCTGACAGTAGGTTGGGTGGTCTGACAGTAGATAGGGTGATTTGACAGTAGATGGGGTGATATTTCGAAGAGTCAACTGCTTTCACATCAACTGTAATCACAGAACAAACGTCATTCTCGGAGCTGCTGCCGGACTCGGTTTCGTTCACGACATGTATACTGTTCTTGCAGCATACAATTGACATTCTGTAGTGATTTTTTGTGTGGCATACGTTGATGCGTTGTATCTTTGACCCCAGGCTGGGCAAGCTTCTTTTCTCATAATGTGAGTCTGCGCACGAAACTTGCACTTTCTAGCCCTTGAGTTTATTTTTTTTATGTCTACCTTGAATAGCTTCTCGCGGCACAGTATCTGGACGCCATTGTTCGAATGTGATGATGTGCAGCGTCCATTCCCCGACAGATGTCGAAGGTCTTTGTCAAACATAATTGGTGTTGCGAAATCGCACACCATTGATGATTCGATCGATCACTAGTTTGTTTTTTATACCGTCACACAAGACTTTTCGCTGCCCTCAGAAATATTGAAACGTTCAAAGAATTCCTTCGTTTCCCCCACGAAATATTTATAAAATTTTTTTATCATGACATATCCTGTGGATTATCTTTATCTTCATTCGTGGCATTAAACATCATGACACAGTACACTCGAGGGGCCTCCTTGCCGACACGGTGAAGAAGCCGCGCGGCAACATGCTTATTTTCTTTTTCATCGAGACCAGAAAAAATTAAGTAATTCTACTACATCTGCTTCTATAGTTTCCAATCAGTGCTCGTGTCGAATGACGGAGGTGGCGAGAGATTCTGCGCCATGATAACGATTGTGGTTCGAGAATAGACATGTAGAACGAGGTAGGCTTACCAAATATGTGTCGCACACATCCTTGATACCTTCAATCGATAGTTATCACACGTACTGGGGCGTACAATGTGATTGCCCTCGTTTCTTTACGAATTTACGACTATCCCGTAGCCAGCCATGTATGAATTTACATATCTATTGTTAGCACCAGAACGAGGCTATGGCGAGCCGAAAATGTGAAAAGCAAACACAATAGACAATAGTGTTAGAATATCGTACACGACGCTGGTTGGCTGCCTACGGGAACGCCTACGCAAACTGGACTGGTAACAGGCCAGCCTCTCTTCTCGGCGAACTCACGAAGGCGAACGAGATGCGGATATGCGAGACTAATCATCGCCTGGACTAGTCTCGCCATTTAGTAAAATCCGCAAAATTTAGTATATGAACACATTAAAAGTAGGTCTCGGAGACCAGGCCCCTCATCTCAGACCCAGTGCCATTGCACCAATGGAAACTTGGAGCTTTCCCAGTATGGTGCATGGGTAAGTATAATACCAAATTTGCATTAGCTGTTTCATATATCCACATATTTTGCAAGTACAATGCCTAATATAATCAATAATTCGTTAATTCCAGTAAACCCGTCCAAAGAGTTATACGTGTAGTCATGTGTGCAGTCGCACACATAAACAGTGGAATCGGGATCACGATATGGACTGTGACACCATTTATAACTTAGCGATTGTTATATATGGATATAACGGGTACAAACTTGACGATAGCATCGCCCGTGTTAAAGTACCATTTAAATGTAAAAGCTGTGGCATTCTGGGTAATAGTCAATCTCGTGTTATTGCGTTAATTGTGGCATGTGACTAATTCACAAGCATAGTATAAATGACATAACAGTGGCGACGAGAAACAAAGCAAAAACATGTCGGGGAAGAATGTCCGTTTTGAAGCGTACGTGGAGGACAAAGAGACATTTGACAACTACGTCGAAAGATTAGAATTCTTTACGTGGAGCACAAACGTTTCTGCCGAATAAAAAAATTATGTTTCTGTCCAGTATTGAGCCAGAATGTTATGCTATGGTGAAGACACAACCCAAGGTAGAAAATCCGCTAGATGTAGACCTCGACACGGTAGTTAAAGCGGCTACCAGGGTGTACAAGCAACAACTGACCACAATAGGCCTGAGAAATGAATTCATGAACAGTCAAGTCGTCAGAGTCAGTGGCACAGTTCGCACTGGCTTTACGAGAGCTTTGTGGCGAGTGCGAGTATCCACGAGATTACCATGATCTTCGTGACATGTTTGTGAAAGAACTAATCGTGACTGCAGTGTAAGCCAAGTTGACATTGAGAGACAATTCATTGAAGTTTGAAGCATACAAGACGGTCATCGCAGAGGAATTGGCAGTGAAGAGCTCGACTGAGTTTAATGAAACGTCAGGAGCTACACCGACAGCAACAACCATGCGTGAGCAGTCAGAGAGCGAAATGGAGAAATGCGTATCCACAGAAAAGACTGTAGCGACTGGTATAGACGGTATAGAGTGCTTCAGGTGCGGTGGATAAGTGCAAGTTTCATGATGAAGAGTATCATGCAAGAAAACTGGGCATATTGCTCAGATGTGCCAATCAAAAGACCACAGCCACAGGCAAGTGACACACTCAAACGTTGCACATATTGATGATGATTAATAGGAACATGAAAATGACAGCTCAACTGATCTATGTCTGTCAGAAGAGGTGCGCAGAAGAGTCCTTCACAACTAACTACGGACTTACACCGGTGAAACAATTCCATTTGTAGGCAAATGCGTGTGTTCCCGCTTGCTATGGCAGTAGCAAACATAATCTACTTCTGATCGTGGCGAAGGGGTCAAGGCCAGCATTACTGGGGCGTCACTGGCTGCTGCAAACCGATACAGAAGTTGAGCGATCTCTGAGCCATCGAGCGAGGGAATTAAGGGATTCTAGGCAACCCTTAAACTGAAACGGGTTCAACAACCCGTGTTCCAGAAGGCTCGTCCGGTGCAATACTCGATGCGAGAAGTCGTCGAGGAAGAACTTGATCGACTGGAATCAAGCGGCATACTCTTTCGAGTAGAAATGTTCCGAAAATGAAATATGGCAAAATGTCGATGATAACAAGTATCCTTTTGCGACCACGCATGACTTGTTTGCAAAACTGTCCCACAATAAGACGTCTCCAGCGGTGTGTTCGATACTCGACTTGAGTGGAGCATTTAATCAAATGAAAGTTTGTGATGAGTCGACACCGCTGCTCAGAATAAGCACTCACAAGGGCCTCTATAGGATGCTAAGACTTGCATATGGCGTCAACGCGACCATGGAGAGGATCTTGAGTGGCGTTGATAACGTGATGTGCTTTATCGGTGATATCCTAGTCACTGGAGAAAATGAAGCCGATCATCTGAAAACTCTGAACCTGGTGTTGGCAAGGCTCGAGCAACATAGCGCTCTAAGCCAATTACCTGTTGGATCGCCCGAGACGGCGGATCCTGATGAAACAGAGACTGTCAGCATGCTATCAGTGGTAGAACTTCCTGTAACAGGCAAAAGTATAGCGGATGCCACTGTCACGAATTTACATTCATTTTCTGTGACAACATTTTATCACAAAATCATTTCTCGGTTATCACCCATTCAAAGTGTTTGACAGTTGTCCCACACGGTGGCGACACTGCTTATTATTCCAGCTAAGTGCAGCTGGCAAGTTACTAAACTCACGTTGTTCAGTTTGCTTGATTTGAACAATGGTTTTTACGGTTGATTCAGTAATATATTCTAGTTATCGTGTTTATCGAATTTTACTCACATTATTACTCGCAATCATAGTTTAACAAACACTATGAAATGTTGTGTTATATGTTCAGCAATTACTCGTGTTCGTGTTCTTGATCAACGGAAAAGTTATGAAACAGACGGTCATAAAAAGAGATCTAGTGGGTCACACTTTAGTTGAATACATTAAATACAGTTGGCAAAAAGCGTTCTTTTCGAGTTATATATCCCAGAATTCCTTACAATATCGAGGTCTAACTATTGCTTTATACAGAGGTGTAATTAGCTTTTCTCCTTGTATGTTATATTTCATTTATAGTACTGCATAATGTCATAGATGAAAAATGTTGGACTCTCGATGAGCCAATGGCATCCTTCTCCACTTGCCATCTGGGCCTTTCCTTGAATGGCAACCTTGTTAAAGCTTGGCATGATTATAACTTAAGACTAGGTATAGCCTACATTGAGTATAGCCAGTTCAGCCTACAGGCACAGCCTATGCTTTAGCTAATTATTACTTGTTGGCTATCTGTGCACTAATTGTTGTTGGCCCTGTCATGTCTGTGTAGGTGAGATGTTAGAACCCTTCTGTTTGTTTTCATGTACATAACTTTTTAAACCCTGTTATGTGTGCATCGTGCAGGTGATTGCACCAAGTCCGTTCCCATTGGGGTCGTTTTGAGGTAAGCTGGTCTATGGTCGCACCTCAGTTTGTAACAGTTTACTGGGCCCAGTTTGCATCGCTGCTTAGGTCGACGCACGTGAAGGTCGTGGCTATATAAATTTTTTTACCACTTTTCAAAATGTTAGTGATATTTCTTTTAAGTAATGCTTTAATAGCTTAGCTTAATACCTCGTTATGTTAGATTGTAATAATGTGTGGAATTAAGTATATTTTTTGCAAATATCTGAGGACCGGAGGCTAAGAACAATAAACGTTATGTTTTAACCTTAGAAGGTGTGTTGCTACGTATTCATAATTACAAACAAGCCTATACTCTGTGTTAATTTAGTCTTGTGTTGTAGATTCTGCCGTGTTTTTTCTTGATCATGACTTAACTTATGAATGTAACACCGTTCTGCCTGGTTGGTCGAGGGCTAAGGAATGCTGGATGCCGCTCTTTCCTCGTTGGTCATCGTGAATGCTGAACGACATAAATGAACATGTATGGCCGAAAAAAAACTGTTGTCTAGCCGGAACCACATTGGCCTACATGAAGTCATGAATGAACATTTGCCAGACGGCGCGTCGCTTGACTGAGTTACTGGGTCGAGAGCGTTTATTCGTTACTGGGTCGAGATCGCTTATTCGTCACTGTTTGCAGATGACTGTGTCCTCTGTAGAGAAATTAAAAAATAGTTTGACTCACACGAACTCCAGAAAGATCTAAACAGGCTGCCACAATGGGAACATGACTGGCAAATGCATTTCAATACCCAAAAATGCTTCGTCTTGAGAATAACACACGCAACACATGTAAGACACTTCAATTACACGCTAGGAGATTCAACACTACAAGAAACTGACAGTCATCCCTATCTAGCAGCCTGTGTCACCAAAAATCTCACCTGGAACAAACACATCCATCAGATCACAACCTCAGCTAACCGCACACTTGCATTCGTCAGACGGAATCTCCACTCATGCCCCAAAAACATCAAAACAACCGCCTACACAACCCTTGTTCGCCCACTCCTAGAATATTCATCATCCTTATGAGAACCCCACACCCAGGTTCACATTAACAAAGTAGAGATGGTGCAAAGACGGGCGGCTCGCTTTTGTCACAACGACTATACATCCGGAGAAACTGGGTGTATGTGTCAGAAATGATTACAAAATTACACCTAGAGCTACTAACAACCAGGAAAACAAAGAGACGGCTCACCATATTTCACAAAGCCATCCACAGTCATCTATCATTGCCTGTCGCAAACCTCCTCCAACCCATCAAACGCCACTCACGGCATCTAAATAGCAAAGCCTTCAACACCATACACGCGAACAAGATTTTCCCCGAACAATAAAAGATTGGAATTCATTACCAGACGCAGTAACCAACATCACAGAACCACAACAATTTAAGCAAGCTCTCACACACTTAGTCCCAAACAAACATGACTAAATAGCATGCGCACCCAACCCTGACCGTTTGACTCCATAGGAGTGTTGGCCAATATTACTACAAGACAAGACAAGACTTCGCCTGACTGAGATGGCGGGGAGCAACACCGTTCTGCCTGGTTGGTTGAGGGCTAAGGAGTGCTGGACGCCGATCTGCCCGGCAGGTCGAGGGCTTGGATTGCTGGACGCCGATCTGCCCGGCAGGTCGAGGGCTTGGATTACTGGACGCCGATCTGCCCGGCAGGTCGAGGGCAAGCTCGTGAGTGCTAAATGCTGACTCGTTCGACCACAGGAAGTGGTGTTATGAACTCACCGGCGGTAATGTGAAGCATACAGAGGGCCGGGGCAACACAGGCACCTTGGGGTGAGGTAAATTTGGTCATAATCTGTGTGTGTGACCGAGACTATGATGGCGGCAACTAACCGTTATTCGTAGGCGAACATAGGAGTTTATATTGCCATGCTAAGGTGATGTAAGCCATGTCATCATAACGACACCAGTTATATCGAAAACAATGTATTTTGTTGTCAGTGAAAATATATTATGATGTTTGAACACTATTACGTCCTGTATTGTCGCTCATCGAAAACGTTAACTTCTCTACATCAAAATTCCTTTTTCGTCAAACAATAATCAGTTAACCACGTATAGGAGACCAGGACGCTACCAGATCGGAATGACGATGGCAATAACAAAATAAATTATTAAAATTAGCGTCAGAAACGAACTTACAACGAATAGGCTCATTTACTTAATGACAATAATTATTTCAATATAACTCCATCGCTTTTGTAATACTGTTATTTTAAATCGCGGTATTACGCTTTAACTACAAACGTATATATGCCTGACGTATGTGTTCACGATGTTGCCGAAATAAACCTGCCGTTCCATTTGCCGAGGTCACCATATAGCTCATTGCTGTTTCGCCTACGGGGAAATCCACTAGGTAACCTTGCGTGATAAGTCAATGGCTTGTCGTTTCTAGTTCGCGTGACGTCATTGAATTGTTGAATATAAACGGCCAGTGTACATTTATCTATTAATCTGCCTTGCATTCATCAATGAACAGAAGGAACACAGGTTTGTATGCGGACGTGGTAACAAGTGCACAACAGTCGACATTCTCCGTCGGCTCTCCCACAAGCCGACTTCAAACGGACAGTCCAATAAACAGCCCCCCCCCTCCCAGCCACATGTTGTTATTATTGGGCTACTAATAAACTCTCCAGTTATTGACAAGGTAGTTCCACCCACCTGTTCTAATTGTAGGAAACAAGTTTTTGTCAATGATATTTAACACTGTGACATTTATATAACTGAACATATATCGCTGCACTGGAGTATGACAATTAAGTGATTTAATTGTCTGAGATTATCTATCATAAAGTTAATGTTAACAACAGCGTACAATGTTTACATTTAACTTTAGTTTCTCCTAAATGAATATATATATATATATATATATATATATATATATATATATATATATATATATATATATATATATATATATATATATATATATATATATATATATATATATATATATATATATATATATATATGATATATATATATATACGCATATATATATATATATATATATATATATATATATATATATATATATGTATATATATTTTACTCGTAATAATTGAAGACGTTTGCACATTAGCAGGTGTGTGCACATTAGTAGATGCGTGCACATTAGTAGTTGGATAGCGCCTCAGAACAACACTCAATATTTTAGTCGTTCAACGCTGAGTTATTATTTATATATTCACTCAAGTTGTTGAGTATTTTCATAATGCAGGACATTGGAGACGACACCGACACTGATACAAGTAATGGCGATGGACAGTGATATTTACATTAATTACACCGAATGGTAGGTCTTATGACACATAGCGTCTGTATAAAGATTATAACTGAATTGTTATATCTCATTAGTTATTGACTTTTTATTGAAATACTCGACTATCTCGCATCGTTCGTTTTATTTTGATTGCAGCTGATTCAATCGCACGACCAACTGTTGATGACACAATGCCGAACGTCCGAACTATAGTCGGCCTCTTCCTGGTGCTAACGATAATTTCACTTGAATCAAAACACGGTTAAGGATGTGAAAGTCCTTGGGTGTAAATGATTTGTTAGAGACGTCGACGATGGCGTATGTCCTGTAAGTTATTTAAATTAGATATGCGGTGGTTTCACGGGGACTACTCAACCGATGAGTACAAATAAACATCCAAGGAAATGTACGACAATTATTTCTGAAAATTAACTTAAATGTGTATACTTAAAGGGAATAACAACAACGATTGCTTGAGATCATATTATATTACATATCGTAGTAAATTTCTATTTCCACAACACGGAAAAATTCATTAGAATTCCATTTATTAATAATTCCAAATAATACTCTGTTCTACCGACCTGTCTCGAGTACGCATATTTTTCCCGCGCTTATCGGCAAGCTTCGACGTGACGAGACTGGGACTTTCCATTCATTCACAATATTAGCGGTTGCTTAGAAGTGAGCCGACGAAGTACAGCCGACGAAGTACAGCCGTCTTTGTTCTCTTCGAGAAAAATGTTTTCGACTGGGATTCCGGAACTGAGAGAACTTATTTATGAAAACCGCCTAATAGAATGTGGTTTTACAACACAAAGTGCAGACCAAACAGAAGTGTTTTTGAAAATATTGAATGGTTATGAATATATTGATTGATTCATTAATTCATTCATTCTTTCATTCGTTTATTCAAACATTGGCAACACTATACAAGACAGACATGTATATTATATGACTATACACACATACGTATTAATTATATACATTTAATTATACATATCTGCAGAACAACGCATGTATAAATGTATATACAATGTTTTAAGTCATTGACAATTACGTGAATATATCCCTAACCATCGTACTAAAGCAATAGTATTAAGTTTCTTACATATGTATTTGTCACTAATATACATGAATGGTTCTCATATCATGTATCATGTTACTATAAATATACGTTTTCATTGTAGTTTTTGTGATATAAAGTATACGTACTCATGCTATCGCACGGAATTCACATTGATATAACTATTTTCTTCAAATTTAAAGAAGGCAGTAGAATGAGAGGGTAGAAAGTAGCAGGACACGAGAATGTATTCATTACAGAGAACGATAAATGAATGGAACAAATTGTATCAGGCTATTATCCTAATTTTAGCAGTGTGAATATGTTAAAATACAAAATTGACCGATATCTGATGAGGGCGGACTTTACATAAAAGAAACATTTGTGAACTCTCGATAAGCTTGTCCACTTGACACCTGGAGCTTGTAGTCTTTGGATGGATGGCAATCTTGTTAAGTCATGATTAATCTTGTTCAATCTTGTTCAATTATTCTATTAAATGTATCGGTCTAGGCCTAGGCTTGGACGGGAATTAACTGAATGCGGCCGGAGATACTGCGAGTTGTACAACTGGGGATCACGGGGCAAATGTGACAGACAATGAGGCGGCTCTGGGATGCAGTCCCGACACCGCTACGCGAGTCAGACAACGTGGTGCAAAAGTAGTGAATGCATCGGCGACTCGGTACAGAAGAGGTCATGCAATCGCATGTGCTACAACGGCGGCAGATTGATGGGCGGGGTGTGTCGCTGCAGAGGTGGGTACTACGGGGAGTGTTGCATAGACTGTGTCAAGCGTTCCTGCGTGTGGAACGACTGGAGACAATGGGGCGAGTGTGACAGACAGTGTGGTGGCTCCGGCACGCAGCTTCGGAGGCGCTATAAACAACAAGCTGAATAGTGCGGAGGATATAAGTGTCACGGCGACTCGGAAGAGAAGAGATCGTGCAATCGCCTGTGCCACAACGGCGGCACCTTGTGGAACGATGCCACATGTCACTGCACGAACCAATACCATGGGCAGTGTTGCGAACACTGTAAGGCGAGGAACTGCGTTTGGAAACACTGGGGACGATGGGGCGAGTGTGACACATACTGCGGCGATTCGGGGAGGCACGTCCGACACCGCTCAAAGAAGCACACAGCTTCGTGCGGAGGAAATGAATGCGACGGCCACCGGGTAGAGCAGAGATTCTGCAAACGCAAGTGCTACAACGGCGGCACCTTGTATCGCGACGGCAGGTGCCATTGCAAGAGTTCGTTCTACGGCCAGTGTTGCGAACACTGCATCGAGCAGCCATGCGCGTGGAGAGACTGGGGACTATGGGGCGAATGTGACAGAACCTGCTCTGGGATGCAGTACCGGTACCGCACCAATAAGCGCCCTGCGTCGTGCGGAGGTCGGGACTGCGAAGGCGACTGGGAACAGAGTAAGACTTGCAACCACCTTTGCTACAACGGCGGCGTGTTCAATGGCGAGACGTGTGACTGTCCGGGTCAGTACGGCGGGCAGTGCTGCCAGCACCGGACCTCATCCATATTTAAGATTATTTATTTTATTTAGCAATTCACTATATTACGTTATCTGAGTTGCGCAGACACATCATCACAAAAATCACGAAGAGACAAGGGAGGCAAGATGCGTCTATGTATAATTGTTATGATGCAATGCATACTATATATATATATATATATATATATATATATATATATATATATATATATATATATATATATATATATATATATATATATATATATATATATATATATATATATATATATATATATATATATATATATATATGTATATATATGTATATATATGTATATATATATATATATATATATATATATATATATATATATATATATATATATATATATATATATATATATATATATATATATATATATATATATAAAATGTGTGTGTGTGTGTTTTTTTTTCGCAATGTGAACTGAAGTGTGTTTTATGTCGTAAATGTCAATATATACTTGAAAGTGTCTAGATTGATAATTGTTTTCAATTCATGTAAGCCCTACCAATATTTTCTTTAGATATGTCATGAGTACACCTGAACAATATGTTGTATTCACATTTTCAATGTGAAGTTAATCAAGTAGAGGTTTGTTCAGTTGAATGTAAACTTGTGTAAAAATTTTTGGATTGTTATTCAGTTTTCCATGGACCAATATTTTGTTTTGATGTGTCAAAATCATACAAGTTCCTTTCCTTTTCTGAATGTAATTAAAACAGTAATAATTCTACTCACTAGAGAGACAACTCACTGTATGGTGCTACGAGATGGAGCAAACTACAAGCTTCTATGTCTATTCCTTATACGTCTTAGCTACTTTCGAAATCGCAAAAGTATTTTAGAAACACGTAAACAGAATCTTGTCGTCATCTTCTCAATGTGAATTTAATGATGTGGTATTTCACTAGTATGGATGTTAGAAACGTTTCGTATTGTTTATCGGTTTTTAAAAAAATTACCAATATTTTATGTTGACCTGTCATGAATACACATGAACAGTAGTTAGTTGCACTCTGGTGTCTAAGCATACAGTAGTTGTATATTTATCCAAGTATTACTCTACGTTTGTTATTCAAGACCACTACCCGCCATTATGTAGGTATTATGAATATGCAGTATTATGAATATGCAGTATGTTGTTTCACTCTGATGTTAGATATTAATGAAATATTTATGTATACTCTATTTGTATATCTAACCAAGTGTTTATCTACGATTGTTATTCGAGTTGTGTAGGTATTATGATGTTGCACTCTGATGTTGGACATTAATCAGATATGTATGCATACATCAGTTGTATATTTAACCATGTGTTTATCTAGGATTGTTATTCAATATAACTACCCGCCGTTAACTAAAATTGTCATGTTTAATTATAATTTAGCCTTGATTACACATACTGCGTGCTGTGGTGCTTTTGTTTTCCTAAAAATGAAATGGAAGTGATATTCACCATTGTGTTCGGTTTGTTGTGTTTTGTTTTGTTTTGCTAAAACAAGCTGCGTACAAAGCAGCCTCTGTGACGGTGTGGTGGGTATCCAAACGGTAACGTTTTGATTGCGGTTCTAATCCACTAAGAGCAAACAGTGCATCGTACTTTTTATTTTAATTTTATTTTATGGTAGTTTTTATTTCGTATTAAGCTGTTTCGTATTACATCTTATTTATGTTTATGTAGCGCCAATATGAGTCAATCCGACCAGTGATGCCATCTGACGGTAACAGTCAAATAGTCGGTAACAGTCAAATAATCATGTTTCTGAGAAAGTTAAATATTCGTAAGCATCATTAGTGGTACGATGTATTCTTTTTGGTTTATTTTTGGATTGACCGTTGTCATGGAAACATGGCAGTTATACAGTAAGTAGATTACAATATGTATATTACCAGCGGAACGAACATGATTTATCGACAAAATATGTCAAAGCTGGGTAAGATAGCCCCTTTAAGCAAATGTGTCATATATCTGCGGAAAAGTATTAATTTATTTTATGTATATGGAAGAATAATTGTGCAGAAATGGACCGAATGAAGTTGCTATAAAAATTAATTTACGGGCAACGCGAAAACATTCGTTTTATGGATGACCTATGTTTGGACATTAGATTACTTAACTAAAACGGTCATGGGCGGATCCATGACCTGAATTCTAAGTCTATTATTTAAAACAAGACTCTGAAATGTCCCTTGAACCACTACCCCTTCCCCCACCATCCCCTGTCATGGTCGTAGCAACTACAACACGCAAATGGATTTTTATGTCAGCGCATCTTAAGTGAATTCCCACTAGCGATTATTCTCTGTAAAAGCAGAATGTCGCCTTGAGAAGTCATCGCCATGATGCACCCTTTTATTATATCACTGCTGACCGAGTCTGTGGCGCATCAAACAAAGAACATAACACTTTGTTGCGACAGACAGAGGAATTCTTTCAGTTTATCTTGTGTTACTCCGGAGTTAGCCTACTGGCGCAGTCATCGCCAAAAAACGTCGAGCAGCATCTATTGAAGTTTCGGTAGGATTATCCGCCGCAATGCTGGGGATATGGCCAGGAAACGACTGGTGTGGTTGTAATGACGCAGGTCAAAAACCTAGGAAGCTGTGTACACAATCATGTACTGAACGTGAATATCGCGAAGACATACGGGGTGATAGTTTCCATTATGATTCAGTCAGTTATTGCAGTGGCAAGTTTCTTCAATTCCTCCCTAAAGGTCGCAAGGCAAGCTCGAAAGCATAACCAGAGAGTTGGTTTCCGAGACCAATCGCATCAATTTGACGGACCTTTGCAGGACGCAATGTATTTATCGCTGTGATTTTCAAACAATGGGTGATAGTATGGGTTTGCAAAACCATTAATTTGCGAAATATGTTACATAATATTTTAAAAACATTCGTGCTATTTGGTTTATATTTCGAATACAGAATCTACTGTTCTTTTTGCAGGCCTCAAGACTTCGCCTGCATGCCAATATATGTCCTTCACATTGTCAAAAATAATTAATTTCCCCACAGCAATGTCGACCCTGAGCGGGTCGTCTTTCCGATGATAAAAACGAATGACACCGAACACAGCTCAGAGTTGTCAAATGAGACAATTGCTGCGAGGCCGGTTTGCATGACACTGAGTGAATTAAGTGTGCTTTTAGACTCGACACTGCGAGTGCGACCTGTTCATTTGCGCCAATCCTCTCTTGAGTTTTGAGCAAAGGTCATGACTGATGCACTTGCTATCGATCGAAGCTTCCCCTGATTTTCCACTGAACGACGCAGCTAAGAATCGGTGAAACTAGACCCAGCCTCAACATCACTGGTACCACAGAAACCACAAAGTGGCCTCATCAATCGGTTTCGCGATGGAGGTTACGATTACACGATCGATTATTGCACTGTGAAACTGCACCACACCGTATCGACCGAACAATCGAACAATTAATCGCTCGTGTAAACCGGCGTTCAAGGCCTACGGAAAGCAAAGACTGCCGTTATCGAGTACAACCGTATGCACAGGCGTACAATTCATTTGCCTCTGTACAAACTTTATTTCGTTTGTATTTTTTTGGGTCGTATTGTTTACTTTGATGGTTATTAATATATTATTTGAGGGTGCATGCGCGAGGCGAACAAGTGCCACAAACCTCCCGTTGTTTTTGAGAGGCTACTTTCCCTCTTTTGGGAAACATAAGAAGTTTGTCAAATGGAATAAAGATGTGCAAAACCAAAGTTGTGGCAGGGGTGATATAATGTTCACGCATCGTGGAAGTTGAGCCGTACAAGACTAACTACACATCGCAGGAACGTACTCGTCTATAATGTTCTTGAAGACGAGGTTGGGTCCCGTGCCGGTGAGCATGGCAATGCCGCTGATGTTGGCGGCGTAGGCGATGGCGAGGGAGAGACACTTGCCGAACTCGGCGCTGTCTCCGCTGTTGTTGTTCTCGTCTTCGTCAGGCTCGATGTGCAGCACTGAGTTCGACGATCCCACCGTGCTACATCCGGGTCATAGAATGAGCAATTCCAGCCACGCATGCATGCACTAACGATACTTACTCCATCTACGAGGTACACGAGGCAGGGCAGTGTCATCTGCGACTTGGTCGAAGCGCCTTAAAAGCTGTTTTCTTAAAAGAAAACTTTTTGTACGTCAGGTGACGCATGGTTGTGATTGGTCTATATTCAAAATTACTGCTCTTGGTGAAAGACGCAACAATCAGGCATAAATGCGACTAACACAAGTTCGTTCATGTGGTTGTCCCTTTAACACCGCATAAAAAACTTTATCGGGACGAAACTTATTTTCTAGAAACATTTTTAGGCTTCACCTAGCGGCCTAGTCTGAAACAGATCGCGCCTAATACGTCCAATGTTCTACCAATGACATGTTTATTATTTAAATATTTCCAACCGAAGCAAGAAGCTCCATATGAGCCAATGGCTTATCGAGAGTCCATGAGACTTTTCAAAGCGTTTTACACTTCACCTCCTGGCAGATCTGTTCATTCCAATACCAACTTGTGATTGAGATGGTAATAACACATACAGTATATGTACTACAATATTCATGTGGAAATACAATGTATTGTATTGTATTGTATTGTGCTGTCCTAGTTGTCCTCTTGACCGCAGCACGCACGTTTATGTTATGTTATGTTATGTTATGTTATGTTATGGTACACATTTGTAAATGACAGATGAATCGTTTTATGTCGAGAAGATATACGGTTCTGATATCAGCAAAGTAAACCGGACCGACAGCTTGGAAACACAAACGTAATAAATAACTGGTTGTTGAAATAACTGCCATGGTTCGGAAGGTGGAATACAAGCAAGACCAGTGTCTTCTGGTAGCAGGACATCAGTTATACAAGAGGAGAGACAGATCGTCTATCAGAGCAACGCCGTCCTTAGTTGCTGTGCAAAACGATTGTGTTATTACTAAAACAAATTAATTCGAAACGGAGAAGTCATCTGATACATATGTAATGTGCAATATTTCGCAGTAGACCACATGCAGCTGTTTGTGTTTTGACAAAGAAACACTATTTGTTTATAAACGTTGTAAACAGAATGACTATAACTAACCAGGTTCAACACCTTCTGTTTTCTGGAATTTTATATCGGCGAACCAAAATCCAAAACGAAAGCTCTTGGTACCATTGGGACGCTTTGAATATCCAATTATCTCCCCCGCCCCCCCACCAAAAAAAATAATCAAATTTGTAAGTCATTAATCGTGACGTAGTTCCTACATTAGGATATTATTTACCTTGCACGTCAGAAAATCGCGTTTTTACGCCGTCGCCTGTCTTTTTTCCTTTAAAACTATTCAAATGTCTCGATGTGGATGCAGCGAGGACCGAGTTGTTGTGTGCTGCCACCATGCGGTTTAGTTTGCAAAGACCCTCGAGCAACTTCACACTCACATTCCCAACAGTGGCTCCACTCAGCGTATCGCCACTGCCACAACGTGATCATAAATTGAAAATGAACAATTGCGGAGTGGTATGAAAGACCGGTTGGCATGGTAACGCGATTGTTGTTTACGGCTTGTAACGTCATTGCAACTGTGCACGTGACTAACGTAACATAGTTTCAAATAAAAACATTTTCAATGCAAACACTATCAACAATTGTAAGCAACTGAAATTTAGATATTTCTACAAACAAATTAGGAGTTTACCAAATTAAATAAAGTTGTGCAGAATCTGCACATCAAATGTAAATTGTTGCAGTGGTGAAATGGTTAGTAGCGCCCCTGGTGGGGAGCTTGGTCTTATTCGTAACGTGTTTCGTATTTCGAAATGCGTTTTTTTGTTTAGTAGTGCAGTCGGTGGCGACATCTAGCCAATTTATAAAACGTAATAATGATAATAGAGACTGCGATTCCGTGATACGATTAAGCTGGATTATATATACCGTTTGTCGAACACCCCATAGCTGGACACAAACTTAAAAAGTAGGCTTCAAACTACAAACCGTAGGGCCTACTTTTCATTGTGTCAGAAATTATGTACAGCTTCTGGGTGTATACATAATTAGATCAATTAGGCTCTCATCCGGGGGTGTAACTAATTCATCAAAATATTGAACTTTTATCAGTTTATACGACGAAAATCGAATCAACTTTAAACTTTGATTTTAAATTGAGACAACTGTCACACTGAAAAGTTAATTCACGTTGAATTGTAGAATCTCGATAATGACGATGATTGGCTGTCGGCGCTTCACTGCAACATCTACACCAAATGGAGTGGGTAACAGTCAGACCATGCTTTCGGAGACAGACTCTTTTCTTTGAGAGTTCACGAAGGCGAGCGAGTGTCGGATAAGCGAGACTATGATACGACCTGTGTGTGAACATACACCACTTGCTTGGCACTCACAGTGTAAGAAAAATACGTTATTGAAATGGAAAATTTCTGCAAAGATCGACGAAACTCAGAGTTACCTATTTTTGAAAGCAACTAACATGACTGTAAGCTGTGTGATGTGAAATGGTAACAACGCTTATTTAGGCCCTAATATTCAACGCCGTACGTTGTCGCCACGAACGTGTGAGACCATTACGTGTAAACAAAATAAAAAACAGGCCTTCGCCCTACGTGACTCCAACAGGCAGCCGTGAGCTGCAACATTGCACCTGGCCCATCATTTATGATACAGTCGAGAGAAACCAGCCTAGCGCGACCGGTGCATGACGGTGACCTATATACCAAATTAACGTTCAACAGTCGCACTAGAATGATGCGCCTTCGTTAACCTTCGAAGTTGCTTATACCTAGTTTATGAATTGTCCTTGAACAGGTGGCGTACTCAGGGCCAGCGGGGGACGTAATCGCAACAAGGACACAGTCTGATTCACCGACAACCGGACATAACGCCCGTAACTGTGTGGGCCCACTAGAAATCTCCTCAACGCTAACTACGCTGACAACACCTGGAATATAGTAAAACACACACACAATGATGTATCAACTTAAAGCGCTTCGTGTATCGTGGCGAACTGTCGTGTTTGTAGCGACGCCATTGTTGTTACTGCCGTTACCGCTAGCCAACTCGTCATCGGTGAGTGTCAACCGTCAGTTCCTTTGTTAATCGCGTGGATCTCTGCCTCTGGTCTAAATGTTATGCAAGAACAGCAGTAATTACAGACCAGTGAGTTTAACGTCAGTTATTTGTAAATTATTAGAAAGATTAATTAAAGACATGTGGTGGACTTCCTTGTTAGACATAAATTATTAAATTCATCTCAACATGGATTCCTAAAAGCGATATCATGCTTAATAAAAATGTTACGTTTTTTTGGAAGAAATCACTAAGTGGATAGACGAGGGATCGCCAGTAGATATTAGCTAATTACATTTTCAGAAAGCTTTCGACAAAGTGCTACATCAAAAAATACTACTTAAATTACAAGCCCACGGTATCGGGGATGGCATAATTGACTGGACAAAACAGTGGCCGACTGACAGAAGACACAGAAGACAGAGTGTTGGAGTAGATGGAGAGGTTTCAAACTGCAAAATCCATTTTGAGTGGCGTACCACAAGGAGCAGTATTATAACCTTTATTATTCTTAATATATATCAATGACTTGGACGACAATATAACAAGCAACGTACTGAAATTTGCGCATGACACAAAAGTGTTTAGAAAGGTTAACACTGATGGTGATAAACAATATTTACAAAACGATCTAGACAAATGAGTTAAATGGTCTGAAAAATGGCAGATGTTAGTCAATTTTGGGAAATGTAAATGCCTACATACAGGTCACGGGAACTTGGATATAAACTATAGTATGGGAGATACTGTTCTAGGTACTACTGTAAAAGAAAACGACTTAGGAATAGCAACTAGTGCTGATATGAAAGTTTCAGAGCAGTGTGGTATGGCAACTTTAAATAGTAACCAAATCTTGGGTTGATTAGAAGAAACAAATATCTCAGGAGGGCGGGTTATACATAAATGAATATTGTTGGACTCTCGATAAGTCAATGGCTTCCTTGTCCACTTGCCATCTGGGCCTTTGGCTTGGATGACAAATCTTGCTAAGTCTTGTTAAATCAATGCTTTGTGTAGTCGACGCAGTACTTTAGCATTGAAACATAAGAATATAATGTGGTCTTATGTACACCTATGTACACCTATGTACACCTATGTACACCTATGTACACCTATGCTTCTGTTTTATTTTGACGACGCTTCTGAGTTATCTCCAACGCAAAAACATTTGCTTACACGATTGATAGTAGATTTTTCTGCCCTCTACCGGACTCGGATGTACTACTAAATAGAGACTAGTGTCTCCGTCTATTGGACACTCTGTGTACACTAATTCTACGCTGCACTTTGAGGTCGATATTGTGTAAGCATACATTGTTATTTGATTTCTTCCAGTTAGGCACATACCGCTGTGTATGATATTAACACACCTTGTTTCTGGTGTTCGAAGTAGAGACCACCACTCTGTGACTCCACAGCAAGTCACACATTTATTTACTGTTTACTTCCCTTGACGTAGACCACAAGTATAAGGGACGTACGTCTTTTAGTGTATATGAAAAAACCACGAGCAAAACACTCAAATTTACAAGTAATGGGCATTGGTAAGGCTACTGATAAGCCTTTTATAGTTCGCCCATATCTTAACTCTGTTTTTATCTATTCTATTTTTAATGTTAGTAGAGGGTGCATTGTCGGGCAATGAATTTCATACATCCACCACTATTTGACTGAAAAATCGATCGAACATTTTTAACTGTGGCGTCTGAAGTTATTTAGATTAATTTAAAAAAAACTGATATGGGTTTATGTTTTCCTACCCAGTAAACAACTTAAAAGTCTCACTTAAAGCTCCTCGTAATCTTCATTCTTCTAGACTATATAGTTTTAGTCGTGTTAATCTTTCCTCATATGTAAATTCCTTGAATCCTACTGCCAGTTTTGTTGCCCTGCGCTGCACTTTCTCAAGCATTAAAAAAGATTTTGCATAATAAGGTGACCATACTTGTACGCAATATTCAAGATGTGGTCTCATATATGTATTATAAACAATGTTGAACGTTTCTCTGTCAAACTGAAAAAATGCTCTCTTTATTGAACGCAAAACCACGATAGCTTGTTGGGATGCAGCGACCACTTCTTTATCACATTTAAAATTTTTTGAAATCCAGACACCTAGATCCTTCTCTTGAAACACGTCACGAATTTGGCTAAAATGGCCGATCGTTTATTTGTATACGTGTGGGGGCTATCTTAGTCCTGGTGCTTCTAACCAGAGGTGGCCTTCCCGGGGGGGTACTGCCATACCAAAGCGGTGGGGTGTGCCGCCAGAGCCCCATGGAGCACATGGAGAGAGAGAGAGAGAGAGAGAGAGAGAGAGGGAGAGAGAAATCAAGAAATTTATGGTCACCAAGAGGGAATTATTGATCAATTTATCTAATATCTATAAGTGTAAGGTAAGCCCGGGCGGAACGTTTTCTTTGGGAAATTTCCTCTTCGATGAAATAGAGAATCATCAGGTTTAATTGGGGCACAAAGAGAAATTTACATTTTTTCTTCGGACAGAGAGAGAAAAATTGCCAAAAACAGGGGCATTTGCGCGGCACATACATACATATATACCTCAGTATAGGGAGTACCCCCCCCCGCCGGGTGACCTTCCAAACGTGCCATACATTGGCCATGCTAATGTAATTAACCCACTAGTACGTTTCCCCCCACCAGGAGGCGAAGGCTGCCTATGGGGTGCTTGTGATGGCCGTGTATTGGATGACTGAGAGTATCCCTCTTCCGGCCACGGCTCTCATGCCAATGTTCATATTTCCCATGCTGGGAGTGATGGGCGCGAAAGACATCGCCAAAAATTATCTGAAGGTAATATATGAATAATAATATTTTGTTGTGTTTGCGGCTTTAAATTCAAATGCGGTTTTAAATAAAAAGATCTTAAGACATGCTTTAAAAAGGTGTTTTGTGCTTGCAGTTGATGAAAATATGGTTTTAAAAAATGTCTTACGGTAAGTCTTAAACAAGTTTTTTATGTTTGCAGTTTTAAATTCATGTGTGGTTTTAGATTTTTTTTTCAAGGTAAGTCTTAAAAAAGTGGTGTGTTTTTTGTATTTGCGGTTTTCAATTTTAAATGTGCTGCATCACGTCAACCGACATGATGCTGCAAACAAAAGCATTATCTCACTAGACAGAAGCTGGTCACTACTAGGTTTTAAATTAAAATGTAGTTTGAAATAAAAAGTATCTTAAGTATCACAAGTTTTTGTGTGTATTTGTAATTTTAAATCAAAAGGTTGTTACAGGAATAATAGTGTTGTACTGTCAGCTGATGACGTCATGTTTTTCCTGTATGAACTGTACACTATCTTCTCACGTGAAGATTTTGGACAAAACATGTCGATTGCGTGATGTTTGTCGTTCATGATATGTACTTTGTGTTCTAATATGATGTTTTTATGACATTAACATGTTGACGAAGTGATGGTTATCGTGCACGATCTGCACTATGTGTTCTAACGTGGTGTTTTCGTGACATTAACATGCTGATGACGTGATGTTTATAGTGTATGAACTGTACTATGTCTTCTAACGTGATGTTTTCATGACATTAACATGCTGATGACATGATTATGTGTTATCTGTACTGTGTGATCTAACCTGACATTTTCATGACATTAATATGCTGATGACGTGATGTTTGTCATGTATGATCTGTACTATGTGTTATAACGTCATGTTTTCATGACAATAACATGCTGGTGACGTCATGTTTGTCGTTTATGATGTGTACTATTTGTTCTATCATGATGTTTTTATGTCATTAACATGCTGATGAAGTAATGTTTGTCATGTGTGATATGTACTATGTGTTCTAATGCGATGTTTTCATGGCTTAATATGCGGATGACATAATGCTTGTCATATGTGATCTGTCCTATATGTTATAACCTAATGTTTTCATGACATTAATATGCTAATTACGTGATGTTTGTCGTGTATGATCTGTACTATGTGTTCTAACGTGAGGTTTTCATGATATTAATATGCTGATGACGTAAAGTTTGTCATATGTGATTTGTACTACATGTTATAACGCGATGTATTCATGACATTAACATGCTGATGAAGTGATGTTTGTCGTGTATAATCTGTACTATGTGTTCTAACATGGTATTTTTATGACTAAACATGCTGATGACGCGATGTTTGTCGTACATGAACTGTAATGTGTTCTAATGTGATGTTGTTTTACTAAACATGCTGATTACGTGATGTTTGTCGTGTATGATCTGCACTGTGGGTTATAACCTGATGTTTTCATAACATCACCATACTGATGACGTGGTGTTTGTTGTGTGTAAACTGTACTATGTGTTCTAACATTATGTTTTTATGACATTACCATCCTGATGAAGTGGTGTTTGTTGTGTGTGAACTATACTATGTGTTCTAACATTATGCTTTCATGACATTACCATACTGATGACATGGTGTTTGTTGTGATTGAACTGTGTTCAATGTGTTCTAACGTAACGTGGTGTCTGATGGTGACCGGGTATATAAAATATTATATTTTCAAATATATATTATGGACTGTTTGAGTTAACTATCGTACTAAATATCGTTACATGTAAACTATGAAACTAAGTTACTAAATTAATACTAATCGTATTTGATAATAGCACTGTATAAATGGTTATACTCGATGATTTTCAGGACACTAACATGTTGATCACGGGCGGTTTGATGGTGGCCGTGTCCATAGAGTGTTCCAACTTGCACCGACGTGTCGCACTCGCCGTTCTCAGATTAGTCGGCGTCAAAAAGAAATGGTAGGCGACCCAGTTAACATAACGTTCTTCCTATGTCGTTGGGTGTCAGAAGATGGGACACAGAGCAAAATATAGTAATAGCCACCTTCTAGTCTCTTGTGACAAAGCTTGCCTTGGCTGCTTCATCGTCATGTCGGTAAGTTGCCATGTCGGTAAGTTGTCATGTCGGTAAGTTGCACGCTGGTTAGTCCAGTACACTTTGATGTCAATAGTAGAAACACCATCAAGACTGGCTCGCCAGGTAGACCGGTCTTTGGAAACTCTTTGCCAATTCATAGTTTCAATGCTTTAGTCCGTCAGATCTCTTTTGATTACACCATTGTGTCTCAGCTTAGGTCTGCCAACTGGGTGTTTATCTGCAGTTACCTCCGCATTTTTACCAAACAACAAACATTTTGTCTCACTGTTCGTATAGTCGTTTCGCCGTGTTTGTTGCAGTAACGGCATAAGTTGGATGATCACCACGATAATTAGGGTTGGCGTTGTTGCGGTTGATATGTGTGTCGTACGTAATCTAACGCAACTTTGTGTAACTTTTTAAGCGTAACTGTGTTTTGGTCAGGTTAAAATGATTGGTATTAAAAGAGTTTCGTTTTATAATAACAATTTGTACTATTCGACGAATCGTAATCAACATTGTATTCACAGGTTGATGTTCGGCTTTATGTTTCCCACCTGGTTCCTGTCGATGTGGATTAGGTAAGACATAAGAATATGAGAATGGAGATAGGAAAGATGACAGTTTAAATTAAGCTAATTACAGCTTCAGATTACTTTTAATTTTGATCCCAGAAGGTCATTCAATGCGTTGCCATTATACCATCATTGAGACAAATTCCACGTGTTTTGTGATACTGAATGGCTGATACACGCAACGCATTTGGCTAATTAAGGGCATATAGTTAGATCAAGAGGTGTGATGTCATTTCAGGGTAGCTTAATAAAAGTTTAGTTAACATTATTCTATGATTCAAATATGTTAGTGAATTAATCATATATTATAAAAAAATGCAAATTGTGCAAATTAATGGGTATATATATATATATATATATATATATATATATATATATATATATATATATATATATATATATATATATATATATATATATATATATATATATATATATATATATATATATATATATATATGGAATATATGGGGTTACTTAGATAAATTCTCAACGATAGTCTTCGGAAGTTAATCAGTTAATATATAATAAATAAAAATACGCGCTCATCTCTTCAATTTAACGACATCATATTCTGCTGGATTCCTGTAGACTCCTGCTACTTCCCATAATGGTATGACCCAATTCGTTACGGAGAATATTAACGACGTATTGGAACTAACTGTTGATGTTTTAAAATTCATTGTCCGCATTGAAACACGCATTATATTAGTTTCACCTTAAAGTGTCAGGCCATGTGTTAGGCCAGTGTCAGGCCATGCGTCAGGCCAGTGTCAAGCCATGTGTCAGGCCAGTGTCAAATCATGCGTCAGACCAGTGTCACGCCAGTGTCAGGCCATGTGTCAGGCTAGTGTCAGACCAGTGGCGTATTTAAGATATCGGAAAAGGGGCTAAGGGACCAAGCTAAATCTCCCATAAGTTTGCAAAGCCAAGTAATGGCACAACGCATCATATACGAAGCAATTATTATCCCAAAGTGGTGTAGGCCAAAGCTTCCCGAAATACGCCAGTGTGTCCGGCCAGTGTAACACTGGTGCGTTGTCGTTGCAGCAACACGGCGACGACGGCCATGATGTTCCCCGTGGCACAGGCCGTGCTCGCACAGTTCGAACAGGGCAGGCAGTCCGTCGACCAGGTGGCCCGTCTCCGACGTTCACTCAGTCGGCTGGACAGGCTTGACCGGTCCGGCACCGGCACCGGCACCGGCACCGGCACCGGCACCGGCACCGGCACCGGCACCGGCACCGGCACCGGCACCGGCACCGGCACCGGCACCGGCACCGGCACCGGCACCGACACGGAAACCGAGACGACAACTATTAGTAGCAGCCTTGGTAATTTCAACAGAAGTGAGTACCCGGATGTTATCAGGTAGCACCGCGGTCGTTCCGTTTATATATAAATATATATATATATATATATATATATATATATATATATATATATATATATATATATATATATATATATATATATATATATATAAATATATATATATATATAAATATATATATATATATATATATATATATATACATACATATATATATATATATATATGTATGTATGTATATATATATATGTATATATGTACATGTATGTATATATATACATATGCATATATATATATATATATATATATATATATATATATATATATATATATATATATATATATATATAAACGGAACGCCCAGGTGCTACCTGATAACATCCGGGTACTCACATATATATACACACACACACACACACACACACACACACACACACACACACACACACACACACACACACACACACACACACACACACACACACACACACACACACACACACACACACACACACACACACATACATATACGTCTTTATTTTCGTACGCTTCATGCATGCCATTAAAGTGCTGCTCTACTCTAGACAACCTCTCAGACATCAGGCCAACAGAACACAAGTGCCGGCTGTGGTTTTCTATGAAAGATACGATACATGTTATCGTTTGTTTCTGTGCACCAACTACCGTCCTATGTGTTTACAACATAGTTCCTGCTAGAACATCCTACAACATTGTCCGCTCTAATACTTGCGTTATGTATGATCGAAGGTTTCACGCCAGTTCAGATTGGAACCTGTTACGACGGCCTAGAAATGAGCGTCATGCCTTCGTCAAGGTACGTTGATGCACATTATTGTCGGTGTCTCGGTATTCCAACATTCTTTAGCACTGGACGACTTCCACCAAGTAATCGTCGGAATCAACCCTAATAATGATAGCACACATGTTAACCACTCATAATCTACACATTAACGATGTTTTTGTGCAAAATAGAACCGACTATAATTTACCACCAACTTAAAATGTTGGTTGCTGTTGTTATTAATGCATAAGTGTGACCTTACCCACACAATTGAATGTCCTTGCGATCGTGCAAAATAAAGAATCAACGCAGTTACTTGTTTGATATTAAAAGTACATAGAGTAAACATAGGCCGTCTAAGTGTAAGAATATATATATATATATATATATATATATATATATATATATATATATATATATATATATACATATATATACATATATATACATATATATATATATATATATATATATATATATATATATATATATATATATATACATATATATATACATATATATATATACATATATATATATATATACATATATATATATATATATATATATATATATATATATATATATATATATATATATATATATATATATATATATATATTAGACGGCCTATCTTAGACGGCCTATGTGTGTTTAATGAACCACAATTTGTTCATATAATGTTACCGTGTTATATTTCATTGTTTCAGCCCGATTATCATGTTTATACTGCGTGCCGAACAGCAATGTTGGTATTCATTATCATATAATGATTAAATTATATTGAAACACCGTGGTTCATATTATACCACATATATGTGGTTAAAATGTTACAACAGATACATAGTTTACACTTTACATTGTGTAATATGATTTTACAATAACAACAAACTTTGCTCCTTCAATGACCCGGATGTAGCACGGCGGGATCGTCGCACTCGGTGCTGCACATCGAGCCTGACGAAGACGAGAACAACAACAGCGGAGACAGCGCTGAGTTCGGCAAGTGTCTCTCCCTCGCCTACGCCGCAAACATCGGCGGCATTGCCACGCTCACCGGCACGGGACCCAACCTCGTCTTCAAGAACATCATAGACGAGTACGTTCCTGCGATGTGTAGTTAGTTCTGTACCGTTCAACCTCCACGATGCGTGAACATCATATCACCCCTGAAATTAATTAATTTTGACAATGTGACGAACATATATTGGCCTGCTGGCGAAGTACGCTTTGCCACGACAGCTCATCAAGTAGTAGTGCCTGTGTCAGTGGCCAAGCAAAGGCAGAGAAGTAAAAATTCTCATACTTAGTATGATCGGTTTTTCCTTACTGGACCAGCGATCGATCTCGCAACTAATCATCTAAATTAGAAGACACAAACTGCATGTTCCTGATACCGGGATGATTGAATTATTGAATGGTTTTACGGATAAGCGCGATTCGCAAATGATTAAACGAGCAATAATAAATAAATTTCTTCGCAAAATGTCAGTTGAACATCAAGTGACGGAGATTTGTTTGGCTTTGTCAAAATAACGTAGACTCCGCACGAATGATGGAGAGTTGACATGTATTGCTAAGTGTTTTCGTATCGACTCCATGGTGTCATATTAATAAATGTTTTCTACGCAGTGAATCGTTCATTTCCATATGTAATCCGCTTCGCAAAGGATTGACTGACGTTCCATTCATGTTCTTGTCGTGAATGATCTTTTTAGACAGGGTGAATCTCCGATCATGTTTTCGACGTCATTGGTATTTTGTTTTTCAGAGTCTACGCCAGCAAAGGCCTGGCTGAGTCTCCAATTACGTTTATGTCTTGGATGATCTTTGGCGTTCCTCTCTCGGGTGTCTGCCTCGTCATCAGCTGGTTTTGGTTGCAAATGCTCTTTATAGGGTGTAGGTTAGAAAACACTCAATCTTAATTAATGATTATTTTAAAGGTTAGTCGTTTCATCTGAAGCAAAATCTCTCTGAACATTAAGTAATAATTATACATATCAAGATGAATACTAATAAAAGTGTTCCATAAGGTAAAGTGACCGAACAACTCAACAAGTAAATCAAAACAATACAACTAAGTGGAGAAAATATGCAACTGAGGAGAAAGTTTGATAATTTATAATTGATAGAACTGCATGAAATATTAAAACAAAAACTAGTGCTACGAGTGGATTGGTCTGGGTGGATAGAGAATAAATAAGGCAAAAAGTAAATGTTCACATATTCTTATAACAACATCATGTTTCATTATTTCGTTTAAAATGTTTTACAAGAACGTCACTAGAATAAACATAATCCACAATTCATATTCCTACAATACTTGACTAAATTGTAGCCTGGATCTTTTAAAATTACATTAAAATGTTTTACACGTTCGAATATTTGTGAATCACGACAATCCTTGTGCACGACAACGTTGATTAGGGCGCCTCTCTCTTACAGATGGCGCGTCAGAGGCGGAGGGTGTCAAGATGAGGGTAACCCGGAGATTGAGAAGGCAGTGAAAGCCGTCATTCGTGAGGACTATTACGACCTTGGACCGTTCAGGTAAGACACAGGTCGTGCATCTGTAGTCATTGTATGCAATGGGTGAGTTTCATTGACGGTAGAGCGGGTAAGACGCCCATCCTTCCATGTATATATCGTCTATGTGCTATTAATGATCTAGCTCGTTATCTTATAGGGACATTCCGTGTGTTGAAATTGTTGACGTACTTAGTCTCTGAAAAAAAGTGTAGCAATTTTAATAATATAATTTGTATTACGTAGACAGTAATGATATACGCTTGTAATTTGGAAAATGCGTACATGTTGTTTCTCGTCTGATGCATTATTTCATACAATGACTTGGTCACTTGATCAATCTGAACATTTGTATATTATACTCTCCCGTGCCCTAGTAATGCAACATTATTACAAACCATCCGTTCGTACAGATATATGATTGTGAAACAATGTTGACGAATATCATGGTAATAATGGTGACGCAAACTACGACACAGGTCAATAAAACACGGAAGATGACAATTAAGATGTTAACGTTGAAATGACGATTTACGTAATGTAACTAAAACAGAGGGTGACAAATAATGTGGTGATGTCAAGATGTCGAGTACGGTGTTGCCGTTACGATGACGATTAAAAATATGTTGACGTTTAGGTGATGATGACGATTTTCACGATATTATGGCGTTGACATGTTGGTATTAAGATGGCGATAGTGGCGTTGACGTTAAGCTGACGATTATGATGTCGGCGCGAAGATGACGTTTTGATGAAAACCTTAATATGACGATTATGAAGTTGACATCAAGATGACGTTTTGATGGTAACCTTATGATGACGATCACAATGTTGACGCCAAGATGACGTTTTGACGTTAACTTTAATATGATGATAATGAGTTTGATGTCAAGATTACAATTGCATTCAAACATGCAGCTTCGCCGAGGGATTCAACGTGGTGCTGTTTCTATTGCTGGCTTTCCTATGGCTCCTACGCGACCCCAGATTCATCCCTGGATGGGGAGAACTGTTCAAGGAAGGGTGAGCGTTCAGTCAGGACAAATTATTTTGAAATTTATCGATATTTATAATAAACTGCTTTAAATATTGTAACTTAAATTTGTAATTTAAATATACAATATCTTGTGTTATGCGCGTCTCAAGGCGTAGTGCTTATATCTCGATTTTCTTATTTATTTTGTGGGTATTGTTCACGTTTCATTATATAAGCCGGGCTTTATTTTGTTCTAGCTACGTCACCGACGTTTTACTTCGTTCTAGCTACGTCACCGACGCTAGCTGCGCGTTGTTCGTCTGCGTGTTGCTGTTTGCTGCTCCGTCGATGAGGCCGAGGGCCGGCCGAGAAGAGCCAGCCCCGTGTAGGATGTTTGTTTCTTATTTAATCTGTTAGTAATCACCATTAAATTACTCCTTTCTGTGTATTCTCGCATTATTCGCCAGGAGGCGTACTGTGAAGAAATAAAATTATAAAAGTATGCATGAAGTGCATTTTTAACATTACACTGTTTAACAAGGCAACATCCAAAACAAAACACCGAGATACCCAAAAATCCATCTATGTGTAACCCGTCCTTATATGTTTTCAATTATGTTCACGTTGCAAGAAATTTGCACAATCTTTATTCCATTTTTTTACTGCCCTCTAAGAGAATGAGAACGTTCTTATCTGCACTGATCATATTTTGATTGAATTAGATTGATTTAATTCTGAAAATATTTAACTGATAAAATACGTTATAATAATCAAACGTATCTCAGAGTGATCCAGTGTGCATCTTCCTGACTGAAGCATTGATACTGCAATGAAATAACTTAGATATGAATAATAACAATTTTTGGTTATGGACTTTGTACGTTCTTGTTTTCGCAGCACTGCTGGAGTGGAGTGACGTCGTGTCCAAGTTTCCGTGGGGCGTCATTATCTTGATTGGTGGCGGATTCGCGCTGGCTGATGTCTGCAGGGTGAGTCACGTGTAAAAATAAACGTTACACTAATTCATAAAACCGAATGCTATATACACTAAATAAGCAAGTTTTTATGCGACAAGAAAGAAACGCACGCGTTTAGTAGTCCATCATAATTTACCAATCGTTTGGTAAGTTCTGGCTGTGTTTAGTAGTCGCTAGGTGGCGTTCACTTCACGGCTGACGTCAGAGATTCGTGTGTATCTTAAAATAGTTCATCTCATAACTATGCAACATGCCCAGTGCACTCTGACTAGTGCTAACATTTAACGTACTGCCCGTGTTCTGCGTATCGCATATCAGAAATCTCTGATGGCATCCGTGAACGCATTTTAAAGTTGAAACAGTTATGCATAGAGGGGTATGCAAGGTGAGTCACGTGTAAACAGTAAAGTTGTACTCATTCACAACACCGAATGTTGTATTCACTAAATAAGTAGGTTCTTTTCCGACAAGAAAGAAACACACGCGTTTAGTAGTCCATCATAATTTACCAATCGTTTGGTAAGTTCTGGCTTTGTTTAGTAGTCGCTAACTGACGTCAGAAATTCGTATGTATCGTACATTAATCCATCTCATAAATATGCAACAGGCCCAGTGCACTCTGACTAGTGCTAACATTTAACACATTTAAATAGCGCTTACTTGGTCAAAGATTGTTGCTATTCCGATACTGTCACAGCTAACCGCCCAATATGATCATGTAATGCGTGCTACTTAGAACATTGCCATGATTCTAGTGTTCCAATACTAAACATGTCATTATTGCATTTCAGTCAGAAGAACTGTGCAAGAATCCGCTTTATCTTATGTTCCCCGGTGTCATAGCGGCGTCATTCGCGTTCATGTTACCTGTGGCCACTGCGCCGAATGCCATTGTATTTGCCAGTGGCTATTTAAAAGTAACCGACATGGTAAGCATTTACTGGCATATATATATATATATATATATATATATATATATATATATATATATATATATATATATATATATATATATATATATATCATGCACGCGCACACACACGCGCGCGCGCACACACACGTATAGACGCACGAACGCACGCGCCCCCCACACACACTCACTCACACATACACACACACACACACACACACACACACACACACACACACACACACACAAACACACACACACACACACACACACACACACACACACACACACACACATAACCCTTGTTATTGTGGAGGCAAAATACTAATCTGGGCATTTTTATAACATATGACGTCACGGGACTGGCAACTCAACTGTTCCGTTGATGTTTGTATATTTTTATAGTAAATAATGATACAATGTTGTTGCAGGCCAAGGCTGGAGTGGTCATGAACATTATGTGCGTCGTCGTAGCAACATTTGCCATAGAAACGATCGGCATGGCGTACTTTGACCTCAACACGATACCATGGCCATCAAATTGTATGAATTCGACAAAGTGATGGTGGAATGTAACGTAGACATATCGGCAGGAAGCAACATGACGTCACGTGCAATGTATCAAACAGATGCAGACATCATATGGTGCTTGCCGTAGGATAGCAGTGCCGAAATGCCGCAACATATATGTGTGGTGTGTGTGTGTGTGCGTGCGTGCGTGCGTGCGTGCGTGCGTCTGTGTGGAAATGAAATGTTTTGAAGTCGTGTTTTATTTTGGAATGTATCATGCACACAGAAATGATAACGATACATAAAATATTTTTTATTAAAGCGTTTATACAACAGCTGTACATCAAAACATTGGTTATACAGCTTATGCTGGTGTTGTTTAGTAGTATGAGAACAATGCGTTTACTGCTTGTTGTCTACCACATCTGCTGCTTATTTTGCTTGTTATATACGGTGCAATGTTTTTTTGGCGATGGCTGCGCCAGTAGGCTAACTCCGGAGTAACACAAGATAAATTGAAATAATTCCTCTCGGATCTTCTGCATTTCGTCTGTCACAACAAAGTGTTATGTTCTTTGTTCGCTACAGACTCGGTCAGCAGTGATAAAATAAACGGGTGCATCACTTCTCAGGACGACATTCTGCCTTTACAGAAAATAATTGCAAGTGGAAATTCACTTAAGATTCACTTACAAAAAACCCATTTGCGTGTTGTAGTTGCTACAACCATGACAAGGGATGGTGGGGGAAGGGGTAGTGGTTCATTTCATAGTCTTGTTTTTAATAATAGACTTATTGGATCCGCCCATGACCGTTTTAGTTAAGTAAGTTAAAGTCCAAGTGTAGGTCACCCACGAAACCAATGTTTTGTCGCTGAGCGCGAATTTATTTTCATAGCAACTTCATTCGGTCCATTTCTGCGCAATTATTCTTCCATACACATCAAAATAAATTAATATTTTTTCCGGAGATATATGACACATCTGATATTTCCATGACAACGTCAATCCGAAAATAAACCAAAAAGACTACTACTAATGATGCTTACGGCTATTTAACTGGCTCAGAAATATGAAAATTTGACTGTTAACGTCAGATGACACCACTGATCGGATTGATTCATATCGGCGCTATGGCCTACATATACATAAATAAGGTATAATACAACACAGTTAAATAATCATAGTATGCATAAATATCTGATTAATGTCAAAAACCAGGGTGCAACATCATAATACCTACATAATCAGGGTCGAAAACAAATAATGATTTTTTTTAAATAGGAGTTTTTTTATTTATTTGATTTTTTTCGAAATCTGGTATATATATATATATATATATATATATATATATATATATATATATATATTTATACTGTTCTATTCAAATTAATATGGGTACTTATCTTAACAGAGGATACATGATTTTTGCTAATATAAAGATATATAATTATAGCATAGTTTGATTTATAACAGCAACAAAACTGTCTTTTTTTTAAATACATGTATAATAATAATATATATTATTTGATATAGCGCCAGATCCAATTTTAAATTGTTCGTGGCACTCATTGGGACGAATCCACCCATTAGACAGTGTTCACAAGGCCTCACGCCCTGTAGTTGCATAATATGTCTTGGAAAGGAAAGCATGCTGTGTGTCTGTGGCTGCAGTAGTGATAACTATTGTTTGCTGAGAGGGTAGATTAGCACCTGTCCAGGGCTCTGTATACTCTAGGATTTTCTAACCAGAATGTAAACTGGTACAGTATTAGTCTGTAACACAGACTATCTCACTTGAGTTCTAAGTGGACTTAAACTCATGGCTTCTGACTTGAAAGATACTTCCTCTGGAAGACAAGTTTGTGTGGCTTCACTGCATTCAGAAAGCGAATAGCTCAAACATACACAAAACTGTGTTGATCTCGATGCTTGTAAACAATTATTTGTGTTAAAATAATATAAATCAGCGATTAAAAAATCAGAAGTAAAAAATCGTAAATCAATTATTTGTTTAATTTTTTTGGAGCGATTTAAATCATAATTTAAATCAATGATTTAAATCAAATGAATCAAACAATTCTTTACATAATAATAATAGTGGTCTTGAGTAACAAACCTAGACAACTACAGTATGCTTAAATATTAACATCAGAGTGCAACAATATACTTTTCATGAATGCCCATAATACCTACATAATTATTACTGTTTTAGTACATTCAAAACATGAAAGGTAATTTCGGAACTAGTATGTTCTTGACACATCAAAAGAAAATATTGGTCCATGAAAAACTTAATAACAACTTTACACAAATTTACATTCGCCTGAATGAAATACTACTTGATTAACTTCACATTGACGATATGAATACAACATATTGTTGTTAATTTGTATTTATTATATGTCTAAAGAAAATATTGGCAGGGCAAACATAAATTGAAAAACAATATCAATCTAGACACTTTCAAGTACATATTGACATTCGACTGAATGAAATACCACACACTTCAGTTGACATTGAGAAAATTAATACAATGACTTTTTACAATTATTTTCACAATAAATGGTTAAATATTAAATACATAATTATTCAGTATTTGTAGCCAGTTTATTCCAGTGTTTGGGCGGCTGCTTTGTCACTAGTAATCGTCATCGTCATCCTGTCAAAGATGATACAACGTGTGTGTGTGTGTGTGTGCGTGCGTGCGTGCGTGTGTGCGTGCGTGCGTGCGTGCGTGCGTGCGTGCGTGCGTGCGTGTGTGAACTCCATTATAGAAATTGTAGTTTGTTCGTACGGTACGTATGCTTCGTTAAGCCGGTACAGCGACATATCTACAAATGTATTAAGTGACAAAGTATACTTATGTGTTCATTTGCTTTCATATAACGGGATTCCGTGCAGCTTGTTGATGTTATTTTGCTGGTAACACTGTCGTGACATCAACAAACAGTGTAGTTAATTATAATTATAATTAATTAACTAATTATACTGCTTACCATTTGTATTTGACGTCGTTCGTTTCCACTCGTGTAGAAGCAAGCAGTGCACCTTTGACGTGGTACGGATTACATAGCGGACTCGCCCCGGTGGCGTCGTCTTTGGTCGCGGTTACAGTGCTGTGCCTCTGCAAAAAGAGATAAAAGATAACACATACACATTTTATTTGAATACCCAATTATTTGAAGCATTGTGCTAATAATGATTTGAAGCATTGTGCGTATACTATTTATATGTTGAAACGAGACACAACATTTGCAGTACATTACTTGTTACATCAGCCGCGATTACCTTACTAACTATTACGTATTATTTAAAGTTATACAGCTTATTTTTCATATTTGACGTCGTCTGTTTGTTCACGCGCAGGAGCAAACGGTTCAAAAGATTTAGCGCAGTGCATGTTGTATGGCGGACTAGCCTTGGTGGCGGCGTCGACAATCTCAGTTACAGTGGTGTAGATCTACCAAAATATCAACAAGGTATGTATTTCCATTTAAAATGTACACCCCGCGCGAGTCTAGTGAAACCTGATTCCAGTATCGCTTCGTTTCAGGGCCTGCGTTCTCCATTCTTATTTCGGTGTCAGTTTCGATGACGCGGAGACTGACAGAACATTGATGCATTAAGCCAAAATATAAAATTATAGTAATAATCTTAATAATAATGACCAAAATAATGCAATTTATTGCCAACGTCGCACTTGTAGATACATATTTTGTATATTAAATAAACATGTATTTGCAAAAAATAAATCATCCGATGATGCATCTAAAACTATAGCACAATAGTTTTCTCTTTTATATGCGTATGTTGTAAACTGAAAGAGAGTGAAAGTGTAAACTTATGAATACACCCCATGTTAAAGAGAGTGAAAGTGTAAACTTATGAATACACCCCATGTTAAAGAGAGTGGAAGTGTAAACTTATGAATACACCCCTTGTTAAAGAGAGTGGAAGTGTAAACTTATGAATACACCCCCTGTTAAAGAGAGTGGAAGTGGAAACTTATGAATACACCCCCTGTTAAAGAGAGTGGAAGTGTAAACGTATGGATACACCCCGTGTTAAACTGATTTATCCACTACGTATCTGTCATCATTTACTGAGTACATGTGTATATGCTACAACTGTTACATGCATATTGTAGTTGTATAATTAACCAAGTGTTTATCTAGGAGTGTTATTCGATGCCACTACAAACAGTTGTGGAGGTATTATGATGATGCACTATGGTATTTGACATTAATCAGATATTTATGCATACCGCAGTTGTATATTTAATCAGGTGCTTATCAAGGATTGTTATTCACGACCATTACCCACCATTAGCTAGATAGCTAGAATTGTCATGTTTAATTACGATTTAACCTTGATGACACAAGTTGCGTGATGAGGCACTTTTGTTTTCCTGAAATTAAATGGAATGATGATGATATTCACCGCTGTGTTCATTTTGTTTTGTTTTTTGTTTTCTTAAAACAAGCTGCGTACGCAGCAACCTCTGTGACGGTGTGGTGGGTATCCAAACGGTAACGTTTTGATTGCGGGTTCGATCCCCTAAGAGTAAACATTGCATCTTACTCTTTTATGTTAGGGTAATTTGTATTTCATATTAAGCTGTGTTGCATTATACCTTATTTATGTATATGTAGGCCCTAGCGCCGATACGAATCAATCCGACCTGTAGTGTCATCTGACGGTAAAAGTCAAATAGTCATGTTTCTGAGTCAGTTAAATAGCCGTAGGTATTATTGGTGGAACGATGTACTCTTTTGGGTTTATTTTCGGATTGACATTGTCATGGAAATATTATATTTCTACAGTAGGTCGACCGAACATTTTTATTTCAGACAGCTTCTACAGATTACCAGTGGAAGGAAAAGGATTTATCGAAAACATGTGTCAGGGCATAGCGGGGTAAGATGGCCCCTTAAGCAGGATGTGTCATGTGTCTGCGGAAAAACTATTAATTTATTTTGATGTATATGGAAGAATAATTGTGCAGAAATGGACCGAATGAAGTTGCTGCAAAATAAATTTGCGGTCAACGACATTACATTGATTTCGTGGATGACCTACGTTTTAGACATTAGCTTACTTAACTAAAACGGTCATGGACAGGTCCAGGGGTGTCCATCATGTACCCGGGCACCCATCTTTATTTGAACCACATTTGTTTGATCAAGTTGTCGATTATCAAACAATGGGTGATAGTATGGGTTTGCAAAACCACATATTTGCGAAATATTAAAAATAATATTCTAGAAACATTCATGCTATTTGGTTTATGTTTCGAATGCACAATCTACTTTCTTTATACAGGCCCAAATACACGCGCGCGCGTGCATGCGTGCGTGCGTGTAAGTATGTACGGAAGTACGGACGTATAGACGTAAGCATGCATGCATATATACATACATACATAAGCTTTATAAGAAACATATGTAGCACCGCGTATAATTAGGAGTGTAAACAACATATGTTGTACCGCATGTAAACAAACAATATAAACAACATATGTTGTACTGTATGTAACAAACAATATAAACAACATATGTTGTACTGTATGTAACAAACAATATAAACAACATATGTTGTACTGTATGTAACAAACAATATAAACAACATATGTTGTACTGTATGTAACAAACAATATAAACAACATATGTTGTATTGCATGTAACAAACAATATAAACAACATATGTTGTACTGTATGTAACAAACAATATAAACAACATATGTTGTACTGTATGTAGCAAACAATATAAACAACGTATGTGGTACTGCATGTAACAAACAATATAAACAACATATGTTGTACTGTATGTAACAAACAATATAAACAACATATGTTGTACTGTATGTAACAAACAACATAAACAACATATGTTGTACTGTATGTAACAAAAATATAAAAAAAACATATGTTGTATTGTATGTAACAAACACTATAAACAACATATGGTGTACTGTATGTATCAAACAACAAAAGCATCGTATGCAGCAAGCAATATAAGCAACATATGTAGCACTGTACATAATAAGCAGGAGACTATAAGCATCCGATTGAGCACCGTGTATAACAAGCAATATAAGCATTGTTATCATACCAGTAAACAACACCAGCATATGCTGTATAAGAACTGTTTCTATCTTGATGTACCGCTGTTGTATAAACGCTGTGATAAAACGTATTTTACGTGTTACGCCACAAAATAAAACACGACCTCAAAACATTTCAGGTTCGCTATTTTACAATAAAGTCATACTTTCTCTGTCTACCATTATGTAAATGCATATATAAATACTTAAATTATTAATTATTCAAATGACACACACACGCACGCACGCACGCACGCACACACACACACACACGCATCATCATCATCATCATCATCATCAGTAGATTATTTCTTTTTTCCACACAAATACTACCTGCGTTCCTGGCTTTGTTCTCTGCGTACGATTTGACAGCAAAGCAAAATTAATAGTTATATATGTTGCAGTATTTCGACACTGCTATCCTACGGCAAATACCACGAAGTTTGCATATGTTTGTTACATTGCACGTGACGTCATGTTGCTTCCTGCCGATATGTCTACGCTACATTCCTAAGTTACATTGTCGAGTTCGTGCAGTTTGATGGCCACGGTATCGTGTTGAGGTCAAAGTACGCCATGCCGATCGTTTCTGTGACAAATGTTGTTGCGATGACGCACATAATGTTCATGACCACTCCAGCCTTGGCCTGCAACAACATTGTATCATTATTTACTATAAAATATACAAACTTCAACAGAACAGTTGAGTTGCCAGTCTCTGAGACGTCAAATGTTATAAAAAAAATGTCCAGATGAGCATTTTCCCAGCACAATTCCATCGTTTAAGCGTGCGTGCGTGCGCGCGAACGTGAATTATTATATTGCATTATATATACCAATACATGCTTACCATGTCGGTCACTTTTAAGTAGCCATTGGCAAATACAATGGCATTCGGCGGAGTGGCCACAGGTAACATGAACGCGAATGACGCCGCTATGACGCCGGGGAACATCAGATAAAGCGGATTCTTGCACATTTGTTGTGACTGAAATGCAATAATGACAAGTTTAGCATTGGAACACTAGAACCATGCCAATGTTCCAACGTAGCACGCATGGCATCATCATATTGGACAGTTAGCTATGACAGTGTAGAAAATAGCAACAATCTTTGACTAAGTAGACGCTTTTTAAAATGCTTACCTACCCTAAATATGTTCTCCTGGAAAATATTAAAAGAAAGAAAATCTTTCCTAACTACCTACCCTAATTTTTTGGTAAATACAGATATAATTTTTGAGGTTGGTTGAATTTTTATAGTGTATCGATCTACGTACCAACTTCGCGAGAATAGGCAGCAGTAGAGAAGATGTGGCCACGTTACTTGTGAACTCCGTCAGTGCTGCCACCATCGCCGCGACGAGCATAACTAACACCCAGCCTGGTAGATGGGCTAAAACTTGCAGGCGATCGCCTATCGCCGCCGACAATCCCGACACCTGACGACCAAGACATGTACTATGTACTAACTGGCATGGCCAACGAAACCTTGGAGAATATTAAGTCGTACTCTTATATCCATAATTGTGTCTACCTCAATATTTTCGTCATGCGATGCACAGAGCACAGGCAATGTGTTAAATGTTAGCACTAGTCAGAGTGCACTGGGTCTGTTGCATATTTATGAGATGGACTAATGTACGATACACACGAATTTCTGACGTCAGCCGTGAAGTGAACGCCACCTAGCGACTACTAAACAAAGCCAGAACTTACCAAACGATTGGTAAATTATGATGGACTACTAAACGCGTGTTTCTTTCTTTTCGCAAATGAACCTACTTATTTAGTGTATATAACATTCGGTGTTGTGAATGAGTACAACTTTACTGTTTACACGTGACTCACCTTGCAGACATCGGCCAGCGCGAATCCGCCACCAATCAAGATAATGACGCCCCACGGAAACTTGGACACGACGTCACTCCACTCCAGCAGTGCTGCGAAAATAAGTACATAACTAAATATTTTTATTATTCATATCTAAGTTATTTCATTGCTGCTTCAATCAAGATGGTGCATACTGGAACACTCCGAGATTCGTCTGCATACGTTTGATTATTATAACGTATTTTATCAGTTAAAGTTTTCAGAATTAAATCAATCAAATCCAATCAAAAGGTAATCAGTGTAGATCGGAACGTTCTCTTTCTCGTAGAGGGCAATGAATAAATGGAATGTAGATTGCGTGTAAATGTTAGCAACGTCAACATGTTTTAAAACAAAATAAAAAATATCTCGGAAGGGTGGGTTACACATTTTTTTGGACATCTCTTGTTTTGCCATGGATGGCAATTTTGTCTTGTTAAACCTTGCAATGTTACAAATGCACTACATGCATAATTTTATAGCGTCATCTCATCACAGTGCGCCACCTGGGGAATAATACGAGAGTGCACAGACGGAAGTCATTTAATGATGTTACTCTCAGCATAAATAAGAAAAAAATCATCCTACACGAGGCTGGCTCTTCTCGGCCGGCCTTCGGCCTCATCGTCGGAGCAGCAAACAATAACACGCAGACGAACAACGCGCAGCTGGCGTCGGTGACGTAGCTAGAACGAAGTAAAGCCTGGCTTACACAATGAAACGTCGGTGACGTAGCTAGAACGAAGTGAAACGTCGGTGACGTAACTAGAACGAAGTGAAACGTCGGTGACGTAGCTAGAACGAAGTGAAACGTCGGTGACGTAGCTAGAACGAAGTGAAACGTCGGTGACGTAGCTAGAACGAAGTAAAGCCTGGCTTACACAATGAAACGTCAGTAATGCTCCCAAAATAAATAAGAAAGTCGAACTAGACGTAGATATAACATATGTTCGGTTCTCAACCAGAATATGTAGTAACACGCGCATAACACAAGATATTGAATACTTGAATTACAATTGTTGAAGAAGGATATAATTCGTGTTTATTATGAATATCGATAAACTTCAAAATCGCTTGTCCTGACTGAACGCTCACCCTTCCTTGAACAGTTCTCCCCATCCAGGGATGAATCTGGGGTCGCGTAGGAGCCATAGGAAAGCCAGCAATAGAAACAGCACCACGTTGAATCCCTCGGCGAATCTGCATGTTTGAATGCCAATTGTAATCTTGACGTCAAACGCATTATCATCATATTAAAGTTAACGTCTAAACGTCATATTGGCGTCAACATTGTGATCGTCATCATAAGGTTACCATCAAAACGTCATCTTGATGCCAACTTCATAATCGTCATATTAAGGTTTTCATCAAAACGCCATCTTCGCGCCGACATCATAATCGTCAGCTTAACGTCAACGCCACTATCGCCATCTTAATACCAACATGTCAACGCCATAATATCGTGAAAATCGTCATCATCACCTAAACGTCAACATATTTTTAATCGTCATCGTAACGGCAACACCGTACTCGACATCTTGACATCACCACCTTATTTGTCACTCTCTGTTTTAGTTACATTACGTAAATCGTCATTTCAACGTTAACATCTTAATTGTCATCTTCCGTGTTTTATTGACCTGTGTCGTAGTTTGCGTCACCATTATTACCATGATATTCGTCAACATTGTTTCACAATCACATATCCGTACGAACGGATGGATTGTAATAATGTTGTATTACTAGGGCACAGGAGGGTATAATATACAAATGTTCATATTGATCAAGTGACCAAGTCATTGTATGAAATAATGCATCAGACGAGAAACAACATGTACGCATTTTCCAAATTACAAGCGTATATCATTACTGTCTACGTAATATAAATTATATTATTAAAATTGCTACACTTTTTTTTCAGAGACTAAGTACGTCAACAATTTCAACACACGGAATGTAAGATAAAGAGCTAGATCATTAATAGCACACAGACGATATATACATGGAAAGATTCTTTCCCCCGTACGATGTCCCCTTACCCTGGGCGTCTTACCCGCTCTACCGTCAATGAAACTCACCCAGTGCATACAATGACTACAGATACACGACCTGTGTCTTACCTAAACGGTCCGAGGTCGTAATAGTCCTCACGAATAACGGCTCTCACTGCCTTCTCAATCTCCGGGTTACCCTCATCTTGACACCCTCCGCCTCTCAAGCGGCATCTACAAGAGTGTGTCGTGATTCACAAATACCTTAAGACTCGAACATGGAACATATTTTAATGTAATTTCAAAAATTCCAGTCTACAATTTAGTGAAGTATTGTGGGAATATCAAGTGTAGATTATGTTTATTCTATTGACGTTCTTGTAAAAATGTTTAAACGAAATAATGAAACATGACGTTGTCATAAGTACACGTGAGCATGTACTTTTTGTATTATTTATTTACTATCCACCCAGACCAATCCACTCGTCGCACTAGTTTTTATTTCAATATTTCATGCAATTCTGTGATTTATCAGACTTTCTCTTCAGTTGCGAACTTCCTCTACTTATATTATATTGTTTTGATTTACTTGTTGAGTTGTTCGGTCACTTTACCTTATGGAACACCACTTTACCTTATGGAACACCACTTTACCTTATGGAACACCACTTTACCTTATGGAACACCACGTTACCTTATGGAACACCACTTTACCTTATGGAACACCACTTTACCTTATGGAACACCACTTTTACTAGTATTAAGCTTGATATGAATAATGATTACTTAATGTTCAGAGATATTGTGCTTCAGATGAAATGACCAACCGCTAAAAGTATCATTAATTAAGATTAAATATGTCCTCACCTACACCCTATAAAGAGCATTTGCAACCAAAACCAGCCGATGACGAGGCAGACACCCGAGAGAGGAACGCCAAAGATCATCCAAGACATAAACGTAATTGGAGACTCAGCCAGGCCTTTGCTAGCGTACTCACTGAAAAACAGAACACCAATGACGTCGTAAACACGAGATTGACCCACTCTAAGCAAGATCGTTCACGACAAGAGCATCAGCGTCAGTCAATCCTTTGTGAAGCGAATGACATATGGAAAATGAACGATTCTGCACCACAATTGAGTACAAATATTAGTTGTGGTCTGTAATGTCGGTCAGGAAATTCACAACTTCGTAGAAAACATTTATCAATATAACGCCATGGAGTTGTTAGAAAAACATATCGATATGACGCCATGGAGTTGTTAGAAAAACATATCAATATGACGCCATGGAGTTGTTAGAAAAACATATCAATATGACGCCATGGAGTTGTTAGAAAAACATATCAATATGACGCCATGGAGTTGTTAGAAAAACATATCAATATGACACCATGGAGTTGCTAGAAAAACATATCAATATGACGCCATGGAGTTGTTAGAAAAACATATCAATATGACGCCATGGAGTTGCTAAAAAAACATATC
>BSQZ01000016.1:3901530-4064030 GCA_033239005.1 Lamellibrachia satsuma | reverse complement strand
AAAAGTAATCTGAAGCTGTAATTAGCGTAATTTTAATCGTTATCTTTCCTTTCTCCATTTTAATTTTCCTTGTGTCTTACCTAATCCACATCGACAGGAACCAGGTGGGAAACATAAAGCCGAACATCAACCTGTGAATACAATGTTGTGGATTACGATTCGTCGAATGGCACAAGTGGTTATTATGAAACGAGACGCTTTTAACACCAATCATTTTAGCCTGACCAAAACACAGTTACGTTTAAAAAGTTACGCAAAGTTGCGTGAACTGTTGTGTTAGATTACTTACGACATGACATACATATCAACCGCAACAAAGCCAACGCTAATTATCGTGGTGATCATCCAACGTTGTTGATACAACATTAACTTAAGCCGTTACTGCAACAAACATGGCGTAACGATTATACGAACTGTCAGACAAAAATATCTGTTGTTTGGTCAAAATGTTAACTTTAATAGTTCATGCACAACTATTATGATTATGGCTTATGACCGTCTCCCGAAATCCATTCTCCATGGGGAGGTAACTGCAGACAAACGCCCAGTTGGCATGCCTAAGTTTAGATACACGGATGTAATCAAAATAGATCTGACGGACTAAGGCACCAATACTCTGGATTGGCAATCAGTTGCCGAAGACCGATCTACCTGGCAAGATGTTCGTTTTGGTCGTTCTACTATTGACATCAAAGCGCACCGGTCTAACCAAGATATCAAGCATGATAGACGTCATGCTGGCAATTTACCGACATGATGATGAAGCAGCTATGACATCATGCTGGCAATTTATCGACATGATGATGAAGCAGCTATGACAAGCATTGTCACAAGACATCATGTTGGCAATTTACCGACATGATGATGAAGCAGCTATGACAAGCATTGTCACAAGACATCATGCTGACAATTTACCGACATGATGATGAAGCAGCTATGACAAGCATTGTCACAAGACATCATGCTGGCAATTTACCGACGTGATGATGAAGCAGCTATGACAAGCATTGTCACAAGACATCATGCTGGCAATTTACCGACATGATGATGAAGAAGTTAAAGACAAGCATTGTCACAAGGGTCGTGAAGCTGGTCATTACAATATTTTGCTCTGTGTCCCATCTTCTGACCACCAACGACATATGAAAGACGTTATGTTAAGTAAGTCGTTTACCATTTCTTTTTGACGCCGACTAATCTGAGAACGGCGAGTGCGACACGTCTGTGCAGGTTGCAGCACTCTATGGACACGGCCACCATCAAACCGCCCATGATCAACATGTTTGTGTCCTGAAAGGCGACACGGTAGGCTATCAAGTACAACAATTTATGCAGTGTTATTATCAAACACGAGTAGATTTTAATAGTAGTATTTTAGTACATCAGTGTCATAGTTTCCATGAACAGATATTTAGTACGACAGTTCACTCAAACACTCTATGATGGATATTTTAGTATATGTTTGAAATAATTTTATATACCCGGATGCCAGCAGACACCACGTTACCAGCATGTTTGTGTTCTGAAAGTTGTTACGTTAGGACACCTTGAATACAATTCATACACAACAAACATAACGTCATCAGCATGTTAATGTCATGAGAACATCTCGTTGGAAGACATAGTACAGATCAAAAACGACAAATATCATGTCATCAGCATGTTAAGTCGTGAAAACATCTCGTTAGAGCACATTACGCGACAAACATAACGTCATGAGCATGTTAATGTCATGAAAACATCACTTTAGAACACATACTACATTTCGTATATGACAAACATCACGTCATCACCATGGTAATGTCATGAAAACATCACGTTCGGCCACCACGAAACCATGATTGTCACGTACTCTAGTCCTCCCGACTGATAACACTATTAAAAACTTGTGACACTTAAGTTACTTTTTTATTTAAAACTACATTTTAATTTAAAACATAAAAAAATGTCAGACTTACCTTAAGATAATCGTTAAATTTATAACCACCTTTGAATTTAAAACCGCAAACACCAAAACAAACTACTTTATTTAAGACTTACCTTCAAATAATTTTTGGCGATGTCTTTCGCACCCATCACTCCCAGCATGGGAAATATGAACATTGGCATGAGAGCCGTGGCCGGAAGAGGGATACTCTCAGTCATCCAGTACACGGCCATCACCAGCACCCCATAGGCAGCCTTCGCCTCCTGGTGGGGAGAAACGTACTAGTGGGTTAACTACATTAGCATGGCCAATGTATGACACTTTTGAAAGGCAACCACTTGTTCGGAGCGCAACACGTATACAAATAAACGATTGACTATTTTGGCCAAATTCGTGACGTGTTTTGCTCGTTTTTTTTCGGAGTATACACTAAAAGATGTACGTCCGTTAGATATACTTATGGTCTGTCATGGGAAGTAACAATAAATGTGTAACTTGCTGTGGAGTCACAGAGTGGTGGTCTCTACTTCGAACACCAGAAACAAGGTGTGTTAATATCATACACAGTGGTATGTGCCTAACTGGAAGAAATAAAATAATAATGTACGCTTACTCAATATCGACCTCAGCGTGCTGCGTAGGAGTTGTGTGCACAGAGTGCCCAATAGACGGAGACACTAGTCACTATTTGTTAGTACATCCGAGTCCTATAGACGGAGACACTAGTCACTATTTAGTAGTACATCCGAGTCCGGTAGAGAGCAAAAATCTACTATTGTAAACAAATGTTTTCTTTCGTTGGAGATAACTCAGAAACGTCGTCAAAATAAAACAGAAGCGTATGTGTACATAACACTACATTATGTCATTACGTTTCAATGCTAAAGTACTGCGGCAACTACACAAAGCATTGCAGTTGTTGCATAACATTTAGACCAGAGCAGAGATCCACGCGATTAACAAAGGAACTGACGGTTGGCACTCACCGATGACGAGTTGGCTAGCGGTATTGGCAGTAACAACAACGGCGTCGCTACAAACACGACAGTTCGCCACGATACACGAAGCACTTTAAGTTGATACATCATTGTGCGTGTTTTACTATATTCCTGGTGTTATAAAGGTAGTTAACGTTGCCAAGATCTCTCGCTGGCCCACACAGTTACGGGCGTTTAAAATCGGGCATTATGTCCGGTTGTTGGTGAATCAGACCGTGTCCTTGCTTTGATTACCTCGCTCGCTAAACATGAGTTCGCCACCTGTTCACGGTCCATTCATAATATAAGCATGAACAACTTCGAAGGTTAACGACGGTGCGCCATTCTAGTGCGACTGTTGAAAGTTAATTTGGTATATAGGTCACCGTCATGCACCGGTCGCGCTAGGCTCGTATCATTCGACTGTGTCATAAATGGACCAGGTGCAATGTTGCAGCTCACAGCTGCCTGTTGGAGACACATAGGACCGAGGCGTTTTGTTTTGTTTACACGTAATGGTCTCACTCGTTCGTGGCGACAACACACGATGCTGAATAGTAGGGCCTAAATAAGCGTCGTTTCCGTTTACAGGTTAATTCGCTGTAAAAGTATGGTTATAGTCCTGCTCAGTTCACGTGGGTGTGCATACACAGCTAACAGTCATGTTGGTTGCTTTCCAAAATAGGTAACTCTGAGTTTCGTCGATCTTTGCGGAACTTTTCCATTTCAATAACGTTTTTTTGCTACACTATGAGTGCCAAGCAAATGGTGTCTGTTCACACACAGGTCGTATCATAGTCTCGCTTGAAAGAATGTGGTTTAACAACTCTAGAGACAAGGAGGTTAAGAGGAGATCAGATTGAAGTTTTTAAGATATTGAATGGGTATGAAAATATTGATAGAAATATGTTTTTCTCACTCAAGAAGGATAGCAGAACTAGAGGACATGAGGTAAAATTAGTAAAGGATCAATGTAGATTGGACATCAGGAAGCACTCGTTCTCACAGAGGACAATAAATGAATGGAACAAATTGTCTACAGATTGTGTAACTGCTAGCAGCGTGAATATGTTTAAAAATAAGGTTGACACATATATCAGGAGGGCGGGTTATAAGTAGGTGAACATTGTTGGACTCTCGATAAGCCAATGGCTTCCTTGTCCACTTGCCATCTGGGCCTTTGGCTTGGATGGCAAATCTTGTCTTGTTAAATCTTGTCTTGTTAAATCTTATCCGACTCTCGCTCGCCTTCGTGAAATCGCCGAGAAAAGAGTCTGTCTCCAAAAGCATGGTCTGACTGTTACGGTGTTACTCACTCCATTTGGTGTAGACGTTGCAGTGAATCGCCAACAGCCAATCATCGTCATTATCGATATGCTAAAATTCAGCGTGAATTAACTTTTCAGTGTGAAAGTTGTGTCAATATAATCAAAGTTTAAAATTTACGGTCGGTTTGTGTCCAGCTCCGGTGTGTTCGACAAATGGTGAGACACATCCCGGAGCTTGGATAATCCAGGTTAGTCGTTACACGGAATCGTAGTCGCTATTATCATTGTTACACTATATCAATTGGCTAGGTGTCGCCACCGACTGCACTATTAAACCAAAAACGCATTTCGAAATACGAAACACATCACAAATAAAACCAAGCTCCCCACCAGGGGCGCTACTACCCATTTCACCACTGCAGCAACTAACATTTGATGTGCAAATTATGCAAACTGCATGCATTTAATTTGGTAATCTCCTAATTTTCTCTAGAAATATAAAAATTTAATTGCTTGTTGATAGTGTTTGCATTGAAATTGCGTATAGGAACAAAATAACGTTCGTTTTTTGTTTGAAACTATGTTACGTATACTCAAGCTGTAAACAACAATCGTGTTACCCTGCCAACCGGTCACTCCAGTGGCGTAACGAGGCCAAGTGCCGCTGGGGGGCAAGAGTAAAAAATGTCCCCCCCAAACAAAAAGTGCAGTAATAGAATAGGTATCGCTAGTGATATTGTTACGTGCACCAGTATTGGCTAATGTCAATTGAGTTACATTTAACGTATTCAAGCATGATTACTTCAATATTTGTGTAATATAACAGCGATGTGTTTAGAATTCGTGTAGACCACAACGTATAAATATGGATGAATGTTGCGTAAGTAAAACAATTTCCCCAAAGTGCCACAATAAAAAAAATTATAATCACGTTGTGGCAGTGGAGATACGCTGAGTGGAGCCACTGTTGAGAGCGTGAGTTTTGAAGTTGCTTGAGGGACTTTGCAAACTAAATCGCATGGTGGCAGCACACAACAACTCGGTCCTCATTACACCCACTTCAGGGATCATGCCTCAGTTAGACTTCCTGGTGTGTTACAGAAGAATGTAAGGCACAGTAATTTTAGATATGCGTTATTTTAAAAAAATCATCATCTTACATAACTGCATTTGAGCCAGGCACACTGGCAAGTTTGCTGGTAGAACATGTTGGCAATGTAACTGTGGATTTTTAGATGATTTCAATAGGCGGAAGTATTTTTGAAATTTTGTTTGCAACAAGGCACGTGTGCATAGTAATTCATGCAAAAAATGGTAAAAATTGACGGGTATGGCACGTTCAGGCATTTTAAATGAGTTACAAGTACGAGACTTTGACTAAACTCGATCAGCGTGTCAATGAGATAATGGCAACGGCAGGTAAGAAGTTTCAGAATTTTTGATGGTCCCGTTTTCTTATAATTGTGCAAAACGTTAACATGGTCGCCAATGGGAAACGTAACAGGAGGCTGAACCCTTCAACAGAAGAACTTCGATGGAGGGTAGAAATCAAGGTCAAGAGAATAACCAGGGTTAATATACAATACAATACATTGTATTACACATGAATATTGTAGTACATATATATATATATAACATTACATGAACAAATTATGGTTCATTAAACACATACGCGGTCTAAGTGTCTGAATATATATATATATATATATGTTTTTTTATTTAATAAAACATTAAGTCTGTTTTACAGTTTATTTGTTTTTCGTCTTTTTTATAAGATTATATGTTTATCTCTAAACTTAGCGGGCCGCGGGCTTACCCATCTTTGGCCCGCGGGTATGGGCCGGGCCTGGGCCTGAAATTTGCGGGCCGGGCCTGGGCCAAACATTCACGGTCTGGGTCGGGCGTGGACCTCAATTCTAGTTTGCGGGGCTGAGCCGGGCTGGGCTTGACAAATTATTGCGGGCCTGGGCCGGGCCTGGACTCTAACTGCTAATTGCGGGCCGGGCTTGGGATAAAATTGTAGGCCCGCGCAGGGCACTAGTGGATATATACGAATGGTCAGTCTTCGCCCAGCGTGGCTGAATGCTTCCCAAAGAGTCGAGTTGGTGTTGGAATGATCAGGTCTGCCAGAGGGGAGAGTATAAAACGCTCAGAACACGATACTGGATACACGCGCATTATAGGAACAAATACTTTAATACACAGAATAAATAAATAAATAAATATCTGACAAGGTTGGGGTGCGCACTGTTGAACAATTGTTGGACTCTCGATAACCAATGACTCACATGGAGCTTCTTGCTTCGGCCGGTAATTTTAAATAATAAACATGTCATTGGTAGAAAGAACCTTGGGCATATTAGGCGCGATCTATTTCGGACTAGGCCGCCATGTGAAGCCTGAAAATGTGTCTAGAAAATAAATTTCGTTCCGACCACTGGGAGACTAAGTTTTCTATGCGGTGTTAAAGGGACAACCACATGCACGACGTTGTGTTAACAGTTTAACTCTGATATCCTACCAGTTTGAAAGTTTTACTCGCGTTTATGTCGGACTATTGTTTCTTTCCACTAGAGCAGTAATTTTGAATCTAGACTAAGAATCCACTCTAAGAAGAAGTGCGGATGGAATGAAGACGAGCATGTATAGCAATGATGTAGAGACAAGCTGATAACATACTGCATGCTATCAGCGCTTCATCGAAAACTAAATTTTGGTGTTAGTAAAATGCTGATTACATTCATATATAGACGTTTTGTTGTTGTAAATGTAAGTCATCGTTGAAAGAATTTTATATGTTAATGAAATTGTTATTGCTTTTACGTACTATTTAAATACTAGATGGATTTTGGGGCCGTTTCTGCTACATCTAAAACGTCTTAATATAATAATATGCCATTAAAGAATTAAATAATGCGAGAGATAGATATTCTTAACCACTAACGATTATTTCATCGATTAAATGCAACTAAATTGTTAGAAATTAACATTTAAGAGAAATACTTACATTCATGAAATGATATAGACGCTTTGAAAAAAGAAAAAATTGCAAAAAAATGACTACATATCTACTGCTATGCATGTTTGAAAGCCCTACGCCAACCACGATGCATTATTGTCTTTGCCTGTATAAATCTGAATATTGTGTTGTGTACATCTTCGTCCAATAAATTGAAATATGCTGTACAAATAGGCTTCTTCCGTACGGCACTATATGAATAAAAATGAAATATGCTGTACATTTTAAACAAATAGGCTTCTTCCGTACGGCACTATAATTATGAATAAAAATATGTCACAAACCTGTTTATACTTCATTTAACCATTTTCCTCCGATATATCAGATGTTAACCCTTTAGCAAAGATGCCAGTCGTTATCTCCCATACGAGTGAACGATACACTGTCAACTTAACAATTATGTAAACCTAACTCCATGTGGTTCAACCAGGCGCAGAGCAAGCAGTTCATATGTTAATGTTTACTGCACAAGAATAAATGTCTATGTATGTTGCGTTTGCCTTCTTATTTCAGTGACATCTATGACAAGCAACCATGTGCGTCAATTTGAAGTTTTGAATTCAGCCCGCCAGATGTGTTGTTTGACCGGGTTGGAATATATATTTCTGCCATTTGTACTGGCAGACAAAATGGAGCGAAATTAATGAGACGATGTTCAAACACTTATCTGTGTTTCCTCATCATAACCATGGGAAAAAATCGTGCCTCCAATGAGAGCAGCTCAGAACAGCACTTTGGATGTGTCGACATAAACAATGATAGGTGTGATAACATTGACAATGCGACGGATTTAGATCGAGTTACAAGATTTGCCAAGAAGACAGTTCAAACATCAATAAGCTACAAGGGCAGCCTATCGATATCCAAATTGCAGAGCCACCTCACTGCGATCTCAAACAACAAAAGGAATCGTTGAATTCATTATGGACCAAAGTGCACAAGCAAACGTCGGTTCTTGGAGGTGAAACCCTCAAAGTACAAACAACCTACTTGTGTAAAGCAGGATTTACGGCGAGAGCATGACTTGCGCTGCAGCCTACTTTCAACAACAACACCACGTATTGAAGAACTTGCTAAAGTAGCTCAAAGCCAGGAATCTCACGAGTAAGTTGTCAAGTGTAGCTCTTAAACTTTGGTCATTGTTGTTCAGGAAACAGATTTAATAAATGTTCTCGTTGCTTATTCATTTGTTGTATCCCTATTTATTTTAGCATTATTTATTAATTATGTATTACAAGTCATGTGTTTGAAGGCATGGGTCGCCGAGAACCATAGGTCTAACACTAACATAATTTGAAAACTAGCTGTTATAATCACAGTTGTTTCCTTTGTATCCAAGTTGATATTAGCACTGCGTGGTTCTTCATCTCCTTTCAGTCGAGATACATATTTGTTTGTCAAATCGGGTGTTTCTAGATATCTCTGGATATGTTTTGATGTCAAAAAAACATGATCATTACAATGTTTAGGAAACATTTACAAAAAGTAAACTTAGGTAGCCCTGTGCCTGTCTGTCTGCCTGTCTTTTTGTGTGCGTGCGTGCGTGCGTGCGTGCGTGCGTGCGTGCGTGCGTGTTCTTCGGTTTTCGATAAGTGGCCGTCAAAAAAGAAGAAGAAAACACTGGAATGAGTTTCAGTAAAGCAACGCCTTCGCCAACCTGTTGGAAAATATGGTTATTGGCATTACATATGGCGCTTGTATTGCCAAAGACATGAAACATAATATCGTCATATCTATTTGGCACTTGCCCAATTTCTGCGTCGAGCAGTCTTCTGTATCGATCATAATACGTCGGTTATGTAAACCATGTTCTCCTGTCTATGTTTACGAGATTGGGGACTGCGCGAACTGGCTTGCCGTTAACCTATCTCGGTATACAATTTACGACCCAAGTTCGTGCGTCAGACCAGTCTGGGAGCGCAACGTTACATAAAGGACATCTGCGTTGTATAGTTGGGAACAGATTCAACGGTACCGCGTATGTTATTTAAAAAGAATCAGTGGCATTGTGAGGAAAACAGGTGGTTGTTTAGTTAGGGCGACTCATAAAATGGCAATCAAGTCTGATGTACTTGGAAATTTACATTATAGTGTTCGAGATGTCCACAATTTAGTTAAAATTCAGTCAGATGTTAATCATTATTTATTACACATTGGTTGCATTACCTTCTGACAATAAGGGCAATACGAAAGATATATGTTCAGTATGAAACCATATGTAACAAACGTGTTTTGAAAGTACACCCTATTTACAATTGTTCTTTCATAACAATTACCGAGCGTAGGAACGGAAGAACAATTCCATTTTTGTGATTTTCATCTCTTCTTCGTTTCGTCAGCGACATGCCACTTCAACTGGTTATTATTTTGTCCACCTCTAGCTCTGTGTTTGTGGTTTTGTCATTTTATTTTTAGGATGGAAATGAGACATCAGTTTATGAAGGTTTGGATTGTTCTGTTTTCTCAGAGCCATTGAGCAGAACATTTGTCACTTTGATACTGAAGATTCAAATTTGTTTTTTTTTTGTTTAAGAAAGATGCTGTATTCCATAACGTTTAAAGATGAGAAATGCGCTATTTCACATTCTCATCAGTTGGTCATTTGTCTGTTGTTACACTGCCCATAATATAAGTAAATTTGTTGTCTTCCTCAAAATGTTTTCCCTTGAGCTGTACATTACTTTGGTGTATGTTATTTACTTTCACGAGTGTTATCTTATAAATATATGTTATTCACTTTCATGAGTGTTATCTTATAAATATATGTTATTCACTTTCATGAGTATTATCTTATAAATATATTTTATTCACTTTCATGAGTGTTACTTATAAATATATGTTATTCACTTTCATGAGTATTATCTTATAAATATATGTTATTCACTTTCATGGGTGTTATCTTATATGTTATTCACTTTCATGGGTGTTATCTTATAAATATATGCATTTATCCTTAGGTCCGTTTTCTCTACTTCCTTCTTGTGTCAGGTTCAATGTTTCAAGATATCTACTTAAAGTTTTCGGATTTTGGTTAAGTATAGTCATACTATGCTATTTTTATAGTTTGAATTTGGAAACCTGCAAATCGCTGAGGAAGCAGATCCGTTGTGATTGAATCTTGACAAGAGCTTAATGGGATCAAATTCCGGCTCAAATCCCAGTTCGAATTTCCGCTATGATGTTAAGGAATTTTAAGGAAAATAGGCGCCTAGCGGGTTTAATTTTTGCGTAGAAACATTTTGCAGCCCGACAGATGGCGCGCACAACGGACAGCATTGCGCATACATTGCAACGCTGTCACCTGTTTCATGCGGGCGCCATATTTTCTCATGGGAATGGGTATACAACGTAATTTCCCCGTGTTAAGACAAACGTCGGAACTATAGCCTTCTAAGTTGCCGAACCAACGATGTGGAATTCACTTCCTATTAGTGTTAAGTCGGCAGGAAATATAGTAACATAGTTGCCGTCTACTAAAAACCCGCCTGTTTAAATTCGCTTATCCTCCATAGCTCCTCTGCGTACTAATCGAACTGTTTATGACCGACTAGAAATTGTATAACCCTTTTGTTTTGGTGCGCTGCAGATCTTGGTTATCTCGAATATTTTAGCGCAGTAGAAGTGTTTTATTGTAATGGATTTTGTGTTTTTATATGCGCGCGATGTGAACCTCGCTGTGTCGCGACTATATGACGCAAAAGAATGTAACACTAAGCCACACATTTATCAGACTAAACCAGTTACGTAACATCCATGCAACAGAGAGGACATTCTTCAAATAAAAAACGGCGACAGATATGACGAAGGCAGAGGTAGTTTTTTCTACCTTGTCGCCGAATATATTACCACCCAGCATGCAGCATCGATCCGCGGTGAAGTGTCTCGGACCTTCATCGACATTTCCAACCGCGGCAACACGACATGCTATAAAAGCAAAAGATGTCGCGGCCGTCTGGAATCGATGCAACAAAAACGCCCGGCGAACTACTTTGATCGGCGCCGTTGATGCACATTAATTGGTTCTAATTTTGACGGACTGATTTTGACTCGTGTGCGTGACCCTGACGCACTTCTCTGTTCGCAACATGCAGTACGGGAACGACTGCAAAATAAGAACCAGAGAAGAGGAAACGGAAAGGGGACAGCTGGTGGAATGAGGGAAACCATCGTAGTAGACCTGCACGACCACGAATACAGACATCACGTGAAAGTAGACGAAATCACTGCTAATCTGCAACATAAACAGTAGCCGCTTCTGTCGTCAGTCGCCATGTCCAGATGTTTACGTGTGCATGTCGATAACTAAATGTAGTCAGCGTGAAAAAGCACTTATAAATGAATGTGTATATTTCAGTCGAAAGTACCGCATTTTGAATCAACTTAATGGCTGCCTTTATGAGCCTGCACAATTTCGTTCTCTCCATGTCGCGTCAACAAAATGAGTACCTGGCAATAGACGTGTGAATGAATGCGAGCAGTGGCAGAATGGTAGAGAAGTTGAGTTAGCGGTAAAATGATTAAGTCTGCCAGGGTGGCGTGTACATAAACGCATCTAGAGGACCAAATACCCAGCTATACAACATATCCTTTACCGTTTTTTATTTCAAAGAAATTATCTGTTCAATAATATGCCATAATTATAATAAGACGGGCGATACAAGTCATAGCTAAGTTAGTTGGCCGTTATATTGCATGGTTTTCTAGACGTTTTCTGTAGAGTCGCGTCAGTACAACGGTTATAGCCCAATCTCGTACTTGTGGGTCCGACGAATATGCAAATTGTCGCCTGTACAGCATGACACTGACCATTCACAATGACGCAAAATCTTTCAAACATCAAACACCAGCACCGACCGAAGATTGTGCTGTTTCGAGTGAGAAAGGTCACCCGATGTTAACAATACTTTTGAAGGACATTTGACGATCATGTGCACTTTTCCCATAAACATTTGCCGCTGGCAGACCAGTCATTTGAGCTCATTCTCCCTCCCTCTCTCTCCCTCCCTCGCTCCTTCCCTCACTCCATTCCTCCCCTCCCCCTCTCTCTATCTAACTTTTGATTGCTCGTGTGCACCTCCAACGTTCCCATCCATACATCAGCACTAAGATAACATTTGCTGGCCACAAGAGGACATTCTTACCAACTGTCTCCCTCCTCTGGAATGAACGCACAGAGGAAATAGTTGCAATCAGTGAGAGAGACAAGTTCGAGACTTCCTTGATGCCTTGCGTCAGCGCCCGCCCTCAGAGAGGAGAGAGACAGCTGCTCTGTCAAGGAAGAAGCACAGCATCTTCATTTTTTCGTTGCAGTCTCATGACGTTTGTCGAAGGAAGCTGTCGTTTTGGTCATTCTGGTTCTTATCTCCGTCCTGCGGTCACCATCGCATCCCAACTCCCTCTCAATGCCTTCTCTATTGATGTGTCTCCCAAATAGACCACAGTGACAGATTGCTGTGCTTCAAGTGTTTTCGTCTTTGCTACACTGATCTTCAGCCCAGTTTGCTCAGCTAAATAGGTCAGACGATCCGTTTTTCTGTGCATCTGTTCACATGTGGCAGTGACGTATCTATAGGATCTTGCCAAGGGGGAGGCCAGGGGGCAATGGGGCGGGGGGGGACAAGGGGGACAAGGGGGCAAGCCTAGTCTCTCCTATGCTACCATGTAGTGGCGCAACTGAAAAATACGGGAAAAAAATTTAAGCCAAGAAGGGCCATGGTCCAGTGCCCCTAACCCTAAATTGTCGTCTGCAAAGTTCAAGTCCTCTAGTACCCTTTTGTCAATCTGTGATAGTACAGCTGATATTAGTTAGTAATGCTACTAACTATATACGATAATAATTATAATAATAATAATAGTACTAGTAATAATATATTGCGTAATACAAATAATAATGCATAAAATGTAATTAAACATCATTATTATTGTTTAATTGATCATCGTGATCAATGTAATAATAATAATATAATTGCAAACATTTAGACTACACTTTTCTCTTTGCAGGTTCATGTGTTGCACTTAGCTGGCTCTCCGAGTGACATTATTTACTTAATTACAAGTGACATGTCACTTGGCTGGCCCTCCGAGTGACATTATACACTTAATTACAAGTGACATGTCACTTGGCTGGCTCTCCGAGTGCATTATACACTTAATTACAAGTGACTTGTCACTTGGCTGACTCTCCAAGTACATTTTACACTTAATTACAAGTGACATGTCACTTGGCTGGCTCTCCGAGTGCATTATACACTTAATTACAAGTGACATGTCACTTGGCTGGCTCTCCGAGTTCATTATACACTTAATTACAAGTGACATGTCACTTATGACATGCCACTTGGCTGGCTCTCCGAGTGCATTATACACTTAATTACAAGTTACATATCACTTGGCTGGCTCTCCGAGTGCATTATACACTTAATTACAAGTGGCATGTCACTTGGCTGGCTCTCCGAGTGCATTATGCACTTAATTACAAGTGACATGTCACTTATGACATGTCACTTGGCTGACTCTCCAAGTACATTTTACACTTAATTACAAGTGACATGTCACTTGGCTGGCTCTCCGAGTGCATTATACACTTAATTACAAGTGGCATGTCACTTGGCTGGCTCTCCGAGTGCATTATGCACTTAATTACAAGTGACATGTCACTTGGCTGGCTCTCCGAGTGCATTATACACTTAATTAGAAATGACATGTCATTTGGCTGGCTCTCCGAGTGCATTATACACTTAATTAGGAATGACATGTCACTTGGCTGGCTCTCCGAGTGCATTATACACTTAATTAAAAGTGACATGTCATTTATGCTCCTCGCCATCTACCTATATCTGCCTGGAATATAACAACCGTTGCATTACTACTAAACATGTTGAACGCTCAACACCGATTGAGTTATCGATACTTCTAGACACTTCCAGTGCTCTGTCCTTGGACAAACCTTCAAGGTGCATCTGTACTGACGCAGAGCAATTGGGAGTATGTGTCTCTCCTGCAATATTTTGTAACAAATTACCTTTGAAAACGACCTAACACTGTGTTGACAAATATATATATATATATATATATATATATATATATATATATATATATATATATATATACAAGTATATATATATATATATATATATATATATACAAGTATATATATATATATATATATATATATATATATATATATATATATATATATGTATGTATATATATATATATATATATATATATATATATATATATATATATATATATATATATATATATATATATATATATATATATATATATATATAGCGTGCGTTTCAGTACTTCGTAGAACGATCTCTAAATCATCCTACAGACCATAATAACAAGATTTAACAACAAGGCAAAACAAACAATTTAATATTATGTCCGGTTTTAATTAACCGGTGTAACCCCTAAATACGCCCCTGGTTTTAAATCAGACTCACTGTCACTAGCTTCTACCCCAGGGTCGAAGTGTGAAGCGTTTGAGCAGTCTCCAGAACAGGCTACTGCGCTATATAAGAAAGTACCTTTACCGTTTACTACTTCTTGGTTTTCTTCGATATTGTAACCTTTCTACGCATGGACATATGTACATTTATATGTATGTGTAGTACTGTACATAGTTACAAACGCGCTGATCACGTGACTGGTGTGTACGTCAGAGAGCATTTGGTTTGTTCATTCGTCGCGTGCCTTCCTCTTGTAACACATATATAACAGTGCAGCTGTCGTCTAGTGCATCCTCGAGAGCCAACGGTGGTGTTACTAGTTACTAACCCTGGCACATGCCCTACGCAGTGTACGGAAGTGTGCCAAATCATGTGTCCTTGTCTTGGTCGACGTGTTTCTGGGAACCAGAGGGTTGAGACGCGCCAGAGCCCAAACATCAAATAGCGTTTCCAGGAAATGCCTATAATTACCCGTCTGACCAGCGACGATGGATTCACAACCAATTAAAGTGAAGTTCCTGTATGCAGGCCCCGTAAATTCCACCGAGCAATCCCATTGGCTAATACAGCAACTGAAAACTCAACGTTTCAACGTGTCGATCCGTCATGGGTACTGTTGCAGTTATGTCACCTGGCTGCGAGGGTGGTGTAGTGTCATTTGCTTGCTATTTTAACATTGGCACAATTTGAATATTGGCAACATTTGTTAAATTTGAAGTGTTTGGAACTTTTGAATTGTCAAAATCGTACATATTTTGTTTATAGTGAATGGCGTTAAGCAGCCACATGTCAGGCTGGATTGGTACTAGTCAGGCATAAATGCAAATATTAGACGTCGCTTCATTTTGTACACTTTAAGTTACGTTACGTAAAGAAACTTTACCATAAACAAGTGGTATGTATATAGATTTAACAAGATTGCTATCTATAAGCAAAATAAAGCCCCGTTACGCCACAACATATCCATCAATGTGTGGCCCGCCCTTCTGAGATAGTTGTTATGTTTTGTTTAAACACATTCACGCTGCTAGCATTAATTAACCCATGTAGTAAAATACTAAACGGGGGGGGGGGGGGGTAAATGAACCCGGTGTAGGTATTTTCCAGGACATACATGTCGGTTAAGGAACAAACACAACCACGAGGTTAAACTGCATCACAGTCTGCCCCGGAGTGAACTGATCGGCTTTAGACAGGTGTGTAGGCCCGCGTGGGCTGAAGACGGGGGCGGCCAGTTTACTGCATTGTCTGTGTCAACTGCGACGTCAATACACGAACATTAGACTCTCTTGTTGTGATGCACCTTAAATATTGTCACTTGGTAAGACGACCAGTGATTGATCACAAACACAAACATTCTCAAGGTTATAAGGGATGATCTCAAAAAAAAACCATGGACGACACTACATGAAATCTATATTGCTTACCACTGGATATTCCCCCTTCCGAAACGCGCTAACGTCATTGTTATAACTATTCTGGGACATACTGTCTGCATGATTTCACCAAGAAGTAGAAGAAATGTGCTCCAGACAACTGACTGTGAATTCATTTATATGTTGTTTGTGATCGCGTTAAAATAAGATAATTTCCAAATATGTTACGACACAAAGGTTATAAGTTTTTATTTCTAAAAGGTAATTGTCAGATAGCCTAAGGTGTGCATATAAGAATGTATATGGACATAAAATGTGTGGTTATTGCAACTTGATATTGTTCAAGTTGGCTCGGAAAGGTACGTTTTTGGCAGCCTGGATCCTCGCCGTTACCTGGAAGAGAAAAGTGAGCCGCTTGCCTAGTTGTCCCTACACTCATGCCCCCCTCCCGTTCACTCGTGCGCTCACTTGCTCCTCATTCCCACTGGAGCGCCGCAATCCACAACTAACGGTAGTCATTCTGCAGCAACAGTGACATACATTGACATATAATCCACAACTAACGGTAGTCATTCTGCAGCAACAGTGACATACATTGACATATAATCCACAACTAACGGTAGTCATTCTGCAGCAACAGTGACATACATTGACATATAATCCACAACTAACTGTAGTCATTCTGCACCAACAGTGACATACATTGACATATAATCCACAACTAACGGTAGTCATTCTGCAGCAACAGTGACATACAATGACATACAATCCACAACTAACGGTAGTCATTCTGCAGCAACAGTGACATATATTGACATATAATCCACAACTAACGGTAGTCATTCTGCAGCAACAGTGACATACATTGACATATAATCCACAACTAACGGTAGTCATTCTGCAGCAACAGTGACATACATTGACATATAATCCACAAGTAACGGTAGTCATTTTGCAGCAACAGTGACATACATTGGCATATAATCCACAACTAACGGTAGTCATTCTGCAGCAACAGTGACATACATTGACATATAATCCACAAATAACGGTAGTCATTCTGCAGCAACAGTGACATACAATGACATATAATCCACAAGTAACGGTAGTAATTCTGCAGCAACAGTGACATACATTGACATATAATCCACAACTAACGGTAGTCATTCTGCAGCAACAGTGACATACATTGACATACAATCCACAACTAACGGTAGTCATTCTGCAGCAACAGTGACATACATTGACATATAATCCACAACTAACGGTAGTCATTTTGCAGCAACAGTGACATACATTGACATATAATCCACAACTAACGGTAGTCATTCTGCAGCAACAGTGACATACAATGACATACAATCCACGGCTAACGGTAGTTATTCTGCAGCAACAGTGACATACAATGTACGTGATTTTATACTACAAATGTGACAGATCTCCCATAAAATAATAGCTGCATCAGTCAATATGTATTATTGTAATCACAGTGAGACACTGTAATAGTCGTCTGGTAGATCATGTGATGCGTCCTGGCGAAGTAGCAGCAATCAACAGTTTACTCTGGAATCCCTCGGGCCCTCGGAAAAGAGTCGCCCAAATAAATTTCTTAGAAATATCATTGACAAAGACACCAGGATCAGTGCGGCTACTCTGGTAAACAAAATGACAAAACTTGACCACTGGGAGGAACTCAAAATGTCACCACGTTAAGTGGATGACACAGGTAAGTAAGTAATAATTAGATACAGTTTGGAGAGACCCGAACTCATCGGTCAGTGACCTGCTGAGGTACTGTGTTCGAAATCCAGGCCGGCCTTTTCGTAGACTTTGGGTGCAACTTGCCGACTCGCCTTGCCCCTGGCATGTTTACAGGAAGGAATCGTGTGTGTTTCGGATGAGAAATAAATGCCGCATGTCCCTTCTACCTAGAGTCTGTGTCAAGAGTGGTAAAGTATCACATACAGGAGGTAAATGTAAAACCTGTCGTGGACTCACAAACTTCTCTATGTAGCTAACTTACCAGTGGTGTCGATGCACCCACGACAATATGAGCGGAAGAAGTAGAAGAAGAAGGAGGAAGAAGATGGAAATCGAGATGAAGACGTAGAAATAGGAAACGAAGAAGGAGGGAGAGAAATCGCAGAGAAAAATAGGCTATAGGCAGCTAAGTAATTTGGATTATATATTAATTATGTGTATTTAAACGGTTGTAACATGACGTTTTGTTTCGTACTCGTGTCCTGCTAAGATGTATATATATATATATATATATATATATATATATATATATATATATATATATATATATATATATATATATATATATATATATATATATATATATATATATATATATATATATATATATATACCATGGCAGGCTTTGTGTAGTTTTGGTTACTGAATAAACGCAATTACAAAACGGCTTTCCATATCTGCAGGGGCCAGACCATAGTACAAAATTCCATTGGTGGTCATGTTAACGTTTTGTCTGATTATAAGAAAACGTTACCACTAAAAATTCTGAAACTTTTTCACAGCAACTGCCATCATCTCATTGACATGCTGACCAAGTTTTGTCAGAATCATATACCTCCAGCTCTTTTAAAACGCCCCGACGTGCGATGCCCGTAAATTTTTACAAAAATAGCCATGTATTCATGCGCTCAGGTAGTCCATAGCAGGACATTTCCCATAAATCCCTCCACCTGTTAAACTCTAAAAAAAATGCACTATTTCACAGCCAATAGATTCTACAAAGAAACCTGTGAATATGCCTGCTCAATTGCACTTATGTCACATCGTATGAATTGTTTAAATTCACATATCACAATTTAATACGCCTTACATTCGTATGAAACAATAAATAGGAAGGTCAACTGTGGTCCTACCCCTGCAGGGACATCGTAGCGCGTCGGGCAGGTGCCGCGGCGGGTGGTAAGCACGAACTAGTCCAACTGCGTGTCACCGTCCTACTTAACGTCCTCGACGCGCCTCCCCGTCTGCAATCAGCTCGTCAACGCAGCCGCAGACTTACGCTCCTCGCTGACAGAACAGCGGCGTAGCAACCGCACGCGCACGTTAACGGCTCGGCTGCCAGCAGCGTTCTCCCGGCGTCAGCGAACGGCAGAAACACCGGCGGCGTCAGACAGCCGGCGGGCGCTTGCACGAGACCGGACCGCGCACGTGGAGATGGGCGTCAAAGGTAGACTGTTGCTTGCTGATCTGGCCGTAATATGGAGACCAATTGTCGTTGTCATCACGCCATTGCTGTTGCTACCTCTGCCTCTGCTGCTGCAAACCTCCGTGAGTATACCTTTCTTCTCATCCGCAGTGAAGATGGAAATTATAATGAAAATGTCCACAAACATATTATAATGAAAATGTCCACAAACATGCATTTTGTTTTAACGTTTATGCACGTGTCAGAGTTAGACAGTACAATCTTGAATTAACGCAGCATGTTGGGGGTTTTGTCGCTAAATGTTGATGCTGTCACGGTTGGTTTCGTCCTCAATTGTTAGCTTATATATCCAGCTAAAGAGACGGTCACAGTTTGACGTCTAATCTTCCGAGTCGAAATACGTGGCTCCCAAGCTTGAGTACCAAGGTTTGTGTTGTATAATTGACCCTTGACTTTTATCATGCATGGTTTATTGACCATAACGTATGTCTTAACAGTTCATCTTAATTCCACAAACGCGCTATTGCCAATGGTGTTTTACTTGCAGAGAACGTTCCGTTTTTGTCCTAATGTATTTGTTTCTTTCTTCAATAAGAACTTTATTTGCCAAAGTTGTCAAGTAACTCAATTTAAATCGGCTCAACAGTCAAACTGTCCAGTCACTGTTGATTGTGCTTCCCCGTCCCATTTGCAAGTGCGCGGTGTCGCTATCAGCTAACTCAACGTGTCTCTCCTCTCGAGATAATCGGAAGAAGCCGCTCGTTGCTAACACAACGAACCAAGGTGAAACTTATGTAATACAACTGCTATTAGAAACAATGCAAACTTGTCAGTTCGTAGGATTGGTCGTACACGTGGGTTGCGTGCTATTACGGTGCAAATGTGATTGCTGACTCACGCTAGGTTAACTATAATAATAACAACAATAATTTAGTTCTTATATAGCGCATACTCCTGTAGATAGATCAACGCGCTTTACAATAAAATAATACATACATAAAAATGCACACAATTATGCTGATAATCCAGATATAATATATATATATATATATATATATATATATATATATATATATATATATATATATATATATATATATATATATATATATATATATATATGTATATATATATAATTATAATATTGTAAATTATTGAATAAATACTCACCTTAGACCTTAGCTACAGGGTCTTCTAAGGTGGGGTTAATTTAAAATTAGTGGAGTCGGATAAGGTTAGGTTAACGTTGGAGTTATGTTGAGTCCTATTTTAGGCGACGACGTGTCCGAAATACACAAGGGATTTATGCGATAATTGCGCCATTGTATTGCTTTATTTCGTTATCACACTGAAATTATGACACGCCCATTCTTTTGCTAAGTTCGTTCAGTGAGTTTTTGTATCATCTGGTTGCATGCATTGTGCAAATGGTAATGTTCAACTAATCCGTATATTCTGAACCGGCAGCCTTATGTATGCTATAAGTAACATGTCTGACATTTTGACGTAAGATGTCCCGTCGAAAACATCGACTGCTGATTAATTACCACAGGTGCCTCGCTGATCTGCGCTATAGTTTTGGCACCGTGCCAAGCATTTTGTTTTGCTGTGGAAGAAGTACGGGTCCTATTTGCTGTGGTCCTTTGCGTACTTCGCGGAACTTGTGGGGCTTCTGTTTTTGCGGGGAGCAGCCATTGTGGCTTCGGTAAACGCTCGCGACAACTGTAGCAAGTATTTCCTGTATATGGTTACGTACGAGGCGTGTGATTTAATGCGTGAACTGATTGGTCCACGATGTTGGTCCACATTCTTCACATTTGTGTACTGACGGATAGGGGATCGTTGCAGGTGGTTTATTCGAAAAACCCCATTATATTTAATTCATGTCATTATGTGATTGATGAGCTAAAATGACCACGTCAGTTGTGTTATGACAATTAAGTAACTAATTGCGCACGAAGTCGTTGCACTAGTTATTGAGGGTATTGTGTTACGCTGCACGTAATCTTATTCACGATATAATGAGCAACGCAAAGTTACTGATATGCTTACATCAATACTTGGGTTTAAGACACATTTTATAACCGACGACTGACTTGAATTGACAACTATCCCAACTTGGTCTGCACCGCCTTGTTTGTCTCTACCCGACTGTAAATTTGACACCTCCCCGAAAGCCAAGACGCATTCTCCCGCCGATCGGGTCGTTAAATACGGCCAGGCCGTTTATTCATAGCTACCGCTCTGGCTTGCATTCATTCATTGCGTCGACGTTGACCTTGACCATGACATTGCGCGCGCGGCTCGCGATCGGTAGACTTTGGCCCAGCGCCAAATCGGTCACGCTGAAAAAACCGCCTCTCGCGGCTGGGCGAGAATGCACTGCTGAGCTGGAGACGATTATATATGGGGGAGCGGCGTTGTTGGGCCTTCCACACTAACACCTTAATTGTTTTGATTAGCCATAACATAACCCATAACAATCTTTCTATTGCTAGTGGTTTGGTCCAACACCATGTCCACTACTAACATCAGTCACCATAACAGATCTCAAGCGTCAGATTGTGTGACGATGTTACCGTTTCCGGCTGAACAGCCTAATGGTGTCGCGCTCACTATTGTGAAGATTTACGTTGACAGTGCGTTTGCGTCAATCGATGATTCGCCAATGGTGTCCGATGTATATAATAATATGGTGTTTTCGCTTTAAGCGACGTAAGCTACCAAAACAACATGAATTTAGAGGTCAGGGATACCCGAATGGAGTCTCGCGAGATTGCAAAAAAAATCATGGGTCACCCGAATAGAATCCAATTTAAAGTACATTTCAGGCAAGGAGCAATTAACTTAACTTAATCGTTAACTTGCAAAAGCCATGATTAACTTAACTTGTAGTAAAGGTAATTGATAAACTTCAATTAGTTTTCAGTTAGCTTATTTAGTAATTATATATATATATATATATATATATATATATATATATATATATATATATATATATATATATATATATATATATATATATATATATATATATATATATATATACATATATACATATATACATATATACATATATACATATATACATATATACATATATACATACATACATACATACATATATACGTACACGTGTGCGTGTGTCTGTGTGCGTGCATGGAAACAGAGAGTACTCCACTAGCCACATAACAGGTGATGGCACCTGTTACCCTTAGGCCAAACACTTTAGTGAAGACAGACGGGTAACTCTATTGTACGGAATCCGGCGAAGACTGGTTGAGATTAGTCAGACACCCGGTGCAGACTGCAGGGCCGTTGAGCAGACTGCAGGGGCGTTGAGCAAACTGCACGGACGGGGTAGACCCAGTGGGGTGACCCAGACAACCATCTCCGTTATACGGGTGGATGTCGTACGTCAACAAAACTATGTCTATAATGAACCATACCATGCCATGCATAAACATGCATAAACATGCATACGTATGCACATACGCAAACTCGGACAATCGCGTACAGACGCACACTAACACGTACACAATCTCACACGCACGTACGCATGCACGCACACATGCAAAGGGGCACATCATATCCATTTAACTTCTTCTGTCATCCTGTGGTCTGGACACAACCGTCGTCTGATATATTGCCCACGTTTGTCTCTTGAAAGTGTATGATGATTTATTAATGCACTGGGATTGTGTATGCTCTTAAACCATCAAAGTTTGTCCTATAGAAGAAGGCTAGTGTTTGTTGTGTAAGAGCTAATACCGTCTGATGACCCGCTAGTCCAGTAACCTAGTAACTTCATAACCTGGTGACCTGGTTTTGTGCCAAATGGGTTTATAAGATAACGCATAGAAGGTTATGATTCCCATTGCATTTTGACCTTAGCAAGTTGGGTGGCATACTGCTATTATAATCCATCCACCGTTACCCCTTATTTATGTAGTACATTATGATGAAGTTTGTGATACATGCATTTAGGGTGGCATTTGGCCATGACCCCTTTTGGCTTAATTTATTTTCGTACAACCTGTTGCGACACTACATCGTAGCATGGTAAGCTAATGGGTCACTAAGCTCCCCCCCCCCGTTCTCCCCCTTTGCGAGAGCGTAGGGGGAGAACTGCCACTGGTAAAAAGTGCATCTTAACAGCGATTTCATGTTGGTGGGAAGAAAGTGTTCTATACTAAGGCGATAGTATTGCCGAGTAAATAACGTTATTTGAGCGCGTACGTGACAATATAGTGACGTAACAGCACGTATTGAATTACTCATCGCTACGCTTGGTTATTACCGAGAACACTCGCGTTCGAAGGTTGTTTTATGTGCGAACAGCAGATATTAACTGTTAGTGTGAATAGTTTCACAGACGGGGAAGTTTCGTATCGGACATTCTGTGAAAATGTTTTGAAATTCATATGGAAATTGTCCGTGGTGACAAAGAATCATGCGCTCGCCACAGTATTTATAGCTACATTGCCTGCTACTGGCATTGCCGGCATTTCTACGCAAAATGCTTGAGTTTTCAACTTGGCGAATTATCATCGAGACAAAACCGAATGCAATGGAATGTCGCGAATACTATAGGGCACGGAGACGGCTCAGACCGGGACTTTACATAAATTTGGAAGAATTGTTTATATTGTAGTAGAGAAGACTGCTGAAGCTTGATTGGGAAGATATAAAACACAGAAAATTGCTATTGCATGGGATGTGTAATTCACACAGATAAGTGGACATTCCAAGGACACAAGGGAGATAACATGTTAACACAGTTCATAGCGATGACAAAGAGGCCGTTAAAAATCGCTTTTGGCAAACAAATCTCACGGGATCCTATTATTGGTACATGGTGAACCATACTATTATTGGTACATGGTAAACCATAATATTATTAGTACATGGTAAACCATACTATTATTGGTACATGGTAAACCATACTATTACTGGTACATGGTAAACCATAATATTATTGGTACATGGTAAACCATACTATTATTGGTACATGGTAAACCATACTATTATTGGTACATGGTAAACCATACTATTATTGGTACATGGTAAACCATACTATTACTTCTCCTTCAATCTTGCAATGACTACTTTACTAACACGCTGGAACATGATGCTTTGTAACAATTTATATATGCACAATTATAGTTAATCATAAGTTAGTTTAAGATAGTACTCTGTCATGCTGAGAGTATTAAACTAATATATCCTGTGTATTTTCCTGTCGTGCGATTCCTTGTTTATGCATACATACACATCACCAAATGTTCGTTTTCTGTGAGAATGTGCCTGACCATCTGCAAACAAGATTTGACCAGATGCCACCAATACGTTTAAGACGGCATGCAACTAGGACAGCAGCTGGCTTATTTAGTCCAGCTGTTCATTTATATGCTGTCCGCCTTTTAGGATAATCTGACCATTATGTTTTAATGTATTTAACACTTCGCATATAATTGTCCCGATCATAAATATACCTATGTGATAATGAGTAATTTCTTAAGTTATAACTAACCTTTTTACTAACGATATTTCGTGCATTCTATTTATTGTACTTTCTTTTTAAAACAATGTATTTGATCAATATATTATGCCTAAAAATTCAATATTATATAAATAGATTTGGTCTTCCTAACCTAACCTCCTGGTCGGCTACGTTTGCTTGGATGCAATATTCCAAGTGTTGTCTAACGGCTACTTTATACAGTATATCATGAAAACAGAAATATTTTGCGTCAGAACATTTACTTTTACATGGAACACGTTCACGACATTGTAGGTAGCATACGATTTGTGTTATGTAATCACATATTGGATACCACCATAGCACAACTTACACATATAATAGTTTACCGCAAAATATACCACAAACACTAAACTAATTAGAATAATTGCATATATGATACCTTGCATTAAACCTGTATCCCGATGCAACATAGAGGAAACATGTCATGTGAACTGTATTCCATCCACTAAGCCAGTCTCCAGTCATTTCTATTGGACACAATACAATTATTAGGTATAAATGACCACAGAATGCTTACGATAGTACACCGGGATGTGCCGATGTATAAATGACAACATAATGTTTACGATAGTACACCGGGATGTGCCGATGTATAAATGACCACAGCATGTTTTACGATAGTACACCGGGATGTGCCGATGTATAAATGACCACAGCATGTTTACGATAGTACACCGGGATGTGCCGATGTATAAATGACCACAGAATGTTTACGGTAGTACACCGGGATGTGCCGATGTATAAATGACCACAGAGTGTTTACGATAGTACACATGGATGTGCCGATGTATAAATGACCACAGAGTGTTTACGATAGTACACCGGGATGTGCCGAGTCATTTTTGGCGATTTATGTTTCGTTGAGTGTTGCACTTAAAAATAGAAGACGTTGCCTCGGTTATATAAAGACCAACATTCTTAAGGCGTATTTTGTGTCCATCACATTGATGTAAGACATGAACGGTTGCGTGTTATAGAACACATAACTTCTCTTGTATAATGGCGAATGTTCTTCGCGCATTCATCGCAGATATATTGTTTTGGCAGTCTCGCTTTTTTCTTTTATTGGCAAGTAGTCAGATTCTCCGTCGGCGGCAGACATTCTTACGGGTGCTCTATTCTCATTTCACGTAGATACAATAATAAAAATGTAAAACTGAATGGCAGACGTCAAAGCCGTCAATCTAAGCGAAACTTGAGTATCAGAAATATGCATACGCGTTGCTGGATCCGTATTATATTGCCAATATGTAATCTGGTGACAACACGTCGCGTAATATCCTTATCCGTCTTCGGTTAACGACAATAATGATCAGCTTGGATTTCAGAAAACAATAAAAAATCAATTAATATCGTCTGTGATAACTCGTATGTTTATAAATGGAACCGGAAATGCATCACTAAATGTCCATCTGGAAGCAAGACTAATGTCCGTTGAGCGGCTTCCTGGCAGACGGCTAGTTGCCATGGAAACGTGAGCGTCGACAACAACATAGTTGATGCTATTTACGAAATCATAACTGCGTCGAATACCTAGGCTTACTCCATTATCGCCGAACCTTGTGTGTTTATAATAACAGTCGCTGTGTGTTTATAATAACAGTCGCTGTGTGTTTATAATAACAGTCTCGGTACTGCACATTGAAGATATCGTAGAAAGAACTGCACACTAGTTGCGTAGTAAGCAAATGTTCCGTCATATGTTTCGGCTTTATCCTGATTTACTATTTAGGACATTAGTCACATGGGAGTCGACTTTGTGCTACCGTTAATGTTTCGACTTTGTGTACTGTAGTGAGGCATCGTCTTCCGTCGTTGTATTTATGCAAGAAACATTGTTTACAATACGTACTGATACACCCAGTAACACAGTGAATGCTCGTATAAGAGTTCACCTAAATGTTTATTAACACATGTGTTTAAAACACACACTTTGTAATGGGTGAGGCTAAAGACTATGTGTGTTGTTGAACACCACACGACTGGTATATCGGATATGTTAGAGTTAGCTATACAACAAAGTAGACCGGGTTTGAATATTCAGAGATGTGATTTCCAATTTTTAAGATAAACATTTGTAAAATATCTGGCCAAATTTCGTAAACGCCCAGCAGTCTTAATGCGTTCAAATTTAAGAAATAACTGGTGACAGCATTATTTAAACAAAGTTTTATAGTTGCACATATACAAACATGACACAAGACATTACTGAAGCGCCAGATACATTGTTATATGCTATGTCATATGCTAAGCAGCATAATAATTAACGTAGCACTCAATAATAACGACATAGTTTCAATGTTGACAAATTAGTCATCATGACATTATAAATTATGATGTAAACAAATAGTACAATTAAACAGTGCAAATATGAAATGGTTAATTCGTATTTCCTTTACAATATAAACAATCAGTTTGTAAACAAACCGACTATTTGATTCATTTGCTTTAATTGTCATTGTTTCCTGGAAGTTATTATGGTGCTATTTTTAAGACGTGTCTATATAAAGGCATGTAATACAACAATAATTATTTGTGAATTTAACATTGGTGTAAATTTAGAAATCAGCGTAACTGTGGCGAGGTCACATCGCCTGCGTAGCTTATTATACATTTCGCTACGCTCCCATTTCTCCACACAACATCAGCATTCAGCCAGACCGCTTGGCTGCTGCGCCAACTAAGACAATGCATATCAATGGACCAATGGTGAACGTGTTGGGAATGTGTTTGTGTACTCCAATACTGCATTGGTCAACAAAGGTCCCATTAGCGGCACAATTTCGCAGCACATGTATGTGATGTACCACGTGATGGTCGCGATGTGATGTCCCACGTGATTGTCGTGATGTGATGTCCCACGTGATGGTCGTGATGTGATGTCCCACGTGGAACACGTGATGGTCGTGATGTGATGTCCCACGTAATGGTCATGGTGTGATGTCCCACGTGATGGTCGTGATGTGATGTCCCACGTGATGGTCGTGATGTGATGTCCCACGTGATGGTCGTGATGTGATGTCCCACGTGATGATCGTCATGTGATGTCCCACGTGGTGGTCGTCATGTGATGTTCCACGTGGTCGTCGTCGTGTGATGTCCCAAGTGATGGTCGTCATATGATGTCCCACGTGATGGTCGACCGATGCCAATCCACAAATTCAGAAGTGTTTTAGCATTCACGTTTCGCTTTATATATCGCGCTTCCTACGAATTTGCGATTAATCACACGAAATAGGATTAAGCTGCTTAAATGCAACATATTACAATTGTAGCAAAACAAGTCCACGCGAAGTACTTAGTAGTGTTAGTAAAAGAAGAATGTAATTGTATATTTGATATGACAAAGTAAGCCTACTCATTTCCATAGAGGGCGATGAATTAATGGAAAAAGTGTCTACTCATTGTCAATACGTTCATCAACAGAATTGTCATACATCTAATTAGTGCACAAAGGCTGGACTCTCGGTGAAACAATGGCTCCATTGTCCACTTGCCATTCAAGGCAAAGGGCCAGATGGCAGGTGGACAAGGAAACATTTGGCTTATTGACAGTCCAACAGTTTTTCTTCTATGTGTAACCCACCCTCCTGAGACATATGTCAACCTTGTTTTTAACATATTCACACTGCTAACTTTACATCATGTGTAGATAATAATTACACTGATCCGTTGCTACTGTTACCTCATGCCCTGTAGTTCTACTATATTTCTATAGTGAGAACACAATTCTTTTCATTTATATTGCTAAGTTGGATTGCAATCGTTTTAAATATTATAAAATGTTGTCATGATAACAGCCTGTTGTATATCATGCTTCATAATGTTGTCAACTTCATAATGTTGTCAACTCGGCCTCGAGGCGCCATGTGTATCACACGGACATCGCACACGACCGTTGGATGAATGTACGCAAGTGACCTGGCCAGTGGACCTGTCGTAGCATCGGATGTTGCGCAGTGGTACTATTAATAGAACGAAAACAACGTAAATCAGTAACGCTGTCGATAAATGGTCTAAATGTTAGCAAACATGTTACCATGCGTCGGCTTTTCCTGCTAAAATATTTGAATTGCTCTGATAGCCACAAAAAAAACTACGGAGGTAACAATACCTGTTTTAATTATCGGGCTATAGCCTTGTCTTGTACAAAGATGGAAAAAATTTACGAAAGAGGCGTTATGTGATTACTGAATGACTGCCTATGCCGTCTGTGAACATCGTCCCTTGCGGCATAACAAGTCAATTTGCAGCGAATTGAGTTGAGAACTTTGTTAATTTTCTGCTTGCCTCAAAACAAAAACGGCAAAGTGTGACTTGATTTTTTTTGGCATTGACTATGGATGTGCATTGTGGCTGGGGAGAAGATCAATAGTGTTGCGTTTACTACATACACATCACGTCTTGTGCTAGACGTATGTACTACATATGTGCTAGACATCTACATAATGTGCTAGAACATATACTACATTATGTGGTAGACACGTCCAATTCCTACTACTGAGTATCACACGTTGCCTATGTTGAAATAGTCAGTTGGACGGAATTTTTCAGAATTGCATCGGTGACGATTAATACAGGCCAGACATTGATTGCCTGCGTTTGTTGAACTGGCATGCACAAGGCTGTGTTACATAAATGTCAACAATATATGCATTACTAGTACAAACGTGTCTGTACCGTGCACATTACTGCCTTGTTCTGATGCATTTAGTTTAACAATTACTTATGGCGAATAAAAATTATTATGTAAATTATTTTACACTTTACACTACTCGGATATTATTGGTATCATCATCATTGCTATCATTGTTAGTATCATTATTATCATTAGCTTTAGCATCATTTGTATTAGTAGCGTCATTGTCGTAGTTCTAGTCATTGTCATTGTCGGCGGCGGCGGCGGCGGCGGTGGTGGTGGTGGTGGAGGTGGTGGTTGTGGCGGTGGTGGCGATGGTGGCGGCGGCGGTGGTGGCGGTCTGCTTCATGCTTGGCTGCTGTCCAATGTTTTTCGGTCCAAGGGCCTTTCGGTCCATTGTACTGCGCAGTACAATAACCGATTGAAGTAGGCAAATGTACAGCGACTTATCGATCGGAGCAGTACAAGGTCAATATACAGTTTCGTGGTGGTTTTAAATGCGTCGCAATTTCGATCAAAAGAGGCATGTGTGTGTATGATAGGATAGGAGTGTCCCAGATTCGAGACAGTTACACAAGGTTCCACTAGGAATACAGTTTAATTTATTTATCATTGTGCTTGATATAAGCATTGTTTAATGTAAGTTATGCTGTATAATAATTATAAATATTCGTACCCAATATGATTCGTCCTCAGGATGGTTCGTGTCACATATATTTTTTTATAAGATTATATTCGTATTCGCGTGACTTGTTCAGCTCTGTACTGCTTCAGTTCACCCAGACAGACAGACCGATATGCGCCCATAAAACCATAGAGGGTGTTTACAGTATTAACTGGTGTATGTCAAGTACACGAGTATTAACGGACAGTCGATATACTTGACCCTCCTTTGTGTCAGTCCATCTGACTGTCTCCGTTTCTGCCTAGTTTCTGTCTGTCTGTCTGTATGTATGTCTATCTGTCTGTCTGCCTATTTCTCCCCCCCTCTCTCTCTCTCTCTCTCTCTCTCTCAAACACACTCTCTCTCTCTCTCTCTCTTATTCTCTCTCTTTAATTATTTTTTTCTCTCTTTCATTCTCTCTCTCTCTATCATTCTTTCTCTCTCTCGTTCTCTCTCTCATTCTTCCTCTCTCTCTCTCTCTCTCTCTCTCTCTCTCTCTCTCTCTCTCTCTCTCTCTCTCTCTCTCTCTCTCTCTCTCTCTCTCTCTCTCTCTCTCTCTCTCTCTCTCTCTCTCTCTCTCTCTCTCTCTCTCTCTCTCTCTCTCTCTCTCTCTCTCTCTCTCTCTCTCTCTCTCTCTCTCTCTCTCTCTCTCTCTCTCTCTCTCTCTCTCTCTCTCTCTCTCTCTCTCTCTCTCTCTCTCTCTCTCTCTCTCTCTCTCTCTCTCTCTCTCTCTCTCTCTCTCTCTCTCTCTCTCTCTCTCTCTCTCTCTCTCTCTCTCTCTCTCTCTCTCTCTCTCTCTCTCTCTCTCTCTCTCTCTCTCTCTCTCTCTCTCTCTCTCTCTCTCTCTCTCTCTCTCTCTCTCTCTCTCTCTCTCTCTCTCTCTCTCTCTCTCTCTCTCTCTCTCTCTCTCTCTCTCTCTCTCTCTCTCTCTCTCTCTCTCTCTCTCTCTCTCTCTCTCTCTCTCTCTCTCTCTCTCTCTCTCTCTCTCTCTCTCTCTCTCTCTCTCTCTCTCTCTCTCTCTCTCTCTCTCTCTCTCTCTCTCTCTCTCTCTCTCTCTCTCTCTCTCTCTCTCTCTCTCTCTCTCTCTCTCTCTCTCTCTCTCTCTCTCTCTCTCTCTCTCTCTCTCTCTCTCTCTCTCTCTCTCTCTCTCTCTCTCTCTCTCTCTCTCTCTCTCTCTCTCTCTCTCTCTCTCTCTCTCTCTCTCTCTCTCTCTCTCTCTCTCTCTCTCTCTCTCTCTCTCTCTCTCTCTCTCTCTCTCTCTCTCTCTCTCTCTCTCTCTCTCTCTCTCTCTCTCTCTCTCTCTCTCTCTCTCTCTCTCTCTCTCTCTCTCTCTCTCTCTATCTATCTCTCTCTTCCTCGTTTAGTTAATGTCAACTTTACCCGCTTTAAGATATATCTGCACTAACAGCAATAGGTCAAGGTTAAGGACAAGGTCGAGGCGTCGACGTCGCTGAACCCGATGATGAAATATACGTAAAAAAGCACTACATTTTTCGTTTTATTTCTTAAATATTTTCTATTGCACTTGTTCCATTCCGTGTTGTTTGTGCATCCTACGCACGCACGCACGCACGCACGCACGCACGCACGCACGCACGCACGCCATGGGGTGTTTGTGCGAGCATCAAGACCACAGCAAGTGATCCAGCGATTCGTCACAATCACTGGAACGTGGTCGCGTGGAACCAACATTAAACTGTGCGTCTCCACTCTCTTGAATATACACAAAACAAACTCTACTGCTGGGCGCCGCAGTAACGAACCGTTTTCAGAGGTAAAGCACAGCTAGTTCCATTGTCGTTAAACTTAAACACAATACATGCCTCCCGTGAGGTGCGTGGCTTCGTTTGAAGCCAAGAATACCGCTCTACACGACTGACTGGTTTGACGTCAAACGGAATATTTTCCAGTACATTTTAACACTATAGTCTTCATACAAATACGCTACGCTAATGGTTTTCTGTGAGCTATACACGCGCACGTGCGCAGTGACTTTGGAAATACAGTGTTGTTTGTTGTTTGTTTGCCAACGCATTCAGTGTACTATAATACAACCCAACACAGACTCTCGTAAATAGCATTCTTGACGCACACTTAGTCGACGCGTATGATTCATTTAACCGTAACATTTCGCATACCAGACGGCGTTCTATACGTTAGCGAGATGTCTGAGCCACCTCGCACATATCGGCTTAGCTGCTGTGCCTAATATGCATTTCGGCCATGAAGTCATGCACATCGAATATCTTAAACATATAATGTCCCTTTAAGATTAAGAATATAATTATGTTACAATGAAACATCGACCTGCATTCGCAGTAAATGTATTTCCATTAGAACATCACGCTGTAGTCTACTGTTTACCGCATGGTTTATACCTTTACTGGTATGTTGAGAACATATATCAATTGTCCGTTTGCCTAGATGATTATGATAATGTTTCATGGTTTTTGAGATGTGTTGCATACATAAGAAATCCATTACCGTAATCCACGTTCGATTTTCTTGCCAATCCAGCACCAACTTGTAAAGTAAATGTCACACAACCCTCAAATTCCACCAAAGAATTGGGGCAGTTTCTCGTTGGTGTGCTTTCAGTGGAAAAGACCACCAGATTATCATTACACGCCAACCACTAATAATTACATGCGTTTAATAACACTAGCAATAAGGTACAAGAACACAATGTCAGTTGTCAGTTGTATTGTTCAATACGTAGCTGTGAACATGTTATCTGCGTAATTGGGCTCTTCTGTATTTGTGGACTGTTCAAAACCAGTCCTTCTCGACGGTCTTTACTCACGCTGACGTCAGATTTGTGGCTTCTCAAGCAGCCGACTTTCTTGGCACCGTGCCAGCTGATACCACGTTCGTTTTCTAATTCCCCCCACACTTGTATTATTGGATGTAGCATGTTTGCTGGCATTATGCCAAATGATGCTACGTACTTCATAGTTACAAGGCTTGTCTTATTGTATATATTGTTGTGCATTTTGGCACAGTGAAATGTACTGGTGCGAACTTGTGGATGCCCCAGATAACTGCGTCATTGAATACTAAGACAGACAGGGCCGTTGCATGCAAGAACGTTACGGTATCGAGCATAGGCTGACAATTTACTTATTGACCATAAATTACCGCATAATATGTGCTTCGAGTTCAAAAATACAAGTTATATAAACTCCCCTCTGGTGCATGTCCTACACGATTTGTAATATTTTTGTTTCTTAATCGTAAGACGAGGCTATGTTTACATACAAACTACCATCAATTATACAGATATGATAATATCGTCATTGCTAGTTACTCTTACGTCTATTGACGTAATGTCTACGTACGGAATAGGTCCGGTTTTTTTAATCGTGCTACATATGGTCCATGCAACATCTTTGTTATTCATACCATCAACAATGTCGGTGTAATACATCGTGTAGATTTGAAAGCTAACAAGACCGATGAGCCTATATGACAGGCCAGACACTATCCCGACGTTTAATTTTGTTTCGACCTATACCGACGGCGACCATTTTCTGATGCCAATTTTTTTCCGTGACACTTCGTGTACGTTGGTCGTACCTTACGTGGCACGTAGATAACCATCCACGTCAGTCGGGTTTGTCTGTGTTCTACGAGTGACGCTGTATGTAGGCTATTCTTTATCACAATCTCGTTACCCGTGTTACTTGCCATTGCTTTGAAAGTCGGCGGCATTTGTGATTATATCAGATCACGTCTGACACGATTTGTTTGCGACGTACAGTCAGTCACATTCGGCTTTCATTCACCCAAGCGATAAACTATAGACAACAAAGGAGAATTGTCTGGGCGAATCACTAAAATTCCTGTCTTGTTACTGCCGATGTATGAAATACAAATCGTTATTGTCTTCGTGCGATTAGTTATTGTTATCAAGGAAACTATGTTACATAACGCGTAACGCCACACTCGCGATACATTGTTGAAACACTGTATAGCAGACACGGCCTGTTGTTTTTCATGGTGGTGTAAGTTCAGGGGACGAGTACTAATGCCCGACTTGCGTGCGTAGTTCGTTATTTGTAGACGCACATGTTCACATAAGTCACCCAGTCTGTATCTAAGTGACTGTGACCGATGTTTTCTCCCGTATGACAGCGACTGTCAAACGTGTCGAATAACACCATGTTACGTCGGTCAACTATTGGCGACATATTTAGTTAATCATACGAACCGACGCCTTGCTATCACGTGCGTACGCGCACGCACACATCACTGCACACCATTACCAACACGCTCGCTCGCTCGCACGCACGCACACACAAACGCTCGCACGAAAGCACGCACGCACGCGCGGGCTTTATTTTGTGCACAGTAATTGTGGATACACATAAATAACGCGATACATGTAAGGTTACTTCTGACAACTATACGTAGGGATTTATTGATACTAAATAATATTTTGTGTGCATCGTACGTTACTGATACACCGGTCTATGAATGCCGACTGCGATAACATCCGAAATTCGTATTACATGTCATTGTACAATTGTCCTTCTTTCGGTTGTTATTATACACGGTCGATATATGTATGTGTTCAGGAATATTCTTATTTCAACGTCAGTAGGCACAAACATAATAAATAGTGTAACTAAATTACAAAGAACTTTACTGTAGCAAGCTATGGTAATAGTAAAGGCCGTAGTGCAAATCATAGACGGTGAACAAATGTGTGCTAATGAATAGTTACTGAACAGTTGATAGGTATATGATTTCAATTAGAATTTGGCCAAACCATTGTGGCTCATCTTTGCACTTGAACAAAGTTAGAGTTCGTTGTTTAATTTGTTTTATTGATGTTTTTATACCAAGTGACACCATGTTAGTCATTTGGGTGAGGGTGGTCCCAGCAGTTGTGTTGTAAGTGTGGGCAGTTGGGTTGTTCATACTGGAGTGAGCAGCGTGCATTAGACATAATCAGACTCGACATAAGACACCCAGCAGACTCGACATAAGACACCCAGCAGACTCGACATAAGACACCCAGCAGACTCGACATAAGACACCCAGCAGACTCGACATAAAATACATTCTCGCAATGTTTGTGGGGCGACCAGAATTAAATATTTAATAAACTAGATGTTTTGACGCCTAGGGCTTTCCATCCTCGCTAGCTACGTCTGACGTCAGGGGCGTTTTTCTAGCCTATCCAATCAGATGTGTGTGTCGCGCCGCGCCCTTTTTGTCCACTCGTCTAGTCGTGACGCGGTTATTGACTACACGCGTTTGTGGTTGGAAACTGTGAAGAAACTGTTGATAAACTGCCTGGAGCTACGCCGTCGCTGTCGAGTGGTGCGGCCCCGGGGGGTTATCGCGTGCGTCGGTTACAGAATTTTCCATAAGCCAGCGCCGTCTGGGTGGAAATATTGCACCGATTTGGCGGCGTGGGGCGGCCGTTCACTTCAATGGGCCATAGTGTAATATTTCACTCGACCAATGTCACGCTCAATATAAACAAACTTGACCCAATTCTCACGGATGAATTGTCGCATTGTTTGCCTTTTAATTGGCGGTGTAGGACTGTGTCAAGGCAACGATATATTGAACGTAAGAGATAAGGTAAACGAAAAAAACAAACTTTCTTATACAATGGTCATCCTTTGTAATTGTTTTACAAAGTGTTCCTAGTTCTCACGTATGTACATTTGATAGCAATATTGTTCGTGTTTTTCAGTTTTTATCGGGTTGTGTGATGTGTGCGTGTGCGTGTGCGTGTGCGTGCGCGTGCGCGTGCTTGCGTGCGTGCGTTGCGTGCGTTGCGTGCGTTGCGTGCGGTGGGTGCGTGCGTGCGGTGCGTGCGTTGCGTGCGGTGCGTGCCGTGCGTGCGGTGTGCCTATAGTGATCAAAAGCTTGCGTGTGCTACATAACATACGGGTTAGACATTGGACCCATTCGTCCATGACAAACCTGTTTGTTCATATCGAGCACAACTGAAGTTCAACCAACCGGATGATTCGACTTTTCGACCCTGCCCCTTTTCCCGGTGTCATGAAATGTCTTAATTTGAACGTTAACATTAAAACAGGGTCGACCGTGTTTATCCACTAGCATTATTTAGATTATTTAACCACATACGATGTGTTACAGTTTACCATTTTTGCTTTGAACCACGAGGAATGCATTTTGCAGCAGTTTGATGATTATACCATTTATATTTGTTCATTATGTTTATTTGACGCTACAGTGTAACATCAGTACATCTAGGTTAGTAGCTCCGAGATGTTTTACTAGATATAATACAGTTCTACTAATATTGTGCATAATCTGAGTCGAGTAGGGTTATTTTCCTGACCGAAAGGGTTCGCCGTGAATTATACAGTGGCACAATACCTGCTAAATTTGGTTTTTGACATTAAAACTCCATCCTCAGCTAAGTTTACAAATAGTAAGTCCGGTTCGTTGTGTGTGAACAGCTTATGGAACATCAGCACAGATTTAACAAAAACAATGCCTATTTTTGTTCAAATCATCGAAAGAATTGACGTTAGTCATTATATCTGGTAAGGTTCAAACTAGTGGATATCCAAAATGGTAAACACCGATAGGGTCAATCAATGCCTATCGCCGATCACATGACAAAGCTCGCCGATCACATGACAAAGTTACGAAATTTTACCAGGGGTGAAGCGTTTCCATTTTCACGTCAATTAATGTTTGGCCAAATGAATTTGAAATGACACTAGCGAAACAATCGAATTGAGGAGGCATCTTTAAATCGATAGGCGAAGGAAGAGAAATTAGATGCAGTTTGTTGGGGGGGAGTCTGGTATAAACAATTATATAAAGGCACAGCTCCCTTTGGAAAGACATATTATAGTATAACATGCTTTGGGAAGGGGTTTAAAAATAACCATCCCGGTTGTTTTTATGCCCTAAGGGTACTTAGACTGTCTGTTGACCGGAAAAGGTTACCGACGAAGGTTATTTGAAGGATACAAAGAAACATAACACGTCGTAGACTCAACAGCATTCCAAGAAGTTCACTCGTGTTTATGGCTCTACGGGTAGTGTTGCTTTAAGGGTAAATATAACAAACCATGTATTAGTTATGTTTTACCTACTATTGGTAGTTGTATAAACAATAACTTATATGCAATACAATTTTTCCTTCTTGGAAGGTGGTGACTAACAAAAACCGTGTTCAACAACAGCACATGTCTTACATTTGAAGATAACTTCTTAACATTTAATTGCGCCTATCACAAATGACCATGTTATATATATATATATATATATATATATATATATATATATATATATATATATATATATATATATATATATATATATATATATACATATATATATATATATATATATATATATAATATATATATATGTATAATTATATATATATATATAATATATATATATATAATATATATATATATATATATATAATATATATAATATATATATATATATATATATATATATATATATGTATATATAATGTGTGTATGTATGCGGGGGCGTGCGTGCGTGCGTGCGTGCGTGCGTGAGTGCGTATGTGTTAAGATGTTAAGAAGTTATCTTCAAATGTAAGCCATTTGTATATATATATATAAATATATATATATATATATATATATATATATTATATATATATATATATATATATATATATATATATATATTATATATATATATATATATATATATATATATATATATGTGTACATATATATATGTATATATATATGTATATATATATATATGTATATATATATATGTATATATATATGTATATATATATATGTATATATATATATATATATATATATATATATATATATATATATATATATATATATATATATGTATATATATATATATGTATATATATATGTATATATATATATATATATATATATATATATATATATATATATATAATCAAGAAGCGTGCATATATGAAGCGTCGTAAACAATGTGTGTGGGTATAAAACCAGATTATTATGACACGAACGGCTTTTCATACCAGCTGTAGGCGTTGTCTGCCAATCCTCCGGAGGCGCGTCACTCGGTCGGCCAATCAGATGTGTACAACTAGCCGCGAACGTGTCGCGCCTTCTAAAGTCGTGACCCACGGTACTGTAACTCAACTTGTGACACGGCTCATTTTCTTTCGACCTGGTTGAAAACTGGGTCAGAATGCCACCCACACAATGTCACCATCTGTCAACACACACTTACGTAGTGCGTGCATTCTGGAATTTTCCATAAGCAAGCGCCATCTATGTGAAACTTGTAACTTCTTCATTGTGTCGCAGGATGATAACCTAATTGATGGAGCAAAGTTGTAACAGTTGTAACAGTACGTCTTAAGTTAAATAAGTTTTTACACGTCTAACGTGACTTCTTATTATACATACAACTTTAATTACATCTCATCGCATTTCATTATCATTACAACTTTTACTTCACACGTCTTGAGTAATCTGCCGCATATGCCTATCACATTGATCGCTGATTATAAGTGCGTGTAACGCCCTTCTGAGATATTTGTCAATTTTGTTTTTTAACATATTCCCGCTGCGAGCATTTACACAATCTGTCAATTGAGATGATTATTTGCGGCGTTACAATAGCCTAGCAATTAAGGATGTTTTCTATTCGGTCGGAGCACATCAGCGAACTTAGCGCCCTGTGTAAAATATCACTCGAGCGAGTACAAAAAGTGCAGTGGTTTGAGAACGGTCGTAAACTACACAGTAAGGTCAATGTCAAGCTCCTTGTCAACTCACACGACGAGTTTCTCACGAGATGACATGACACATGAGATGGTTGACCCGCTGGGGTGCGGATGGATTGGGTAATAAAGGTCATTAACCCGGTTTTTAATGGATTAGATGCACAAGACTGAATACGTATGCTACACACATAGATGCCTTGTTTACAATGGTAGGCTTAATAGCAATGTCTTGCTTCATAAGAGTACGCATCATTGGTCACCAAAACTGACAAGATGCTCTGTGTGCGGAAGTGGCTATCTTGAATGCGGGTTTTGAAGAACAATGAACAATGTCTGTTATGAAAACTATATAAATTTTAAGAAGATTTAATAATAGTGCCATCCAAACCAAAAAACTCTGGACGGCAAGTGGACAAGGAATCCATTGACTTATCGAGAGTCCAACGATTATTTCAGCTGTGCAACCCGGCGTTCTGATATATTTGTTAATTTAGCTTTCAAACATATTCAAGCTGCTAGATGTATATAATCAGAAGACAATTTGTTCCATTAATTTATTTTATATTCAATCGTCATTCCAGCATTAACGTTACTTCGTATCCTCTAGATCTTCTATCTTCCAGTGAGAACAAATACAAATATACATTTAATAACTGTTTTTTATTACTAACTTCGTTGCAAATATAAAACAGTTTTCTCATTTTATAAGTGCGATTATTTTCGAGTTTGTTTTAAAAGTACATTAGTAAAGTGGTATAAATACAAACAACGATTTGTTGTGTTAAGCAAACCATAATGGCAGAAATGACTGCAGGAAGTTATAAGTATCCAAATAGTGCAGGATCGACAGTCGTTACATTACTTGTCCATATGGCTCACTTTACACTTTAATTTGTTTTTCCTAATTTAGAACATGGTAGCAAGTTTTGAAAGGATGGCAGTATTTTTCATGCATTTTGTAATATAATGAGTCGATGGCTAAGGAACCTTTTCGATATATTTGTCTATAGTAAGACCGAGGAGAGTAACTAGGAAGGTTAACCAGAAATCTGCCACTTGTTTGGCAACAGACGAACACGGTTCAGAGGGAAATGGAAAGCAGTACTATATTGGCACCAGATCGAAACAGAAAATAGTACTATGTTGGCACCAGGTCGAAACGGAAAGCATTAATAGCAGTATCTCAATAAACGTGGTCAATGGCACTTGACTACGAGCCGCAATTGGCAGCATGCCAGAAGCTGCTAAACCCAGACACGATGCGCGTTATCGATTGGTGCTGCCTTACAATGTCGTCTGGCATTTGTAGATTCTCCGCTATCGATTGTTGCCTGCGAGAAGTGGCAAAAGATAATTTCAGCCTTGATTGAATACCACAAAATGCAAATAACTGTCCAACGATAAAATACATACTCGTTTTGCGGCAGTATCTAGATGCGGTGTATCACAATATAATGTCCGTTCGAAATGTAATTAATACTGGTTGGAGGACGACGGGTATTTTTGTTAATTACTGTGCTATGAAACGTTTGCTTGTGAAAGTGGAAATTGGCATATTTGTGGGTTGACAACCTATGCGCGAATCAGTGATCATTGTGCATGAAAACGAAATGCTGTTTGTACGCACACCAAATAAGGAGGATCCGATTTAACGAAATGCCCATCGACAGTTGGAGATGTAGTTGCGGGACAACACAACTAACGAACTGTAGGAATTTCGCAAAATCGTAACACAATGTAATGTGCACTGCGTCGAATTACATGAATTGAATCTTTTTGCGTTGATTTCGATGTGATAACTAAGAGTGTATTGTGCCGTGTTGCAGGAGGCGAAGGCCGGGTATGGCGTCCTCATCATGTCGGTGTACTGGGTGACGGAGGCTATCCCCCTTCCCGCCACGGCCTTCATGCCGCTCTTCATCTTCCCCATGCTTGGCGTGTTCCCGGCCAAGGAGCTCGCTAAGAACTACCTCAAGGTGAGAGTTCGCGGTCACATTTTATTATTATTATTATTAATAATAATAATAATATTTGATTTGTAAATATAAGATTAATTAGCTAAATAAATAATGATAAATTAGTTCAAACATGACGTATGTGTACTTACTACTTAGTGGAATATTTATAGATAAATTGTAAACAAAAGTTTTATTATAAAAGAGTTATTACATGTAAATACTTCCTTACTCTCTGAGCAATCGCCCTATGTCTTTGGCCTTATCCGGTCTGTACACATGTATAACATTCACACACACACATCAATATGTGTTTAACCTGGCCAATGTTACTATATTCCTTTGCACAAATGGACCAAGATGCATATGCATTCGATGCCTAAATAGTGCTACGAAAGGTCCGTGCCCTGCTAGCAGGGTTGCCCCTGATCTGTCCGCGATCATTCAGTTGATCACGCGCATTTAGTTGCAGGTAGGTAGTGAGCCTTTGTAGAGCTATGAGTTCACAACGTGGACAGCACGTGTATACGGTGTGCCTTCTTTCACGTACACGACGGCGAGTGAGCTTTGGCCTCATGAACTATATGAACTATATGGTAACAAAATATAGTTGGAAATATGAAAACACGCATCGCGTGTTAAAGTAACACGCTCGTGTCACGAGTGAGGGAGCTAACGAACTATACCTTTGGAATGTACAGATGCTATCAAATGCTATTTGATGCAGATGGTTTGTATAGAATTTATGACCAGTCTGGAGCTTTCCGCGAACCGCCCCGGCTACTTCTTGTGTCCATCCTTTTACCTGTATTGTTGTGTACATGTGAAATTAATTGTAAAGCTGCTTAAATGGAGAGTTTTTGCTTAATTGACATTCCGGCGGTGACCGGGTGGTGCGTTTTAACATGTTCGTTGTGTTCCGTTACAGGACACGAACATGCTGATGATGGGAGGCCTTCTGGTTGCCGTGTCGGTTGAGAAGTCGAACCTGCACAAGCGCATAGCTCTGCGCGTCCTCAGACTCGTCGGCTCCAAGCCCAAATGGTACGAGACGCGAAGGCCTTTGCTCCGAACAAGCGGAAATGGTCCGTGTGTATGGGGACGTCAGACATACACAACGTATTTTGTCAGCCTCTAGCGCCATCTGGCGAACAATGTAGATTTGATAACAGAAAGTATTCATTCCCACAAATGAATGACTGATACAACTTGTCTACCGATTGTATAAATTCTAGCAGCGTGTATATGTTTTAAACCAAAATTTTAATATCTCAGAAGGACGAGTTGCACATAGATAAAAAATCGCTGGATATCTTGATAAGCTAGAGGTTTCCTTGTCTATTTGTCATCTGGATGTTTGCTTTGGATGGCAATCTTGTTAAATCTGCTGGATTTGTACTTAATTACAATGTCGCCATATGTCGGAGTTGCATTGTATTAAAACAACGCCATTTATTTGGTTGCGTAGCTGGTTATCTGGCTGCTGGCCGGCTGAATGATGTAATACTTAGAACTTGATATTGTCAGTGTATTGACGGCACGTCCTGTGACAGGCTACTGCTGGGGTTCATGATACCGACGGCCTTCCTGTCGATGTGGATCAGCAACACGGCGACGGCGGCCATGATGCTTCCGATCTGTCAGGTCGTGCTCGACCAGTTCGAGCAGGGCCGAGCAGAGGCCAGGAAGATACGAACAGACTCGCCGAAGTTGGAAAAAGGTGACAATCTGGGAAATCACACAAATTATGCTAATAGTGACCGATATATATATATATATATATATATATATATATATATATATATATATATATATATATATATATATATATATATATATATATATATTATATATATATACACACACATGCTTAGGTTCACCGAAGAAGCGTCTCGTTGTGGTAATGAACGTTTCCGATGCATTTATACCACATGCTATAGATAAATATCACAATTAGATCTGTTTCGTCAATCAATAAAACAGTGTATTATCTCAATGCAGTACTCCTTAATTAAAAAAAACAATAGTTTAAACGTGGTCTTTCAATATGAATATATTTAGGTTTGTACGTAACACAGACATTCTCAATAATAATTAAGGAGATGTGATTAAGGAGATGTTCTTGACTGAATAACGGGGCAGTGATAAATGGAGACAACACGACGTAGTACAAAGTAAATTGTTCACTCTTTTGCTTATCTCACTACCATGTATTATAATTCCGGGAATAGTAATTCCGTTATCTTATCTCACTACCATGTATTATAATTCCGGGAATAGTAATCCCGTTATCTGCCAGTGCAATAGTATTTGTTTCTTTCATGTTTCAGGCACATATAATAATGGCGTCAAGGAGGTTATCACAATGACTGAACATAAGGGGTACGCAGTATTTAGTTACGCTATCGTCCGGTACTCTCATTGTTATACAATCAGGGTCACGTCAGATGTTGGCTTCCGTGGCTCCAGTCAAACCCTAACTTCACATTGAGCTGTTCATTTAATACAAACATTCGAAAACGATATCTATGCTTCAGATGCTCATCGGAAAGTAACACACAACATTTCACCCCGTCACATGACATACACCGACATCCAAGTCAATCTAATTACACAACCTCGGTCTCCTACAGCCTATCCACAACAGCTGTCAGCTATGCGTGACTCTTTCTTAGTTTCCCCATATGGAAGTCCCGTTTTATGAAATTTTTACAGTAAAAATGCAACAACAATAACAATTAAAACGTGAACTACAACATTGTTAATTTATATGTAATTAAAGACCAACAATTCTGAGAATTTGAGCATTTAACTTATACCAACCCCCCCCCCCCCCAATAGCTCCGTATCAGATAACCAATAAAAATCGGTGTACAGTCCCTTTAAGTTGGCTGCATTAAAGCGTCAGTCCGCGGGCGGGTTTGGCCGACTTGAGATTTGAAGGGTTAAGAAGTTAATCTCACATTTCAAGTCAGACATTTAGGTGATGTTGTGTGTACGACGAGTTAACCCGTTGGTCGTCCGTTACAGTAAGTCGCAGCAGAAGGAGCCGGAGACTGAGTCGTTCATCACTATCGAAGGCGAGGACCACGACGAGGCGGCGGATGACGCCCGTCACGTACGCTTCAGCAAGGCGCTGTGTCTGTGCATCGCCTACGCAGCTAACATCGGCGGAACAGCCTCTCTCACCGGCACAGGACCCAACCTCGTCCTCACCGGCATCGTTCACGAGTGAGTTGTTGTTGTTTTCCTCTTTACAATGTAGTACTGGGGTGAGGGGAGGGGGAGGGGAGCGGGGAGCGAGGAGCGGAGGGGGGCATTTAGACATGCCACCCATCCCCTTTCGCTTGTTTTATTTGTTTCGTATATAAAATGTTGCGCCACTACATTGTAGCCTGGTAAACTAATGGGTGACTAAGCTTGCCCCCCCCCGTGGCCTCTCCCTTTGCGAGATCCTAAATGCGCCACTGCCTTTGTATCCCTGAAGTATGGGTTTAGGCTGGAAGCGATACCTCTTTATCCCCGAAGTCCGGGGTGAGGCTGGCAGCGATACCTCTTTATCCCCGAAGTCCGGGGTGAGGCTGGCAGCGATACCGGTCATCGCTTTTTGTTCTCCTTCTTCGAATCCAGTTATACCGACGAATTTAGTTTGGAGACTGCTTTATTAAAAAAAGTCGGCAGAAGATACACCAGAGTAAATTAAATATGCCAGAGTGAAGTAAATATACCAGAGTGAAGTAAATATACCAGAGTGAAGTAAATATTCCATACAATTGACAATATGTTCCCACACTCTCCCCTTCGCGGCCACAGCGTTAGGTCCGGGCAGCCATATCTTCATCTACTTCCCTCACACCACGAAGCGTGGTATACCTCCACCATTTAGTGCAGTGTTACTTAGAATCTCTGCGTTGGTGCCCTTTTTTGTATATTCGCGAACTACATCGTCATTCATCTAATATTTCCGTCAACTACGACTACATATGTCACAAGAACTTTCGAATGCCCTTTGTTTGTATAAGTTACAGCAATTTATCAAGTATTCCAATAGTGTGAACATGTCACTTTTGATTACTTCCCAAATCTCACATCCGTACAATAAAACTGACTTTACAAGTGTATTGTATAATCTCAAATTAGTTCTTAATGTGTATATCATATTTGAGATCCATATTTGTTTGAGCGTCATGAAAGATGCTTTTCGATTTTTTTACATATCACAACCCCTCTTCTTTGTTTTCTTACGTTTTAACCTTTAGTAGGTATGCAAAAGAAACAGTTGCCATAATATTATGATCTTGGTCAACGGCATTTTCATAACATCGGTGGATGATCTGTTTTGAGTGTGTGTGCGTGCGTGTGTGCGTGCGTGCGCGTGCGTGCGTGCGTGTGGGCTAGTGCGTTCGTTCGTTCGTGCGTGCGTGCGTGTGTGCGTGTTGTTTGTCTTACAGCAAGTACAATGTGTGTTGTATGTCTTGCAGAATGTATAATGTGTGTTGTTTGTCTTACAGCACGTACAGTGTGTGTTGTTTGTCTTGTAGTATGTACAAGGACGAAGGCCTTGAGTCGCCCATCACCTACACGTCATGGATGGCGTTTGGCGTTCCGGGAGCTGTGGTATGTGTGTTGCTGGCCTGGGTGTGGCTCCAGATCGCCTTCATCGGCTTCAGGTAAGATATCTAGTCATCGCGACAACATACATGCCGTTTTGTACTGACCTTAGTTTAGTTTACTATGTAGCATGATTAAAGTTTATACTGTACAGCATGATTATAGTTTATACTATATGGCATGATTATAGTTTATACTAAATAGCATGATTATAATTGATACTATATAGCATGATTATAGTTTATGCTATATAGCATGATTATTGCTGATACTATATACTCTTTTTTTAGTCATTCCAAAGATTGTAATAACTGTTTGTTTAATTTGTACGATGTCAATCCAAAAATTGTAATAACTGTTTGTTGAATTTGTACGACGTCATTCCAAAGATTGTAATAACTGTCTGTTTTGTTTGTTTGAGATAATTTCAAAGATTATACTAACATTTTGTTTAATTTGTAGGAAGTCATTCTGCCAGACGACTGACGACAATCCGGAAGCGTCGGCCGCTATATCGAATCTGTTCAAGACGGAATACGAGGAACTGGGTCCACTTAGGTGAGTGGTCCACATTGTGTGCCTACGACTAATTGAAACCCTCGTTTTCGTCAGATTATTTTCACAATTCCTTAAATTCATTAATAACAAATCAACTTGAACTAGTACTCTAAAACCGCACGCACGTACATGCACACACGCGCGCGCGAGCGCAGGAACACACAAACACAAGCACACGCACGCACGCACGCACGCACGCACGCACGTACGCACACACGCACGCACACACAAACACGCACACACACACACACACACACACACACACACACACACGCACGCACGCACGCACACACACACACACACAACTAGTTAGAGCAAGGTAAAGGAGGTATGGTTTGTCGACGTGATTAAAAGCAATACATTCTTTCTGCAAGAAAATAATGGTGAAATTATGACTACGTAATTTATAAACATTTTAGAATTGCAAGAATACAGCATATGCTCTGTATTGCACGATTTATAATCATATCACTGGTGTAAGTCAGTCACTACAGTGTGCCCTGTATCTGGCTGTAACATAACGTCCCTGAGAGTCAGAGGGAACAGCCAAGAAACCCCGCTGTCTAGTACTTAAGTTATTCTTTTTTCGCGTGATCAATTCTGACGACTCTAGATCTTTACAATGGAATTATGACAAGACGTTTGACGTTGTAGGTTTGCTGAAGGTTCCAACCTGGTAGCTTTCCTGATACTCGTAATGCTTTGGCTGTTCCGAGACCCCAAGTTCATGCCTGGCTGGGGCGACGCCTTCCGAGACAAGTAAGCCACTGTAGAATGATCACTGTACGCGATAACTACAAATAGGGGAGACCGGGTTAAATGCAATGGAGCAGGATGTGAAAACGTCATCAAAAAACTTCTGGCCGGTGGCATCCAAACCAAGGAGGAAAGATAACCAAAGTATTTGGAAATTAGAAAGTAATAATTCTCACAGTGAACGGTAAATGAATGGAAAACAGTATCTACTGGTTGTGTACGTACTAGCATGCTAGCAGTATGAATATGTTTAAAAACAAAATGAATGGAAAACATTATCTACTGATTGTGTACATGCTAGCAGCATGAATATGTTTAAAAACAAAATGAATGGAAAACATTATCTACTGGTTGTGTACATGCTAGCATGCTAGCAGCATGAATATGTTTAAAAACAAAATTGACAAATATCTCAGGAGGGCGGGTTACACAAACATGAAAAATCATAGAACTGTCGATAAGCCAATGGTTTCCCTTGTCTGCTTGGGATGTTTGCCTTGGATCTTGTTAAACGTTGACATGCTGCGCCTGTTGCAGTTACGTGACGGATGCCAGCAGTGTTATGCTCATCAGCGTATTCCTGTTCGCCTGGCCGTCCGAGAGGCCACAACTGAGCTGTTGTTTGCAGTACCGTGACGGTAGGTGTTTGGACGCACAACAATTCGCCTCGTTTGGTACAACTTAGCAAGCTTGTTGCAAACATGTCGTTTTGACAACGTAATTAGTTACGTAGTCTCCTAATATCTCCAAGTATTTACCTTAACTGGCATTTTGTCGTCACCCCCCCCCCCGTGTGGTAGAATGAGGGTGCGTAACGTCGATGACTCTAAGAATCATTGACACTACGTGTCCTCGTGCACCAAGCTAGCTCAACTATCTACTGTATGATGTACGCAGATTTCCTGATAGACGAGGATGACACTACGCGTATTCAACAGATTTACCTGCAAACACATATTCTTTATGTAGGTTCTCAGATGCCAAGATGGGCCCCGCCTCTATTGGACTGGAAGTCGGTACACACAAAGATGTCGTGGGGTGTACTTATCCTGCTGGGCGGCGGCTTCGCCCTGGCTGATGTTTGCGAGGTGAGTTCATAAAATTTACTATAGTGATTATTGATTAGCATCGAAAAATTGCACAAACGTGTATAGTAGTAGTTATCCCAAGGATGATTTGTGCTTCTCCTAGATATCCCTATTTCGTGGATTTTTCCCACGCTCTGCCATGCAAGTTCAGCAGGATTATAAATAATTCCGTGTGCGCACGTACTGGTCGCTTCCATGTTTTATTCGCAACATATTGTTTACGTCGCATGACATAAACAATAATTTGACATTTACAAAACAATTATTATACTGATGGAGCAACAGTATATATAGTTTAAACAAAACATTCAGAGTAACGCATAGCATTTGATTTCATTTGTCTTCAACATATGATAATAGCACATTTTTGTGATTCAGCACTCGGGTCTGTCCAAAGCAATTGGCCATCACCTGCTCATCCTGAAGGACCTGCCACATCCGGTGATTGTCGCTCTTGTCGTCCTGTCTGTCGCTGGGATGACGGAGATGATGAGCAACACTGCCACGTCGTCTCTACTGCTGCCCATTCTAGGGGAACTGGTGGGTCGTCACTACACCCTTGACGCTGCAAAAGGGGCTGCCCCGCCTTAAAACATATTCTCAGAAAAATAATTTTTTCAGTAAAATCATGATAATACTGTAACGGCAAGGTCGTAAATAGATAACGGTCAAAATAAATAAAAAGGTTAAGTTAAAGCACATTTGGACGGTCACATTTTAGAATATATATATATATATATATATATATATATATATATATATATATATATAGTTTATACATTATGTCGTGAGTTTACGACAAAAATTACCATACTCTGTATACCTTTAAAACTATCTTATGCTTTCCACGGCAAATTGTTATAGACTGGTATTGATACATTTGTCACTAGTCTTATCTGTCGTGTAAGTCATTATGAATGACATGGTTGCTTAAGTTAAAACTAAATTATATTTTGATACAAGGAATACAGGAATTTTCATCAGCTTAATTCACATTTATAACATACAGTTTTCGGCTTCATGTGACTTGTGTGTCGTTGTCTCTATTGCAGGCGGTAAAATTAAATTTGAGTCCGCTCTACCTCATGTTGCCCGGATGTGTCGCCTGCTCGTTCGCATTCATGCTGCCTGTTGCGACGCCGCCGAACGCTATCATATACTCAGGCGGCCATCTTAAAGTCGTCGAAATGGTAAGTCATTGTTGTTATCGCGGTGAAATGTTTTCTGCCTAACGCGAATGCGATTTTAATAAATGTCAACTCTTTCGCAACGTTCCCAAGGGGCACTTTAAATCCAATAACCCGTTTACGTTATGTAAGGAGCAAGACGTGCGGGACCGAGGAAAAACAGAAGCGTCTAGGGGGCAATACACCGCGTCTGTATAGTAAAATAGTAGTAGCGATCGCTGTAAATACTAACAATGAAAGCATATAGCATATGAAATGGGTTATTAATTAAATAAGTGGAGTGTTATAACGTAGATAATGATTAAGCTGCGATGAAGTTACTTTTACGCAACTAGACGTTGATGTCACGTAGATTAGTTTGTCTAATTGCGTAAAAAATTACGTCTACTCGTGAATCACGTCATCACGGAGAAACTTTAGACGTTTGCAACTTCTGACTTTAAAACGTTATAATGTACTCTTAAGTATTGTATTATTACACCATTGAATTGTATTAGAGAACATATTGTCTTGTCATGCATGTCTGAATGCAATCTATGCTTTGCAGCGAAGTGTATTTTAACACCGAATCTTTACTTTCATTTCACCATTTATTTCCACGATGTTTAACATATGGCTTTCTTTTCTTTATCTACACACGCGTCATCGTATTGCAGATCCGGACGGGTTTGTTCATGCACGTGATCAGCATATCGGTCGTGACGTTTGGCGTGCACACGTGGGGCATGTGGTTCTTCAAGCTGGATCAGAATCCGTTCCACCGTCCAATGAACCTGACGGCACTCTACGCAAACGAAGTTAATTAATCGTCGCCAATGACAACGTCAGCAATGTCGATGCCGATGCGCCATCGTCAACGACAACGCGTCGTCGCCAACGGCAACGCGACGTCGCCAGTGGCAACGCTGTCGTCTCCAATTGCAACGCCGTCGTCGCCAATGGCAACTGATTCGTCTTCATTTCCAACAACGTTCTCTCTTCCGTCATTTGAAATCTGCGGTTGTCTTTCATCGTCACATCGTTCACATCAACCATGCACTGTACCACTGCGGAGGAATCAGACGTCATGTAAATAGTTTCATCTGAGTTCGTTCCATCAGACAATAAACGCTTTCATCGTAGGTCACGTGTCGTTGCCTTTTTACAACTGGTTGCCTTACGCCATTGCTGCGGGTCAGTAGATGAGTTAAAACGCCAGGTGTGGCTCAATTGCCGCTCGCCTCAAACATTAGCCACAATTGTGAATCGATATAGTACAATGAGCTTTCACACGGATGTGCCTTTTGATGTTCACAACAGAAGACTCGCTAAGCCATCGTATCGCCGACATGTTCTTATACATATCTGCCAACTTTTATTCGTGTTTAACTTATAGTGCATTCTGCGATGAACAAAAACATTTGTATACATTTTTTATAATAATTTATTACAATTTTATTCTAAATACATTTTGTCGGCGACTGTTGCGAGCTATCGGGATAAAACAGAAATGCACACTCCACGACATCAGAAGTTTGTGGTTTGCAATCGGAGCAAGACTTCCAACTGTTGTGGTTTGCAACCATTCTTGGCGTGAGTTTTCATATTGGCGTTCAAGGTCAACCAGTTGATATCCACAAACAAGTGTAGACTTGTTGGTGCTGCCATTTAGCAGATACTTCTGTAGATCTGCACCTCTGCTGTGACAGAAATAATGGATTCATTGCGTTGTCATAATTTTATTAACACACTTGCCAAGACGGGGTGTGGCTATATTATGACACTGACTTACCGTGCGGGATGTGGCACTATAACGTGCAGCAACTGGTGCATTGCACTCAACGGTGCAAACGTACTACGCATCAAACATGCGCACACGACTCCGTCACGGAACAAGCATTCTGTGCACTCAGGGAATAAGCACGTTTGGCTTCCACGCAGGTCGTCCACCTGTCTTCCACGTATATTCGCTCAGGGGCTGTGTCAAAACGTCATAAGATGCCAGTATAGACCACTAGGGTAACGCATAACCTCGTTCGTGTTGATTGTTTCGGGAGTTTCGATGAGAAAACAAAATTACAGAGAATATAGATAACATGTTTTATTTATTGAAATATCCCGAATATGTTTTTCATGTATGAGGTTATCAAATTTCTAGGACTGGACTTGTGTTAACTTGCCATATTTGTACTGATAATTAGAGTGTTAATACGTATGTTTTCACTCTATAAAAAACCTTCCCGATGGCTCTACAGGAGCCTGTCTTTGACCATAATCAATGGTGGCTTCTTATGACGTAAGGAGTTGGAATTAAGAATAACGACTGGTTGCATTTAAACAACGACACGATTTTGACACGACCCCTAGGACTACTTCAATTGTATTAGCCGTAGGCACCAACTGCTATTGTCGCGAATCCACATTGTTATTTCTCACCGCGCCTTCCTTCGCACGCGGCATATCTGCGCTTACTTTATACTCGCTAGATGGCGTTAGTCGGTCGACGCTTTGAGATAGTATCCTAATATAATATTTGAACTGCCTAGCAACGCAATAAATTGCCTGCTGCCGTTGTATACTTGTTTTATTGTAATTAGTGATTTTATTGGTTCCGCTGCATGCGTCTAATAGCGATTACGCTTTAGTTAGACCGCCGGAATATTTGGGGTGTTATATATAGAATGCGTATGTTTTGTTAGATGAAATGTCGGATATTAACAATTATGCTGCTGAGTATTAATTAGACATATTATGTGTAGGAATGGCGCCATTTGAAGGATGTGTGTGTTGTCAACGTCAAGTTTATAATTTAAGTATGCAGAAATGTATCCAATCTTGATACGTTTGGCCTCCCAAGTCCTCATGGAGTTTTGTTATAAGTTTGGCCTCCCAAGTCCTCATGGAGTTTTGTTATCAGTTTGGCCTCCCAAGTCCTCATGGAGTTTTGTTATTGTAACTTTTTTAATAGCAACCATGAACGCAACATTGTGCAATTTTAAAATGTTATGGTATAGTAAATAATTATAGCGTACAGTTTATGAGTGTCTATTGGCAAGTCATTCTCTTTTACAGTAGAGTAGCCTTGTCATATAAAACTGTTGTTAATTATGTAACAGATAGAATGACATTTGCTTGTAGGTCCACCATGGGCCAGAATGTAAGACACATTATGTCCAAATTTAACGTGACACACCATGGACTATTGTATATGCCTCTGTGTGCTATTAAGTATCAATGTAAAGAAATGCGGCACATCAATATAAATTGCTACATACTATGACTACGCAAAATGATTTGTGAATTGGTGGTAATGAGAGATTGTAACAATGACGCTGTCTTAAATAAGGAAGAATGTAAAGCCGTAATTTCATATCTAAACACGCTATAATTTGTTTTCTAACTGCTGTTGGAACTTTATAATGTGTTTAATAGCGTGTGGGTGAACATGGGTTGTGGCACTATACAATGTTATACACAATGTACACAATAGGGTGCTGAGATATTAAAATATTGAATAATGTAAAAGTGTGTTGTCATATTTGACTAGTCACCAGGAGAACAAGAAGGAACCAAACGGACGTATTACAAAAAATTAATGGTTTTGAAGAAATCGATGAGTTGTCTTCAGAACTAGAAGGCAGGAAGTGGCGTTAGTAAAAGAGTTGTGTTGATACGAGAACGTGCTCATTCTCCCAGCGCACGATAAATAATTGGTTTTATATCGGGAATGGCAATGTGGATAAAAGCATAATTGGTAGAGATGGGCCATCGTAGTTGTGTTCCGAATGTGTGCATCGCCCCTTCGTATTTTGACATCGTTCCATCGCATCGCACCAACGTCCCGTCACAACACGCCATCGTTACATCGCATCGCACCAACGTTCCGTCACAACACGCCATCGTTCCATCGCGTCGCACCAACGTCCCGTCACAACACGCCATCGTTACATCGCATCGCACCAACGTTCCGTTACAACACGCCATCGTTCCGTCGCATCGCACCAGCGTCCCGTCACAACACGCCATCGTTCTATCGCATCGCACCAGCGTCCCGTCACAACACGCCATCGTTCCATCGCATCGCACCAGCGTCCCGTCACAACATGCCATCGTTCCATCGCATCGCACCAACGTTCCGTCACAACACGCCATCGTTCCGTCGCATCGCACCAACGTTCCGTCACAACATGCCATCGTTCCATCGCATCGCACCAACGTTCCGTCACAACACGCCATCGTTCCGTCGCATCGCACCAGCGTCCCGTCACAACACGCTATCGTTCCATCGCATCGCACCAACGTTCCGTCACAACACGCCATCGTTCCGTTGCATCGCACCAGCGTCCCGTCACATCGCACCATCGTTACATGACATTGCACCATCGTGCCATCGCACCACATTATCGTCCAATCAAGATTTAACAAGATTTGCCATCCAAGCCAAAGGCCCAGATGACAAGTGGATAAGGAAGCCATTGATTTATCGAGAGTCCAACAATGTTCATCTACGTGTAACCCGCCCTCCTGAGATATGTGTCAACCTTTTTTAAAACATATTCACGCTGCTAGCAGTTACACAATCTGTAGATAATTTGTTCCATTCATTTATTGTCCTTTGTGAGAACGAGTACTTACTGAAATCCAATCTACACTGATCCTTTACTAATTTTACCTGATGTCCTCTAGTTCTGCTATCCTTCTTGAGTGAGAAAAACATATTTCTATCAATATTTTCATACCCATTCAATATCGTAAAAACTTCAATCTGATCTCTTCTTAACCTCCTTCTCTGTAGAGTTGTTAAACCACATTCTTTCAGGCGTTCTTCAAACCTAAGGTCTCTCAGTTCTGGAATAATTTTAGTTGCTCTCCTCTGTATGCGTTCAAGCGTATCTATATCCTTCTTACGATATGGTCTCCATGCTTGTATACAGTATTCTAAATGAGGTCTAACTATTGCTTTATACAAAGGTGTAATTAGCTTTTTTCCTTGTATATTATGTTTCTTCTAATCAACCCAAGAAATTGATTACCCTTTGAAGTTGCAATACCGCACTGCTTTGAAACTTTCATATCAGCGCTTATTGTAACTCCAAAATCCTTTTCTTTTACAGTAGTACCCAGAACAGTATCTCCCATTTTATAGTTTACATCCAAGTTCCCAAGTCCTGTATGTAGGCATTTACAATTCCCAAAATTTAACGAAATCTGCCATTTCTCAGACCATTTCACTAATCTGTCTAGATCGTTTTGTAAATGTTGTTTATCACCATCAGCGTTAACTTTCTAAACACGTTTGTGTCATTCGCATCGCATCGCATCGCATCGCTTAATCGTTCTATTGCATTGCACCATCGTCCCATGACATCGCACCATCGTTACATGACATCGCACCATCATTACATGACATCGCACCATCGTTCCATCACATCACACCATCATCCCATCGCATCGCACCATCGTTATATCGTTATATAGCATCGCTCCATCAGTCCATCTCATCGTGCTATTGCTTCATCGCATAGCATCACAGTTTCATCGCATCGCACTATCGCATCGCCCCATCGTTTCATCGCATCGCACCATCGGTACATAGCATCGCTCCATCGCTCCTTCGAATTGCACTATCGCTCCATCACATTGCACCATTGCTCTATCTCATCTCACCATCGCATCGCGCAATCGCACTCTCAAAATTCAGCACACAACAGCAATGGCCGTCCTGTTGGGTGGCAGTTGTATTTAAAATAGTTAAATGTGGTTAAGCTAAGGTGGAGAAATGTGTTGCGTTCGACTTATTTTTAACCATCGCCCTTTTATTTCAGGGATCAGCACAAATACTACGAATCACAACTAAAAAAAGGAAACATTTGCCCAGGCCATTTTAGTAGGGTTCCCTTTGTACGACAACATGATTTCATGTTTTGAAGATGAATGCTATTATATTCTAATTATACGCATGTTAGTGTTACTGCATAACTACCCCTTTCCAATATCAAATAGCCCAGGCAAGCCTAAAAGACATTGAAACAACATAAAATCGATATGCCATGTACGTCATTCACACGTGCACATCAACTTTGGGCAGACAGTAAGGGCCGGTGAAGTTCTCAAGCTGTGACAAGTAACTCGTCTAGCAGAAGGCAAACTCCAAAATTAAACCCATGGAAGATAACTGGGGGCCTCACTATGTACTACCCAACAGTGGTGTTGAACATGGACATGGACATGGACATGGACATGGACATGGTCTTGGACATGGTCTTGGACATGAACATGAACATGGACATGGACATGGACATGGACATGGACATGGACATGAACATGGACATGGACATGGACATGGACATGGACATGGACATGGTCTTGGACATGGACATGGTCTTGGACATGAACATGGACATGGACATGAACATGGACATGAATATGGACATGAACATGAACATGGACATGGACATGGACATGGACATGGTCTTGGACATGGACATGGTCTTGGACATGAACATGGACATGGACATGGACATGGACATGAACATGAACATGAACATGAACATGAACATGGACATGGAAATAGTCTTGGACATGGTCTTGGACATGAACATGGACATGGACATGGACATGAACATGGACATGGACATGGACATGGTCTTGGACATGAACATGGACATAGACATGGACATGGACATGGACATGAACATGAACATGAACATGAACATGAACATGGACATGGACATGGTCTTGGACATGGTCTTGGACGTGAACATGGACATGGACATGGACATGAACATGAACATGAACATGCACATGGACATGGTCTTGGACATGAACATGGACATGGACATGGACATGAACATGATCATGAACATGGACATGGACATGGACATGGACATGGACATGGTACGTGACAACTTAACAACCTCATAAGAATGACAACGGTCCCTGAGTGGATGAGCACCTTGGGGAATAGAATGGAGCCCCTTTGTTGGATGAGATGTTAATCAAATTGTTAAAAAAAACTAATCAATGGTATCGACAACCTGGGATGTTCTAGCGAGTGTCCATGCATACTATCATTTGGGGTCACCTTTATCATGCCAGGAGAGGTGCAACCTCTCGAAGGACAGCGAGGGGTCAATATGGCCTAGGCGTTTAAGTCAAGTCAAGTAGGTAATGCATGTCCTTTAGGACTATTTCATAGTTAAGAAATTAGTAACAGTTTCAAGTTGATAGCTATACTTCGATCTACAGCTACGTAGCAGTTAGAGTTGTAGAACATGCGTATCGAGATCTCCCGTGTGGTGCAGCCCAACATGCATCTGTATAACGGTCTAATTTTGCGGACTGTTTAAAGTGCCCCTTCGGAATATTTAACCACTGAAAATATTCCTAAAATGTCCAGACAGAAAGATGGGGGAGATTAGAAGTAAGACGAACTAGGGGCAAATGAAAAGGCTGGATGGCAATGACCCCAAACTTGCATGGTAAACTGTCCAACTTCTGGCGCTCTAATTTCTAATTACATGTTTACATTTGCAAATTTACGATCCTTGATCGTGGACTCGAAAACATTTGTGGCGACATCTAGCGAACGTTACTACTACGATGTTGATGTCTATTGACTACGTGGCGAACTAATCAAACTACGGAACGAACTAAAAGGCGGGCACTCATAGAAAAGGGCGGACATGTCTGAAAAAGCGGACAAATTTTAACACGATATCTGAGGTTCCTCTTTACCTGCGTTGTTGTTGTTGTTGTTTAGTTGTTGTTGTTGTCGTCGTTTCCTATGTTGTTGTCTGTATATTAATTGTGATTGCTTTTATGAATATTTTAAGAACTAAAATGATGGCTAAATAACAAATACACAAAGCTAGAATGTTACCGATCTATTAAGGGAACCTGGCTAACGGTAAAGTTTTTCATGGAACACCATTATTATTGAATATAATTACCACACAGTAATTTGAAGGCTTTGCTAGTTTTTTAATTGTGTTTGATATAACTGCTAAGTGTCTGGTTTTAGCTCAATCTATTTGTCAGTGTGAATCGATTGATTTAAATTGATTGATGAAATCACTTGGTTAACGGTGTAACAAGTGGTTTCATCAGATATGTTGTAAAAACACCTTTACCAAAGATGTACGATGGTTTGGGTGCCTATGTCAGAACAAAAACCAAGAAAAGCACGTTCCAAATTTCAGTAAAAAGCCATACATTTTATTAAATTACTCATCACTTAGCAGTTTTTTTCTGTTTTGATTTTTGTGAATGTATTTTGTATGTAGATTTTCTTCAAGCACTGACCGCATATAATATGTTCTATTCGTATATACTATGTCACTCGTGTTTTGTCATTGATGAAATTATCAACAGAATCATTTTCATTTGTGTTCGTTAAAATACACTACTTTCTTTGCAATAAAACATTTGTTTGTTATTTGATATTATTCATGTGGTTTGTTGGCTAATTTTACATATCACTATAAAAATAACAACAATAAAAAACAAACCAAGAATTATCAAAGGGCCAGTTGTTAATGAGGCATTCAACCTTTTAGTGTTGCACAACAACGCTGCAAAAACGCTGCACAATTAATAGATCGGAAACAATCGAACTACAAATGTATATTTATTATTTAGCCTTTAGTTTATAATTGTTCAAATGTTGATAAAATAAATCACAAATAATGCACAGACGCACGCGCAATAGGAAACGACGATAACATCAGCAACGCAAGTAAAGAGGGAGCAGAGATTATATGAATTCTTGTTAAAATATTATCCGCCCTTTCCTATCCGCCTTTTAGTTCGTCCCTCAGACTACGCTAAACCCGGGGATTCCCCTTCGAGGCTTCAGCGTATCTGCTGCTCAGCACTTTCCAGATCAGTGGAAACAGGTAAGGACGTGTTTTGATTGTCTCGTAAAATTATATTCCTTTTCACCCTTACAAAACAGTACTTCTTTGTCGCATAATTGGGTTGTCAATCGAAGTGGCGTCATAGCATTTTGTTAAAGTACAGCGTTACTTTAGAAGTCACAATCACACTGCAAGGCTACAACTAGGGTCTACGCCGCGGGCAGATCCAGAGCAGTAGTGGCCAGTACAGAGCAGTACAATCACTGACCTATTATATTATATAATATATAGGTCAGTGAGTACAATGCGTGTGCCTGGCACGCTGCGTGCCATCCTATATAATATTACATCATTTTAGTTGGTTGTTGTTCAGAGATGAACAGCTGATTAATAACACGGTGAAAGTGTACGTGGCACGTTGCTAAAACAGCCCCATGACGTTGTAGAAGACCAGCAATAAGTTGAGCCTGCGACACCGACACCATGCCCTTGAGACTAAGTCCAATGGTTCGGCGACCGACCATTGTGACAGTGCTGACAGTGTGGGTTATTCAGTCATGGCTCATGGTTATTTTTAGCCGCTGGTAGTATACGTTGTGCCTACGTTGCGCGATGTACCTGGTAACAGGGTGGAATGAGTACTGGACGCTGCTGACAAGGGGCTTGGCAGTAAGTGGCAGGTGAACCCTAAAAATCTGTAAAAATGGTGGGAAGTTGGCCCCCAAACAGGTCGGAAATGGTTTGAGACAACTGCTACACCCCCACCAATGTACACATGTTCATGTTCCTAAGATATGTAATGTTAATTAATTTGTTTAACATTTTGAAATTATGTCCTCTGATTTTTTTGCTGTGCTTCAAATGTGGCATTTTAGGAGTAACATGTGGGCCTGCACACAATCCCTGGGTCCGCCACTGGTACACCAAACAGAGAATCTGCAGCCGTGTGTTAACTTGTCCTTTCTCTGTTCCGCAGTTGCTTCTTCCTCCTCATTGACACAGACAGTGACAATCAACAATGGTGGTCCAATCAAAGATTCTTGGAATGCTGCCCGCTAACTATGGCTATGTTGTTCTGGCTGGGGTGGGCAGTATCTTTGTCAATATGTGGATGGCCATTAATGTTTCCCGTGCACGCAAGCAGTACGACGTAAAGGTAGGTATCATGACAAATTTGTAGTTAATGCCATGCTGGTGTCGGTGTAGGCAAAACAAATGTCTACTAACATTTCACTATTATTGTTGACTTGGCAAATCAACAGCAATGGGTTTTTAAATAATTTTTGTTGGCACAATATTTTAATCGAAATTAGAATGTTTGGGATATTTATTAAAATGTGTCGTTCTATTACATATAATAAGTATTATTGAATATAAATTACAACATTCATGCATCACCATCTGACAACGAGTCAAAACAGAAAATTATTTCCATAACATAAACAAGACATTTCTGAATATACTTCACTGTGGGTGCTGCTTTATTTGTCATTATATGTTTGCATTAATATAGTAAATTGTACATATAATTACATATTCATGTTTCAGTATCCAAAGATGTACAGCGACGAAAGTGATGCATTTAACTGTATCCAGAGAGCGCACCAAAACACGTGAGTTTTATGCGTGCCATTTTTATTTTTGAAATCAATTACTCATTGCAAATCGTTTTGATGTGTTCCACTAGAAGTCCAATTCCAGTAATCTTTAAGAACTAAACAGAATTGAATATGTTCACTTTGTCGTTCTGTTCCCGTACATTGTATGCAGTAACGTTACTGCGTTGAAGTTGTAAACAGATGTCATATTTATACAGGCTTGAGATAACATCCATTGGTGCTAGTGATTTTAAAGGAGAAAATTACATAATCTGTTTATTCACATTGGAATCAACGTGTGGTCGTGGGAAACTGTTGCTGTTTTAAGCCGACACATGGTCATGAAAAGTGGAAAACTTTTGTTGTTTAAAGCCGACACGTGGTCATGAAAAGTGGAAAACTTTTGTTGTTTTAAGTTGACATGTGGTCATGAAAAGTGGGAAACTTTTTTTGCTTTAAGCCGACATGTTGTTTTATGGGTTGCCATTTTGATTTTGTCGTTCTTGTTCACTGTGTAAATGTGAAATCACTTCATCCCTAGAATGGCCTCATGTGCAACAAATATATTGACTCTGCAATAAAATAAGTTAATTACAAATAAAACAGGACAGTGGGGCCAATGGAAAAAAACTGTGTTTGCCACCTGAAAGTTGTAATGATAACTGCTAATTGTTTGTGTTTCTGATATCAGATACATGTACATTTGTGTTGTGACTCGTAACAATTTTAATGTTTTGTGATGTCAGGCTGGAGATGTACACACCATTCATGTTCGTGCTTCTTGTTGGTGGACTCCAGTTCCCTGTAAGTAGTTCCGTAATCCACTTATTTTTCTTCACATGTAGTTCATTGATAAATTAGTATAATAACAGTTTGACATCCATACAACAGTGGCGCTGTCAGAATGTCAGATTATCGATCAGGTTCAAACCCTCTTGCTGTTTTTATGAAGCTTGAGCAATTTCATCCAATCCACTTTGCATCAGTTCACTCAGCTGTATAAATATATTATGAGTACATGGTGATGGATATAAGTGAACAAATAGTCATGCAGTAAAGAGAAGTCGAGTTGGCGTTGGAAGGAACATGTCTGGTGGTGGTGAAGTGTAAAGCACTTTGGGCAGTTGTATAGACTGTGTACTGCACTACATTAGAATTTACGAATGTATAAAATGGTATAATGTGACATTGTGGAAATTTATTGTATTAACTTTAATGTTCATTTGTTGGGCAGTTTTAAATTCTTTGCACCAAGTTTTTCACACATACATACGCTATTGTCACATTTCAGTGTATTACCCTATTGCGTGTCAAATGTTTAGCTGCAGAAATTCAGTCAATAAATTACACTGTCATCCTGTTCCAGAGACTGTGTGCAGCAAGTGGGGGCGTATACCTCCTGGGGCGCATAGTCTATGCCAAGGGCTACTACACAGGAGGTGGGTAATTCCATTACCCTATCACAACACAATAGAACCCTATGTAACGTCCACCCTCAGAAGTGCGACCTTTTAATCCCCATTCCTAAAGTAATAAATTATTAGTATTGAAACTCCAGACAGACAATTCAGAATTACAACTGCCTAGGAATTAAAACATACTTGAATAGTTTGCACATGTGGGCTTACTTCAGAGGTTCCGTTGTATTAAGGCACTGTCTGATGCCAATTTATTGTTTATTATAAACATATAAAACAGAAAATGTAACTTCTATTGTCTATTCTTATGTTTTTTAAACTACACTCAGTGAGGAGCAATCTGCCTGGTATGATAAAAAATTGGCAGGTTTTTATAGTAGAAAATGTTTTTTAATTGAAGAAATTTATTTATATTTTACAGATGCAAACAATGGTAGCCCATAGAAGAGAAGTAGTGCTTTATTTAGGCCAATAACAGTAACAAACTGCAAGCATTATTATATATACATACATACAATACCATTACAAGACAAAAATAATAATTATGGGTCAGGGAGACTTCTACTAACACCAGGCTTGACCGCATTTGTAGGAACATAGTATCATCAGAAAAATTATCAAAGTGAATGATATTTGTTTTGATGTGAACACGTTGTAAATGCTTGTAACGTCATCAGTTGTAGACCCTAAGAAGCGGGTGTGTGGAAATTTTTGTGCAGCGTACATAAAATACATAATTACAAGCATAGTATCATCAGTAAAATGGATGATATTTGTTTTGACATGAATATGTTGTAACTGCTTATAACATCATTTGTAGACCCTAAGAAGCGGGTGCGTGGTGCCTTTGGCAGTGGCGCCCTACTTGTCATGCTGGGATGCACCATTGGATGTGCTATCCACATGCTCGGCGTCTGCCCTTTCCATAAATTGACACGCGGGTAAGCGTAGATACCTGTCCATCTCTGTTGAAGGTACGGGGTCAGATCGTTTTTATCATAAAACCATGTTACATAAATATTATAAACTATATTCACTTATTCAGACATCTTGACCTCCCACATGCTTTAATGAACCACTGTTTTTAAATTAAATTTGACCATTTATCTGTTTATGAATATCAACCTTTCCACTCAGCATGCCGTGTAAACACGAGATTTGAGTCAAAATATTCAAATTAAACAGTCAAATTATGTGAAAAAATTGTGGTTCAAGAAAACACATTGGGGTGGGCACGATGTTAGAACATATGTTTTTGTTAATATATAATTTGATTGTACGATAAAAACAATCAGATTTTGAAACTTTCATAGAAGATTTTAATGTGCCACGTGAAGCTTGTATTTTGTCAGTTATGTACAGTTTCAAGCTGTCCTTGAAATATTGAAATGTGTGTTGCCCAAACTGGCGCTGCACTTTGTCTTGAACCAATCAATGAATCAACATTATTACCGGACATTTTAAATGGTGTGTACTTTAAACATGCTGTTAAAATATTCTGTAATGTTTGAATTTATATAAATGATGCAGTTGTTCTAATACTTATTTTTGTTAAACTTATGTCAACATTACAATGTTCATACAACATTATCCTTCAACCGTACATGTTACCATTTGTTATATTCACTATATATATATATATATATATATATATATATATATTGTATTAGTCCAGTGGCATGCCTGTTTATAGTCTAGTATATGAACCAGTTATAGCTATCATATAGCTGGATAATATTTTTTGTGCCTGCATATGTTGTTGACATATACAAGAAGTGTTTTTATTGGATTATTGCAGATAAACGAAAACTACTGCTCATAGATGGGCCTTATAGATGGTGCTGTGATAGAACTCATCCAATAGATGGCGCTGTGTCCAATAGATGGCACTGTGATACAACTTATCCAAGGCAGAGTTATGATGCTCAGAAGACTCCAGAGTAGACGTCTTATTACTATTGCCATTTTAAGTACTTAGCAGGTTAATATATTCTTACAATTTAACAATATATTATATTATACAAGTTTATGGAGACTGCACTCTGTAAACTGTCTGTACCAATAAAGCTTCAAAAATATGTGCTTGTCATGGCTGCTGCACAGTTCTGGAAGAACTCTCAGGAATAACTGCCCTTTATTAAGTTGTCTGTTATTCAGATATTAATGTCCCCTTTACCGTGTATAATTATACAGATAATACACTGGTTGACTACATTTGCTGTTAGACTATAAATTTTTAAATACTATTTACATGTATGTTGCTGTAATAGTGTTCTTATAGAAGATTGTTGTGAGAGACTGATGGTGTTGAATAAACTGCAAGATAGGTTTGTCTTTAAGAGATGGGAAACAATGTATATTGTGTGAACCTACATAGTTTGTATACACTTCTGCCTATTTGTTGTGGCCAGTTTTGTATAACCATTTTGTAGTGATAGAACATTATTGAGGTGTCAAACTTGTCACATTATTAATATTATGCACCAAATTATTCGTGCAATAAAAAATACAAACATGGTTGTGAACAGTTATTTTACTCATGTCAGTTATCCAGATCCCTTTAGTTTTTATACACAAAAAAATCACCCCTTTTTTAGTACTAAGAAGAGACTATGAATATTCAGTTTTATTTTAAAAACTTCATGACATGTGCTGAACAAGTGTCGTCAAGTTAACCCATAATCATGTTGCAAACATGCCTTCTAAATTAGCAGTTTACGCAAAACACACAGTTCATAATGCAACATCTCACTGCCAGAGATCCAACCTTTCTGGTTGAATACAATCAAAATCACTGAAATCGGCTAATTTGCATATTTTTAGGCAATAGGGTCGATGTCAATATCGCAAAACACTTGGATATTTGTCACACATTTATTTTAAGTTTTTATTTACGCTTTAGATGGTAGTCCCGTTGTATGATTCGTCTAAATCAAATAGCGTGGCTTGAATTGTATATGTTAAACAAACCTAAAAAAAGGCTAAAATAGTTTCGATCATTATTATTTTAAGCATAGTTCACTACGTTTGCAGTCTCCATCCTTCATACTAATTTGTGTTACATATACATTATATGTTATTCATATATTGTATGACATTGTGTGGACATGTTTTGGTCATGATACAGCCAAAAATAAAAAATCAGGCAAATATAAAGGCAACATTTTATATATTTATTAATCAGTACCCAACTAGCAAAATTTATTGGGCCAATGATGGCTGTAAAAACACGATTGGGCCAATGCTGGCTGTCACTGACATTGGCAATGACAGCCAGCATTGGCATTGGCCCAACTGGCATTGGCTTGCCATTAAAAAACATTATTGGGACAATGATGGCTGTCATTGGCTAAACTGGCAATGGCATTGGGCACTGACACTGTGACAGATGTAGATGTCCTCGACGATCATCTGAGAGATCCTGCAGATCAGGACTACTTTGTATGTATTACTTTTATAAAGATATACTTGGGTTAGAAAATAGGTCAACGTTCACATTGATATTCACCCTTTAAGTAATTTGTTTGTCTTGAACAAACAGCCAGCATGTTTAGGAATGTTACATTAAGTATATGACATACAACAAACGTGTGTAGTAATTGTTTTTTTTTCTGTGCAACTGTACTGGGTATTGCACCAGAACGTTTTTTTGGAGCTCGGATGTTCATTTCCATATTTCACTATTTTTTTTAGCTACTATTTTGGGCAATGGGATATAGGCTGTGTCAACATTTAGTTCCTTCGAAAGATTTAAACTTAATTAGAATGTCATATTGATAATGTCACAGTTCTTACATTACTGCTAAAGTTTAGGTCACCAATTTGAGCATGATCGGGGGTAGATATGTGAAAGAGTGCACCCGGCACATCATCCTTACAGACACATGTGCCAGGGGATTCAACTAGAAGGGGAGGGGGGAGAAGAGGGCCTTCAGTGAACTCATGCTAAAAAAACCACCAACCGTAAGTGAATTTTAAAATGTGTCAATTTCTCCATCATGTAAAAGCAACTGAAAGTTGAAGCAATTAAGATATCTGTATAAAATGATATTGTAATGAATATAATGATTCAAAGTAAGTTCTACGTGTTCTGTGTGTAATCACAAATTGATTAAGGGGAGATATTGCAGCTGGATAGGATCTTTGAACAAAAATTGGCAGGTAATATAAAAAATGACAGCAAGAGTTGCTATGCTTATGTAAGGAGTAAACAGAAAGTTTGAGATAAGGTCGGACCACTGGAAAACAACAGGGGAAACATAATTTCAGATGGGTTCCAAATGGTAGAGGTCCTGAATGAGTATTTCAGCTCAGTTTTTACCACAGAAGATATCAGCTCACTTCCGGTTCCATTGACTAAATTTGAGGGCAATACATCAGAACATTTAGGGCAGTTATTTGTAACTCCTGAAATGATAGCAAAGAAAATTAAGAAGATGAAAGATAATAAATCACCTGGAGTTGATGGGATACCACCAAAACTGCTAAAGGAAATTGTTGATCAAATTAGTACACCACTTGCAAACTTATTTAACTTGTCACTAGAAGAAGGAATAGTTCCTTCAGAATGGAAAGAAGCAAACATTACGTCGCTGTTTAAGAAGGGATCGAAGAAGAAGCCAGAAAATTACAGACCAGTGAGTTTAACATCAGTTGTATGTAAATTACTCGAAACATTAATTAGAGACCACATGGTGGAATTCCTCATAAAACATAAATTAATAAATACATCTCAACATGGATTCCTAAAAGCAAGGTCATGTCTAACCAATCTCTTATGTTTTTTAGAAGAAATTACAAAGTGGGTAGATCACGGGTCACCAGTGGATATTGTCTACTTAGATTTTCAGAAAACTTTCGATAAAGTGCCACATCAAAGATTGTTACTTAAACTAAGAGCCCATGGTATAGGCAATGATGTAATCAACTGGATAGAAAAGTGGCTTACACACAGAAGACAGAGAGTAATAGTAGATGGTAAGATTTCAAACTGGAAATCTGTTTTGAGTGGGGTACCACAGGGATCAGTGTTAGGCCCTATACTGTTTTTAATATATATAAATGATTTGGAGGATGACATATCTAGCAAAGTACTCAAATTTGCAGATGACACAAAAGTATTCAGAAAGGTTACTAATGATACAGATAAACAAAGTTTACAGGATGATCTAGAAAAATTAGTTAAATGGTCAGAAAAATGGCAAATGTTATTCAATTTTGGGAAGTGTAAATGTATACACATAGGACATGGAAATACGGACGAGGAATATAAAATGGGGGATGCTGTACTAGGTAGAACCACACATGAAAAGGATTTAGGAGTAACATTTAATGCTGACATGAAAGTTTCAGAGCAATGTGGGATTGCTGCTTCGAAAGGAAATCAAATTCTAGGGCTAATTAGGAGAACTATCACGTATAAGGAGAAACATCTAATTGTACCCCTGTACAAAGCAATAGTTAGACCACATTTGGAATATTGTATTCAAGCATGGAGGCCATATCGTAAAAAAGACATATATAAGCTAGAAAAAATACAACGAAGAGCAACTAAGATGATTCCAGAATTAAGAGACCTTAGTTACGAAAGTCGCTTATTACAATGTGGTTTGACAACACTAGAGACTAGGAGACTAAGAGGAGACCAAATAGAAGTGTTTAAAATAGTGAACGGTTATGAGGATGTTGATAGGAATATGTTCTTCACACGTAAAGAAGGCGGTAGAACCAGAGGACACAAAGCAGCATTAGTTAAGGAGCAGTGTAGGTTGGACATGAGAAAGTACTCATTCTCACAGAGGGTGATAAATGAATGGAACAAACTGCCAAATGGTTGTGTTAATGCTAGTAGTGTGAATATGTTTAAAAATAGAATTGACAGATATCTGATAAGGGCGGGCTACATATAGATGAGAAAATTGTTGGACTCTCGATAAGCCAATGCCAATGGCTTCCTTGTCCACTTGCCATCTGGAACTTGTTGTTCGAGATGGCAATCTTGTTAAATCTTGTTAAATCTTTTTATTTGCATAGTGCAATTTTTGTATACCCAAACTGTAGATTGGATTTTCTGAGTAAAACATATATTGAAAATTTTTATGCGAGACCGCCCGTTTCCATGGCAACAAACAAAATGGCCACCGTATTAAGGAATTACAGCCCCTCCAAACAATTACAACACTTAAAAAGTAATGGATATTTTATCATAGTACTTTCATAATCATCATTAGCTTAGTTAACCCTAGAACTCCTCTACAAAAATTCAAACATTATGAATATTTTTCTTCTTCTGAATTTTTTTAATTATGATATTCTAAATGTAACATTTGTTGACACATTTTTATTCACTACCCCCAATTGTCAAAATGTAATTTCTTGTAAATGGCCATCAAAGATTGAATGATGGCATTGATTACAGGGTAGAGGCAAGCTTTATCGATGAATAAAACTAATTTAGAGGTATGTCATTACAATAAAATGGAACTTTATTGATGGCAAACATAAAAAGCAATAATATGGGGAAACACATTTTGAGAAAAACACCATTCTGGTTGCCATATCTTCCCTTAACTAACTTACAATTAGAGGATATATATAAGTAACTTGAAGTGAATAATGTCGAAATTCCTGTATTTATAAGTGCAGAGCTTCAGACTGAGGACCTCATTACTTTATGGGGGACATAGGAAAATGTTAATCAAAGTGTTAAAAAATAGTCAACGGTATCAACAACCTGGGATGTTCTAGCGAGTGTCCATGCATAGAGCTATGTGATCATTTGGGGTCAACACACCTTTATCATGCCAGAAGAGGTGCAACCTCTCGGAGGACAGCGGGGAGTCAATATGGCCTAGCCCTAGGCGTTTAAGTCAAGTCAAGTAGGTGACGCATATCCGTTAGGACTATTTCACAGTTTAGCAAATTTTGCTAAGCTTTGCTTTGGGCAACTTTTCATCTTTTGATGGTATCACCAGGCCCCTGAACTTCAGTATAAAAAGCAACTGTTTCAAGTTGATGGCTTTGCTTCGATGTATAGCTCAATACATTTTCAATGTAGCAATAGCCGTAGCAGTTAGAGTAGTAGAACAAATGTATCGAGATCTCCGGTGTGGTGCAGCCCACATGCATCTGTATAACATTAACGGTCTAATTTTTGTTGACCGTTTAAAGCGCCTCTTCGGTATATTTATCCACTGAAAATAGTCCCAAAATGTCCAGACAGAAAGATGAAAGAGATTAGAAGTAAGAACAACTAGGGGCAAATGAAAAGGTTGGATGGCAATAACCCCAAACTTGCAGGGCAAACTGTCCAACTTCTGAAACTCTAATTTCTATTTACATATTCACATTTTCAATGGGGTCGAAAACATTTGTGGCGACATCTGGCGAACGTCACTTCTACGATGTTGATGTCTAGTGGCTACGTGACGAACTAAATCAAACCATGGGGCTAACTAAAAGGCGGGCAGGAAAGGGCGGACATGAATTAACACGATCTCTGCGCGCGCTCCCTCTTTACATGCGTTATTATTGTTTAGTAGTTGTTGTTGCTGTTGTTTAGTTGTTGTTGTCATCGTCGTTTTCTAAGTTGCGTGCGCCTGTACATAAATTGTGATTTCTTTTATGTAAATTTTAGGAACTTTAAATGAAGGCTAAATAACAAAGATACGTATAGTTAGAATGTTACCGATCTATTAAGGGCAGGAAATTATATAATCACTTGACTAACGGTAAGTTTTTCATGGAATAGCATTGTTATTGAATACAATTACCACACAGTAAGTTCAGTAATTTGGAGGTTTTGCTAGTTTTTTTAATTGTGTGTGTGCGTGTATATCATTTATTCGTACACAATAGTTTAGGTACAATTGAATAAAACACAAATCATTGGCAGCCTGATTAACAAGTGCAGAGTGCGTTAATCATGTTGTTAACATCGTTTTTTGTAAAACCGGGTAAGTCAATCTCGTTATTGGATACACGCAATAATTCGAGTATGCGCCAAGCGATTCCTGTCAGCTCTGGCTGACTGAAAAGACATTGTCTACGTACGTGGTTCACGTTAATATCTAATATATATATTGCATACCTATGCCGAATAACCGCTATATTTCGGCCAATTGGTGATTGAGCTGAGTTTATAGCCCGCCTAACGAAGTGCCTAACAATGGCGTTGCAGCTAGTCAACATTAAATCCACAAACTTGCAAAATCGCTTCACCAATTGAATGGATATGTGACAGGTGTTAATTAATTGTCCTAATAAAAGTGCTGTATGCGTCATATAACTGACGTTTAAGATGCGCCTGACGCCTTTGTTCCAAGTCACGCAAAAATCGTTGAACCCTTTATCATGTAAAGCCCATAGAGTTGAGCCATAATGGGTGCTACAATAAGACTGAAACAGACGAATATAACAATCAATAGGCACTTTGCCTCTGAAGTGGCCCACAAACCAGTTAACACTCGCGATAAAATAACCTTTTTTTGCATTTATATAATTAAAGTCTGAAAGCTTGTGATCGACTACGTTACCAAGGTGTTCTGCGTTCGTCGCCCAAGTAACATTGTTCCCGTTTACCTGGATGGCTTTACAATCAACATTGCTTGCGCCGAACACCATTCCTATAGTTTTCTTATCGTTAAAAGTGACATGGAATTCTTTCCCGTACTCCTCACGTATATTTACCATGTATTGCAGACCTTGTAGCGAAGGTGATAATAATGTGATATCGTCTGCATACGATAGTGCACCAACAAAGTGCTGAGCGATACAGCACCCGTATCCGCTGCTGGCTAATTTAGCTATTAATTCATCGTAGTATACAGCGAACAGTATCGGTGATATAACCGCCCCTTGCTTCACGCCGTTGCGTACGTAAAAAATTCTAGATTTGTAACGTTCCTACTGTGCACACATACATTGTCTGATGTATCCGTCAAGAATGAATTTAACAATTGCGCTAGGTACATTGCGTTTAAGCATCAAATTGAACAGCTTTCTGTAATGAACCTTATCAAATGCTTTAGAGGCGGCTAGAAAACAGCTGTATACGCAACTGTTATTATTTACAAAATGATTGGCAGTTTCAGTTATATTCCACTACATAGAGTGGTAGAGTGATTCGCTTTGAATGCAAATTGCTGATCGCTAGTGCACAATACATCGCTGCATTTTTTCATAAGTATAATGTCAAACAGCTTGCAAATGTGTTTGATATAACTGCTTTAAGTATCTGGTTTTAGCTCAATCTATTTGTCAATGTGAATCGACAGATTTAAATTGGTTGGTGTAATCACTTGGCTAACGGTGTAATAAGTGGTTTAATCAGAGATGTTGTAAAAACACCTTTACCAAAGATGTACGATGGCTTTGGTGCCTATGTCAGAGCAAAAGACCAAGAAAAGCACTTTTCAAATTTCAGTAAGAAGCCATACATTTTATTAAATTACTTATCACTTAGCATATTTCTCTGTTTTGATTTTTGTGAATGCATTTCGTATGTTGATTTTCTTCAAGAACTGACAGCATATAATATGTTCTATTCGTTCATTCCATGTCACTCGTGTTTTGTCATTGATGAAATTATCAACAGAATCATTTTCATTTGTGTTCGTTAAAATACACTACTTTCTTTGCAATAAAACATTTGTTTGTTATTTGATATTATTCATGTGGTTTGTTGGCTAATTTTACATATCAATATAAAAATAACAACAATAAAAAATAAACCAAGAATTATCAAAGGGCCAGTTGTTAATGAAGCATTCAAACTTTTAGTGTTGGACAACAACGCTGCAAAAATGCTGCACAATTAATAGATCAGAAACAATGTAACTGTAAAAGTACATTTGTTATTTATCCTTTAGTTTACAGTTGTTCAAACGTTCATGAAAGAAATCACAATTAATGCGCAGACGCACGCACAATAGGAAACGACGACTTTAGCAACGCACATAGAGGCAGCGCAGAGATCGCATGAATTCTTGTTAAAACTTGTCCGCCCTTTCCTGTCCGCCTTTTAGTTCGTCCCTTTAACGACGCTAAACCCGGGGATTCCCCTTCAAGGCTTTAGCGTATCTGCTGTTCAGCACTTTACAGGTGGGTGGAAACAGGTAAGAGCGTGTTTTGACTATCTCACAAAATGTCATTCCTCTCCACTCTTACAAAACAGTACTTCTTTGTCGCATGATTGGGTTGTCAACCGAAGTGGCGTCATATCATTTGGTAAAAGTACAACTTAACTTTAGAAGTGACAATCACACTGCAAGACCACAACTAGGCCGCGGCTAGATCCAGAGCAGTACAATTTGTGCGACTGTCACGCTGCGTGTCATCCTATATTACATTATTTTGGTTGGTTGTTGTTCAGAAGTGAACAGCTGATGAATAACACTGTGTGTTGCGGTGAAAGTGTACGTGGCACGTTGCTAAAACAGCCCCATGACGTTGTAGAAGACCAGCATTAAGTTGAGCCTGTGTCACCATGCCCTTGAGTCTGAGTCCAATGGTTCGACGACCGACCATTGTCACTGTGACAGTGCTGTCAGTGCGGGTTACTCATTCATGGCTCATGGCTATTTTTAGCCGCTTGTAGTATACGTTGTGGCTACGTTGCGCGATGTACCTGGTAACAGACGTTGTAGAAGACCAGCATTAAGTTGAGCCTGCGACACCATGCCCTTGAGACTGAGTCCAATGGCAAGGGTTCGACGACCGACCATTGTGACAGTGCGGGTTATTCAGTCATGGCTCATGGCTATTTTTAGCCGCTGGTAGTATACGTTGTGGCTACGATGCCTGATGTACCTGGTAACAGGGTAAAATGAGTATTGGACGCTGCTGACAAGGGGCGTGGCAGTAAGTGTAAAATCTGTAAAAATGGTGGGAAGTTGGCACCCAAACAGGTCGGAAATGGGAGGTTGAGACAACTGCTACACCCCCACCAATGTACACATGTACATGGTCCAGGATATGTAATGGCAATTAATTTATTTTCACATTTTGAAACTATTTAAAGGTGTAGGCCTACATGAACAAACCACCGCTGGTAACATACCCTCTGATTTTGTTGCTGTGCTTCAAATGTGGCATTTTGGGGTAATATGTGGGGCCTGCACACAATCCCTGGGTCCGCCACTGGTACACCAAACAGAGAATCTGCAGCCGTGTGTTAACTTGTCCTTTCTCTGTTCCGCAGTTGCTTCTTCCTCCTCATTGACACAGACAGTGACAATCAACAATGGTGGTCCAATCAAAGATTCTAGGAATGCTGCCCTCTAACTATGGCTATGTTGTTCTGGCTGGGGTGGGCAGTATCTTCGTCAATATGTGGATGGCCATTAATGTTTCCCGTGCACGCAAGCAGTATGACGTAAAGGTAGGTATGATGAGAAATTTTTAGTTAATGCCATACTGGTGTCGGTGTAGGCAAAACAAATGTCTGCTAACTTTTCAATATTATTGTTGACTTGGCAAATCAACAGCAATGTGTTTTTTAAATAATTTTTTTGGCACAATATTTTTATCAATATTATAATGTTTTGGATTTTTATTCAAATGTGTTGTTCTATTACATATAATAAGTATTATTGAATGTAAATTACAACCTTCATGCATCACCATCAGACAACTGGAGTCAAAACAGAAAATTATTTCTGTTACATAAACAAGACATTTCTGAATATACTTCACTGTGGATGCTGCTTTATTTGCCATTATATGTTTGCATTAATATAGTAAATTGTACTTATAATTACATATTCATGTTTCAGTATCCAAAGATGTACAGCGACGAAAGTGATGCATTTAACTGTATCCAGAGAGCGCACCAAAACACGTGAGTTTTATGCGTGGGATTTTTAGTTTTTGAATCCATCACGTTTTTAAAATCAATTACAGTCCAATTCCAGTAATCTATAAGAACTAAAAAATTTGAAGATGTTCACATTGCCGTTCTGTTCCCATACATTGTATGCAGTATTGTTACTACATTGAAGTTATAAACAGATGTCATATTTATACAGGCTTGAGATAACACCTATTGTTGCTAGTGATTTTAGGCTAGAAATTTATATATTCTGTTTACTCATATTGGAATCAGTGTTTGGTCGTGGGAAACTTTTGTTATTTTAAGCCGACACATGGTCATAAAAAGTGGGAAATGTTTGTTGTTTTAAGCCGACATGTTGTTTTATGGGTTGCCGTTTTGATTTGTCATTCTTGTTAACTGTGTAAATGTGAAATCACTTGAAACCATACACATAGCATCCCTAGAATGGCCTCATGGGCAACAAATATAATTATTGACTCTACAATAAAATAAGTTAATTAAAAAACAAAACATTTTGTCCAAAAAACAGCAAAGTGAGAGCAAAATAAAATAGCAGTATTTCCCACCTGAAAGTTGTAATGATAACTCGTAATTGTTCGTGTTTCTGATATCAGATACATTTGTGTTGTGACTCGTAACAATTTTAATGTTTTGTGATGTCAGGCTGGAGATGTACACACCATTCATGTTTGTGCTTCTTGTTGGTGGACTCCAGTTCCCTGTAAGTAGTTCCGTAATCCACATATTTTCTTCACATGTAGTTCATTGGTAAATTAGTATAATAACAGTTTGACATCCATACAACAGTGGCGCTGTCAGAATGTCAGATTATCGATCAGGTTCAAACCCTCTTGCTGTTTTTATTTTATTTTTCTTCACATTAGTTCATTGATAAATTGGTTTAATAAAAGTTTGACATCCATACAAAAGTGGCGCTGTGGTTAGAATGTCAGATTTTCAATCAGGTGCATTAGGTTCAAATTCTCTTGCTGTTTTTTTTTCTTCAAAACTTGAGCAATTTCGTCCACTCCACTTTGCATCAGTTCAGTCAGCCGTATAAATGGGTACATGGTGATGGATATGTGTGAACAAAATAGTCATGCAATAATTGCAGTGTGGCTTAATACTTTCCAGAGAAGTCATGTTGGTATTGGAAAGAACATATCTGCTGGTGGTGAAGTGTAAAGCACTTTGATCGGCCGTATAGACTGTGTACTGCACTAAAAAAAATTACTACATTAGAATTTACGAATGTATAAAATGGTATAATGTGACATAGTGCAGATTTATTAGATTAACTTTAATGTTCGTTTGTTGGACAGTTTTAAATTCTTTGCACAACTTTTTTCACACATATGCTGTTGTCATTTCAGAGCATTACCCTATTGTGTGTCAAATGTTTAGCTGCAGAAATTCAGTCAATAAATTACACTGTCATCCTGTTCCAGAGACTGTGTGCAGCAAGTGGGGGCGTATACCTCCTGGGGCGCATAGTCTATGCCAAGGGCTACTACACGGGAGGTGGGTAATTCCAGTACCCTATGACAATTATACATTAAAATACAACAGAACCCCATGTAACGTCGACCCTCAAAAATGCGACCTTTTATCCCCATTCCTAAAGTATTATTAATATTGAAACTCCAGACAGACATTATATTATGGCATTGTCTGATGCCAGTTTATTGTTTATTATAAGCATTTAAAAAATAAAACAGAAAATGTACCCTTTCAGTCTTACGTTTTTGAAAACACACTGCTGTGAAACTCGGGGAGGAGCAATCTGTCTTGTATGATTTGTCAGGTTTTTGTAGTAGAAAATCTTTTTTTAATTGAAGAAATTAATTAAAATTTTACAGATACAAACAATGGTAGACCACAGAAGAGAAGTAATGCTTTATTTAAACCCATAACATGCATGCATTCATACATACATACATACATACATACATACATACATACATACATACATACATACATACATACATACATACATACATACATACATACATACATACATACAATATCATTACAAGACAAAAATAATAATTATGGGTCAGGGAGACTTCTACTAAGACCAGGCTTGACCGCTATTGTAGGAACATAGTATCAATATAACAATACTTTATGCAGGGAAATTTTTGTGCAGCATTCATAAAATACATAATTACCAGCATAGTATCATCAGTAAAATGGATGATATTTGTTTTGACATGAATATGTTTTAACTGCTTATAACATCATTTGTAGACCCTAAGAAGCGATTGCGTGGTGCCTTTGGCAGTGGCGCCCTACTTGTCATGCTGGGATGCACCATTGGATGTGCTTTCCATATGCTCGGCGTCTGCCCTTTCCATAAATTGACACGCGGGTAAGCGTAGATACCTGTCCATCTCTGTTGAAGGTACGGGGTCAGATCGTTTTTATCATAAAATCAAGTTACATATTATAAACTATATTCATACATCTTGACCTGCCACGTTTTAATGAACCACTGTTTTTAAATTCAATTTGACCGTTTATCTGTCTATGAATATCAACCTTTCCATTCAGCATGCCGTGTAAACACGAGATTTGAGTCAAAACATTCAAATTAAACAAAACAGTCAAATTGTATAGAAAAAATTGTAGTTCAAGAAAACACATTTGGGGTCATGATGGTAGAACAGATGTTTTTTCTTAATATAAACATGATTTTATAATAAAAACAATCAGATTTTGAACCTTTCATAGAAGATTTTAATGTTTCATGTGAAGCTTGTATTTTGTCAGTTATGTACAGTTACAAGCTTGAAGTATATGTTACCCAAACAGGTGCTGCACTTTGTCTTGAACCAAGCAATCAATACATCAACATTATTACTGAACTTTTAAATGGTGTGTACTTTAAACATGCTATTAAAATATTCTATAATGTGTGAATTCTTATAAATAATGCAGTTGTTCTAATACTCGCTTATTTTGTTAAATTTATGTCAGCATTACAATGTTCATACAACATTGCCCTTCAACTGTAAATGTTATTTGTTATTTTCACTTAAATATTCTGTTAATTCAGTGGCATGCATGTTGATAGTCTAGGTTACAAAACAACTATAGCTATCATATAGCTGGATAATATTTTGAGCGCATGCATATGTTGTTGACAAACACAAAAGTGTTTTTATTGTAGATAAACTACTGCTCATAGATGGTGCTGTGATACAACTCATCCAATAGATGGCGCTGTGTCCAATAGATGGCACTGTGATACAACTTATCCAAGGCAGAGTTATGATGCTCAGAAGACTCCAGAGTAGATGTCTTATTACTAATGCCATTTTAAGTACTTATCAGGTTAATATATTCTTGCAATTTAACAATATATCATATTATGCAAGTTAAAGGAGACTGCACTCTAAAAACTGTCTGTACCAATGAAACTTTAAAAATGTGATCATTATAGACAGGTACTTATCATGGCTGCTGCACGGTTCAGGAAGAACTTTCAGGAAGAACTGTGCCCTTTATTAACCGTTGTCTGTTATTAAGATATTAATGTCCCTTTTACATGTATAATTATAGAGATATTACCCTGGTTGACTACATTTGCTGTTAGATTATGAAGTTTAAAATATTATTTACATGTATGTTGCTGTAATAGTGTTCTTATAAACTATTGTTGTGAGAGACTAATGGTGTTGAATAAACTGCAAGATAGTTTTGTATAACCATTTTGTAGTGATAGAACATATATTTGAGGTGTCGACCTTATCACATTATTAATATGCATTAAATTGTTATTGCAATAAAAAATATAAAATAAAAACTTGGTTGCTATAAAATGGGAGATACTGTTCTGGGTACTACTGTAAAAGAAAAGGACTTAGGAGTTACAATAAGCGCTGATATGAAAGTTTCAGAGCAGTGTGGTATTGCAGCTTCAAAGGGTAATCAAATTCTTGGATTGATTAGAAGAAACATAACATACAACGGAAAAAAGTTAATTATACCTCTTTATAAAGCAATAGTTAGACCTCATTTAGAATACTGTATACAAGCATGGAGACCATATCGTAAGAAGGATATAGATACGCTTGAACGCATACAAAGGAGAGCAACTAAAATGATTCCAGAACTTAGAGACCTTAGTTATGAAGAATGCCTGAAAGAATGTGGTTTAACAACTCTAGAGACAAGGAGGTTAAGAGGAGATCAGATTGAAGTTTTTAAGATATTGAATGGGTATGAAAATATTGATAGAAATATGTTTTTCTCACTCAAGAAGGATAGCAGAACTAGAGGACATGAGGTAAAATTAGTAAAGGATCAATGTAGATTGGACATCAGGAAGCACTCGTTCTCACAGAGGACAATAAATGAATGGAACAAATTGTCTACAGATTGTGTAACTGCTAGCAGCGTGAATATGTTTAAAAACAAGGTTGACACATATATCAGGAAGGCGGGTTATAAGTAGATGAACATTGTTGGACTCTCGATAAGCCAATGGCTTCCTTGTCCACTTGCCATCTGGGCCTTTGGCTTGGATGGCAAATCTTGTTAAATCTTGTTGCGAACAGTTATTTTACTCATATCACTTCTCTAGATACCATTAGTTTAAAAAAAATTATACCTATTTTTTAGCACTAAGAAGACACTATGAATATTCAGTTTTTTTTTAAAACTTCATTACGTCATGTGCTGAACAAGTGTTGTCAAGTTAACCTATAATCATTTTGCAAACACGCTTTCTAAATTGGCAGTTTTTTCGCATAAGATTTAACAAGATTGCCATCCCAAACAACAAGTTCCAGATAGCAAGTGAACAAGGAAGCCATTGGCTTATTGAGAGTCCAACAATTGTATCATCTATGTGTAGCCCGCCCTTATCATATATCTGTCAATTCTATTTTTAAACATATTCACACTACTAGCATTAACACAATCATTTGGCAGTTTGTTCCATTCATTTATCACCCTCTGTGAGAAAGAGTACTTTCTCATGTCCAACCTACACTGTTCCTTAACTAATGCTGCTTTGTGTCCTCTGGTTCTACTGCTTTCTTTAAGTTTGAAGAATATATTCCTATCAACATCCTCATAACCGTTCTCTATTTTAAAAACTTCTATTTGGTCTCCTCTTAGTCGCCTGATCTCTAGTGTTGTCAAACCACATTGTAATAAGCGGCTTTCATAACTAAGGTCTCTTAATTCTGGAATCATTTTAGTTGCTCTTCGTTGTATTCTTTCTAGCTTGTCTATGTCCTTACGATACGGCCTCCATGCTTGTATACAATATTCCAAATGTGGTCTAACTATTGCTTTGTACAGGGGTACAATTAGCTGTTTCTCCTTATACATGATAGTTCTCCTAATTAGCACTAGAATTTGATTTCCTTTCGAAGCAGCAATCCCACATTGCTCTGAAACTTTCATGTCAGCACTAAATGTTACACCTAAGTCCTTTTCTTGTATGATTCTAGCTAGTACAGCATCCCCCATTTTATATTCTTCGTCCATGTTTCCATGTCCTATGTGTATGCATTTACACTTCCCAAAATTGAATAACATTTGCCATTTTTCTGACCATTTAACTAATTTATCTAGATCATCCTGTAAACTTTGTTTATCTGTAACATTAGTAACCTTTCTGAATACTTTTGTGTCATCTGCAAATTTAAGTACTTTGCCAGATATGCCATCTTCCAAAGCACTTATATATATTAAAAACAATATAGGGCTTAATACTGATCCCTGTGGTACCCCACTCAAAACAGATTTCCAGTTTGAAATCTCACCATCTACTATTACTCTCTGTCTTCTGTGTGTAAGCCACTTTTCTATTCAGTTGATTACAGAATTACCTATACCATGGGCTTTGTAGTAAATACACAGTTCATACTGCAACATCTCACTGCGAAAGATCTAACCTTTCTGGCTGAATACAATTCTGGACAAATAAAATCATTGAAATCGGCTAGGCAATTTAGGCAATAAGGCCTATAACAGTGGTCTGAACCCTAATAATTTGCTACAAAATGAAGTGAATACCCCTCCACTAGGAGGCGATACCTGTCACGGGTCAGTGGATTGCGTTGAACGTCATCAATGTCTGTGTACACATACAAGCTCGAGCGGATTTCCGATTCGTACGAATCCTGATTACCGGGAAGAACATTTCGCGTAGAAATGATACTTTGCGTTCCTATAGAGGCTGTCCCCCTCTTACTATTTACCGCACCTAGATCAAATCTGCGTTCCTCCACGTGATTCTGTTGAGTTGGAGAAAGGAAACATGACTTACAACTTGAGGTGAGGTCGCGGTCTCTGTCTCTGATCTTCCGTGTCGTTCATGGTTCACTGCACACGTACATTGGTTAACCTGATAAGCCCTGAATTTCTGGGGGAGTTGATTTTGTTTCAACTCATGGGATTATGAAATGCACTGTAACATGTAGTCTTCATCAAAACCCTACATATTCTGAATCACAGAATATTTATCTTACCAATGGCAATAACACTAGATTTAACAAGATTTGCCATCCAAGCCAAAGGCCCAGATGGCAAGTGGACAAGGAAGCCATTGGCTTATCGAGAGTCCAACAATGTTCACCTACTTATAACCCGCCCTCCTGATATATGTGTCAACCTTGTTTTTAAACATATTCACGCTGCTAGCAGTTACACAATCTGTAGACAATTTGTTCCATTCATTTATTGTCCTCTGTGAGAACGAGTGCTTCCTGATGTCCAATCTACATTGATCCTTTACTAATTTTACCTCATGTCCTCTAGTTCTGCTATCCCTCTTGAGTGAGAAAAACATATTTCTATCAATATTTTCATACCCATTCAATATCTTAAAAACTTCAATCTGATCTCCTCTTAACCTCCTTGTCTCTAGAGTTGTTAAACCACATTCTTTCAGGCGTTCTTCATAACTAAGGTCTCTAAGTTCTGGAATCATTTTAGTTGCTCTCCTTTGTATGCGTTCAAGTGTATCTATATCCTTCTTACGATATGGTCTCCATGCTTGTATACAGTATTCTAAATGAGGTCTAACTATTGCTTTATAAAGAGGTATAATTAACTTTTTTCCCTTGTATGTTATGTTTCTTCTAATCAATCCAAGAATTTGATTACCCTTTGAAGCTGCAATACCACACTGCTCTGAAACTTTCATATCAGCGCTTATTGTAACTCCTAAGTCCTTTTCTTTTACAGTAGTACCCAGAACAGTATCTCCCATTTTATAGTTTACATTCAAGTTCACATGTCCTGTATGTAGGCATTTACATTTCCCAAAATTGAACAGCATCTGCCATTTCTCAGACCATTTCACTAATCTGTCTAGATCGTTTTGTAAATGTTTTTTATCACCATCAGTATTAACCTTTCTAAACAGTTTTGTGTCATCCGCAAATTTCAGTACGTTACTTGTTATACTGTCGTCCAAGTCATTGATATAAATTAAGAATAATATAGGTCCTAATACTGATCCTTGAGGTACCCCACTCAAAACCGATTTCCAATTTGAAACTTCTCCATCTACTACAACTCGTTGTCTTCTGTTGGTCAGCCATTGTTCTATCCAGTCAGTTATGCTATCCCCGATACCATGGGCTTTTAATTTAAGTAGCAATCTTTGATGTGGCACTTTGTCAAAAGCTTTCTGAAAATCTAAGTAGATAATATCTACTGGCGATCCCACGTCTATCCACTTAGTAATTTCTTCCAAAAAACATAACATATTTGTTAAGCATGACCTCGCTTTAAGGAATCCATGTTGAGATTAATTTAATAATTTATGCTTAACGAGGAAGTCCACCATATGGTCTTTAATTAACCTTTCTAATAATTTACAAATCACTGACGTTAAACTCACTGGTCTGTAATTCTCTGACTTATTTCTCGAACCCTTTTTAAATAATGGTATGATGTTTGCTTCTTTCCATTCAAACGGAACAACTCCCTCTTTTAATGACAAGTTGAATACTCTTGCAAGTGGTATACTGATTTGATCTACTGTTTCCATTAATAATTTTGGAGGAATCCCATCCACTTCCGGTGATTTGTTATCCTTCATTGCCTTTATTTTCTTAGCTACCAATTCTGGAGTTACAACTAACGGTCCAAAATATTCAGATTTAGCCCCCTGAAATTTAGCATCAGCAACTGGTAATGAACTAATATCTTCTTTGGTAAATACTGAACTGAAGTAACCATTTAGGTCTTTCGCCATTAAAAACCCCTGTGATATTATATTTCCAGCACTGTCTTCTAGAGGTCCAACCTTGTCTTGTACGTTTTGTTTACTCCTGACATATGCATAAAAACTCTTGCTGTCAGTTTTTTATGTTACATGCCAGTTTTTGCTCATAGCTTCTTTTAGATTGTCTGATTTCAGTTGTAGCTGCATTAAGTGCCTCTTTGTATTTTGCATAGTCTTCTTCCTTTCTGGTACGCCTATAAACCCTCCACATGGTTTGTTTTAGCATTATTTTTCTAATAGCCTCTTTTGACAAGTGTTTCTTTCTACACCGTTTTCCTTGTTTTCGGAAGGGAACAAATTTATCGATGATACTCTCAATTTCATATTTTAGAATATTCCAACATTCAATTGCGGTCTTATTCATTAGCATGTTATTCCAATCTAGCTGTGCTAAGTATTTTCTCATATCTTTGTAGTTACCTTTGTGGAAGTTTCTCTTGTATGTTTTCTTATTTTTACTTTCTGATTTTACACTGATATCAAAATGTATTTGATTATGGTCACTATTACCCAATGGTTCAAATATTTTTACATTATCCACTAATTCTTTTTATGATGACAAAACTATAACTAATACATTTTCTCCCCTGGTTGGTTCTAGTACGTGCTGAGTAAGAAAGCTATCCTGGATTAAATATAGAAATTGTTGATCCTCAATCCCTGTGCTCTAGAGAATTCCATTGTATGTGTCCATGATTAAAATCTCCCATTATGATACATTCCCCTTTACTAACTTCCTTTATAGCGTTTTTTATTTTTGTGTTGTCCTCTTCGTTTATGTTTGGACTTCAGTAAACTAATCCAATAGTTAATTTTGAATTTCCTTAAACAATTTTGCACCAAACAGCTTCATCGCAATCTGCTTCCCTTTCTAGTTTTATTTCATAAGCCTGAATAGATTCTTTAACATATAAAATAACTCCCCCGCCCCTTCTTCCTATTCGATCTTTCCTAAACATTACGTATCCTGTCAGTCCTAATTCAGCATCTGTTATATCTATGTTGGCCCATGATTCAGTTATACCAATTATGTGAGGGTCAATATCTTCTACCATAATGTTTAATTCGTTTTTCTTATTTACTATGCTCCTTGCATTTAAACATACGCATCTATAACCTTTTTCAGAGATGTTTTTCGGATGATTTGATATTGGTTTATCTGTGCTAGTGGCCTCTTGTTCTGCTTGAGACACCTCTAGGTAACCCCCCTGCACTTCTAGTTTAAAGAATGTTTACTTCCAAAAATATTTGTCGTTCTACCCAAGTCGCAATCTACTGCTGCTGAAAGTTTGTCCGCGAATACTGCCGCCCCCTTTCCACTTAAATGAAGCCCATCCTTCATGTACATATCAGCCCTCCCAACAAAACTTCCCCATAAATCCACAAATCCAACTTCCTCTTCCGTACACAGCCTCTGGGCTAACATGTTAATTGCCATCCCCCGACAATTTCGATATTTGTGACCCCTCCTGCCCATTACAGGTGAAATCCCTGACAGTATTACTATCAATGTTATGATTAACTGTGTCTGATTAGCATATAATTAACATATGTAAACAATCACAAAGTGAAAAATTAAATACAAAATCTAGTTTTATTTTGTCATTCATGGACAAAATAAAGCACAAAATGAGGCAAGTTTGGTACTGCAAGGTAGGCCTACATGTCCTCTATGAGCAGCAAGAGAAATTATAATAATATCTGCATTTACCTGTGAAATATTACAATTAGCATGCAAGTACTATGATTTTGGTTGATCGCATATATACATATAAAGCACACAAAACCGTAATGAATGTTTCATAGGTACATGTAATCTACTGACATATATATCAGAGCACACCATGTATTGTAGTATAAGAACTTATAAAAAAGAAAAGAAACATTCAAGGAATATAAATGCAGTAATTCTGCAAATGTGAGTCAAATGTTACATCAAAAGACAATGAATGCAGTAACAACACATCATTGACACGTCGATGTCTTGTCCGCTACTAATGTCATTTACATCCGAATTATGGGATGTAAAACCCAACAGATGCAATGCCCGCTCATAGTCATCATAACCATGAATCGTAAAACGTTGACGAGATATCGGTCACTTTAAAAAAATTTGCAAAAATACTAATAATTGACGGATCGATTCGAGAAATGGCTTCAAGACGTCCGCACATGTGTTGTCTTCATCCGGGCACCAGCAGCATAACCAAAGCCAACGAACGTGGCACCACATGGCGATCAATATGATCACTACATCCAAACACCAAAATTTCGGTGTTCAGGGTGCATCAGGTTAAATAAATGGTGTAATCAGTGACTTTTGTTCATGACGAATACAAAGTCTCAGCTTCCATTATAATCAGGTCTTCATTTCAACAGCAACAACACAACACAAAAAATAGCCAAACATAAAATTTTAGACAAAATCAATTACGATTGTTTTTCATTACAAATTCAAGTACACTTCCAAAATTGCAATTACATTAACAACAGCATAGGCATATCCATTGTCCACAGAGAGACAGGTATTTTTTTAATGTTTTTATGCAAATCTGGTGGGATGATTTATCACAGAATGTATTTCACGCTGTAGGTCTTAGATGTTTTCTGATATCTGGCTAACTAATTAATGTACCTACTATCATCATTTATGTGTATACTGATACAGTGCTGTTTTCTGTTTTCAGAGTGCGCTTGATAACATGGAATGTGGGGAACTCGCCCCCACCCAAGGACCTGTCTGAGCTGCTGGGACTGCAGGGCAAGAACCTACCTAATGTCTACGCAATTGGGTCAGTGCCACAGATGTGTGTCAGGAATCAGGAAATGACAACAAGATAATTCATACAGAAATGTTGGATATACAAATATTCAACAGTGTAAAACAAAAGGAATCAATAAAGAAAGTACAGATAATACATTGAGCAGTATAATATTAAAAATCAACGTTTAAAATTAACTATGGGGCAGGAGACTTCTAAAAAGGTTGTCGCTATCATAGGAGCCAACCATTTTCTTAATTGCATTGTTTCTTAGAAACCTTTTCAGGATAGCATTTTATGGAATAAGAGCAAGACAATTTATTTTATTTAGCAGGGTCGAATTTAGCAGGGGTTCATAGGCCCCTAGATTCACTGCTAGACCCTCAATAGTTCAGAATCTGGGAGTCTGACTGGCCCCTGAAATTAGACTATGATATTGGTGTGTCTAAAAGGCACAACACATACGCATTAAGAGGCATTACCGGTCTTCGTGTTGACTTTTATTTTAGAGTCAAGTTTGCCGTACTTTGAAAGGTAAACAAACCCATTTGTGAGCTGTCATTAAAATTGACACAGTAGCTAAGAAAGTTTAAGCTTGATTGGTTAACAGTTTAATTCGGTCATCCAGTGCCACTTGACAATAAGAAAGAAACATGTATACAAAATGCATTTTTATTGGCTGACTAGCGACCGACAAACCAATCAGTGGCTATGATATATTTTTTTGCAGATAGCCAAGCACATGGCGATTTTCTGAATAGACTACTCTCAAGTGCCAAATAAACGTATAGTCCAAATAAAAGTATAGGGTGGCAAATCAGTCAAATTTAATAATAGTATAGTGCCGAATAACAGTATAGGGGAGCAAGTTGTTCAAAACAAATAATAGTACAGTGTGAAAAAGTCACTAGTATATTTGTCTTTTTTAGCGGCGAAGCAATTTTTTTTACACGACATGACGCCAAGGCGTCCCTAGAAAACTATGCGGATCATGGGGTATTTTGTTTTTTCTGCCAAATATGCATAAACTTTGTGCGTATTCGCGTCATCGCAGATATAGTAACCACATTTTATATGTGCAGAAAACCGGGGAATTTTCTGTTTTTAAATGGACATTAAAGTTTTATTGAATTTAATACGCAAGCCCATTTCCCTTGAAACGGGCTTGCGTTTATGGTCAGTTTACGTGGTGATAATGGTGTTTTAACTAATAATATACCATGTCGAGCTCCAGAGAACTAAGGATTCTGACCGATTCATCTAACCATGGAAATTTAACGGTCTAACGCTTCGGGGTCAAAATCTAGGATCCACAAAAGCACGGGATCCCGCTAAATTCACGTAGGTCGTTCGAAAGGATGAGAACTTAGCCGTCTTGCAGCTCCAGTTGGGAGCAAGAGATTTTATTGCGAGCGGTAAACCGCTCTGTGGATTATTGATTAGCGCTAGCAATGGGGAGTGAGAACGATTGCTCTCCTAAAAATTGTACACTGTATAATTTGCCACGATTATCGGAGAATATAGGCTGGCACAAATGTTAAAATTTAATAATAGTATAGTGCCCAATAAGGTGCATATAGGGTGGCATTTTTCATGAAATAAATACGCGTATAGGGACGTTTATTCAGCACTCAAGAGTATTGATTTTATGGTTGAAAGGTGATTAAACAGTTCCCTGATTGTATCACGAAATGTGATGTGCCAGACAGCCAGGGAAAACACTGCTGGGATAGCAATAACTGTATGAATATTTGGTTAGCATTCATTGAGCACGCTACAAATGGGAAGAAAGATTATCGGGAAGAAACGCCCTAGCCAAGGACAAGAATTATAAAATCAAATTATACATTGGCTTGGGATCGGCATTTAGAATTCATACAGTTACTCAATCCTTTGCCAGAGTCAAACGTGGACTGACATTCTTCCTACACCTCTGTTACTTAATGTTTGTAACTTATGATAATCTGACTGATTGGTGAACAAAATATGTATTACTGCTTCTGAAGTTCTGTGATGTTCTGACAATGACTTATTGTCACTCAAAGGTATCGTTTTCTCAGTTGTATTCTTGGATGTTTTTTGGTTGATAATTATTATAGGCTTTTGTGGTTATTATTTCACTTGTAATACTGTCGCAAAGATTTCAGAACTTTACAGCTAATTTTCAGTGAGAAATTGAAAATGAAAAATGTTGTTTTCATCCCTGCCCTGGTTGTTCATGTCCAAGAGATTGGCCAAAATAGTTTTATATTATTATTATTAGTTAAAATTATATATATATATATATATATATATATATATATATATATATATATATATATATATATATATATATGTGGGTCATTCCATGTCAAATCAGCCAATGGTCAAAAAGTTTATGTCTCAGAATTTGCTTAAATTTTAAACAATGAATAAGTAGCTATACCTGAGCACTTCTGCAAAAAACTAAGGATGGCCCCCACTAATTTTGGTTTAAATTCTATCCCTGATTTAACGTAAAGATATTTCACGAATAAACAATGACAAGTAATAAAACGTGATACACAATGAGCAGGGGGGAGTGACTCCTTAAAACATTATTTGTCTCATTGGAGCCACATGATTTATTAAGTATCTGTTTAATTGATTTTTTTGGCATCAAGGGATGTTTTAATGCAACTGTTAATTTAATATCTTATGTGTCAGCAATGTATCTTATGTGTGTGTTGTCATTGTACATGTGTTTGTATAAGAACATTAAGCATGCATGAGGGTATAAAATGTCAGAGTAAGTCCAGTTTGAACAGGAATAATTTTTAGGAATGGCACAGTTTCATTGTGTGCCTAGATTTGGCATTGTCAATAATGCATGTGGCTATTCATATGCATGTATATCAATAAAACCAATACTGATATATTTTTATTGTAAATATATGCAGAAGTACTTAATTTTAAGAAAGTCTTGAAGATAATTTAATTTAAAAATGATTAAAATCACATTATATAAATAATTTGTTTTTGTAAACTGGGCAGAGTGAACATTTCTCCTACAGATGGCTTATTTAACGGTTTATGAAAACATTAAGTTGGTCTTCTTGAAATCAAGTCTTGCACTTGGTGGTTAACCTGATGCACCCTGAACACCGAAATTTTGGTGTGTTCATATTGATCGCCATGTGGTGCCACATTCATTGGCTTTGGTTATGCTGTTGGTGCCCAGATGAAGACAACACATGTGCGGACGTTTTGAGCCATTTCTCGAATCGATCCGTCAATTATTAGTATTTTGCTAATTTTTTTAAAGTGACCGATATCTCGTCAACGTTTTACGATTCATGGTTATGATGACTATGAGTGGGCATTGTATCTGTTGGGTTTTACATCCGATAATTTGGATGTAAATGACATTAGTAGTGGACAAGACAACGATATCGATGTGTCAATGATGTGTTGTTATTGTATTCATTGTCTTCTGACGTAACATTTGACTCACATTTACTGCATTTATATTTCTTTAATTTTTCTTTTCCATAAGTTATTATACTACAAGACATGGTGTGCTCTGATATATGTCAGTAGATTACATGTACCTGTGAAACCCTATGAAACATTCATTATTATGCATTTTGTGAACAGTTGTGTGTGCTTTATATGTATATATGCGATCAACCAAAATCATAGTACTTGCATGCTAATTGTAATATTTCACAGGTAAATGCAGATATTATTATAATTTCTCTTGCTGCTCATAGAGGACATGTAGGCCTACCTTGCAGTACCAAACCTGCCTCATTTTGTGCTTTATTTTGTCCATGAGTGATGAAATAAAACTAGATTTCGTATTTAATTTTTCACTTTGCGATTGTTTATGCTAATTAGCCACAGTTAATCATAACATTGATAGTGTTATTACCATTGGTAAGATAAATATTCTGTGATTCAGAATATGTATATATTGTAAGGGTTTTGATGAAGACTTTACATGTTACAGTGCATTTCATAATCCCATGGGTTGAAACAAAATCAACTCCCCCAGAAATTCAGGGCTTATCAGGTTAATGTGCTTTTATTAAAAAAATATTTATCACATTCATTTCTGATAATATATACTAGTTTTTAACCATTGAAATAACAATCGCACAATAAGTATATATTTTCTTTTTTATGGCAAAAACTGATTTAGTAAGTATTCTGTTGAACTATCACATTTAACACGTGTTTAATGTTACAGCCTACAGGAAATCCCAGGGGTGACGAATGTGCTTTCCAATTCATGGTATGAAGATTCATGGACCCCTCATCTCACAGAAATACTAGCAGAGAGAAATTTTGTGCGAGTAAGTCAGATCTTGCATAGAAGTAATAGATCTTGTTTGTGACATAGCCAGTATTATATTCGAGATATATGTCATGTCAGAATGTTTTATTTCTAACTGCAAATATTTTTTTCGGGAAAATATGTATTATACCAACGTGAATATCTAACATAGATTTTATTCATAAACAGAACAGTTTATTTTACTCACAGTTGTTTATTTTATTAAGACAACTGCATAGCATATTGTACATCATTTGCCCGAGTGCTCCTGCATGTGGCAGACCTGAGTATATTTACCTTCAGCAGGTGTCTGCAGAGTCTTACATTGGACCTTTTAGTTTTAAGGCCTTGAAAAGGTCTTAAAAAGGAATTTTTTAAGAAAGGTCTTAATTTTATTTCACCAAGCCTAGGCCCTAGGCTATAATTCAACAAAGCTGGAGTGGAATGCGTATTGCCCAGTGATATGCTTCTTTAATCCAATGATGGTTTGACCAAGTAAATACATGGCTCCTTGAGAGTGTTTGAACGAAGTTTCAGTGTTATTTTATATTGGAAATGTCTTTAAAAATGTAGTACCATAGTTGTAGTAGTATTTTAAGGTGGATTAACCATTTCTTCACAGATTGTAGCTGAAATACTATATAATATTCCAGATTAATAAAATTTGGAGTTTTTCATTTATTTGGTTATGTTACAAGATTTTTAAAACATTTTTGTAAATGTGAAAACAATGGCCACAAAATGCGAAATTATATCGTCTTGAGAAAATCTCCAAAGAAATAAATCGCATACATATAAGTATGACAGTGTTGCTGATAAGTTTACAGAAAATGTTGGTTAACATAAACGAATTACATTTGCTACACCACCTTGAATAATTAGCCTAAAGTGGCAGTGCATTTTTGACACAAACCCTTCACCAATCGTAAATTCAAAACTGTGTAAAGTTGCCTATATGTAAGACACATTCATATGCCCAATTGCAGCATAGTAAGTGTTGTTGTTTTTCTAAAAAAAGTAAATTAAGCATCATTTCCTGGTTATTAGTGATAACAGAAATGTCAACAGATATGCGTATCATGCTTGAAATGTGATGTTTTTCACTGGCGTTTTATGTATTGTTGACAAAACATCATGCCAATTGCTAATTTTGACATGTCCCCTTAATTTGCCACCACAGTGGCCCTAGAATCTGTATTTATAATGTATTGTTGTCTACGATATCAGGTTACACCAGCCATCTGACAAACACATGGCAGTGTGTGTGTGTTTACGATCATTTTGATTGGCCCATTATCTGTGGGGTCACCAGGTCACATTTACATGTAATTTTTGTTATAGTTTGAAAGGCACAATAAACTGCATTAGTGCTGATATTTGCTGGTTTAGCGGTCGTTACTATGGAAACATCATCAGTCGGGGATTTCCAAAAGGGCTGGCTTTTAAAGGATGGATTGATGTTAGTGCTATGTGTTTATTTGTGGTGTCGACGTTCAATTAAAAATTTCCTAGCTTGTTATGCGGAAAAATGAATAAATCAACTGATATGTTATAGCTGCCCCAGCTACCTTAAACAGTTACCTTTTTGTCTAGCGAAAACAATTTTAGTGTACACTTATAAGAACAGATTCGTTTACATTTTTCCATGGCCCAATTTTTTCAAGCATACTGTACTTATTAAGTTGAATACAGTATTTGTCTTTAAAATGTCATATATCTGATCAGCCCAAAGCAACTCACACCTGGGGGGGGTCAGACCGTGATTACAAGTTGTTTGTTGAATTGTGTGTGTTGTAGGTTCAGAGTACGCGTATGGTTGGTATCTCACTACTGGTGTTTGTGAGCAGGCAAGACGTGATGTACGTCACCAATGTCGAGGCCGTATACACACGCACAGGATTCTCTGGCTACTGGGTAGGTCCAATAATTGCTTCATTTAAGGCTGGGGTCAGTCAACTGTAATTAATTGTAATGTATTATCTTACTTATCCTCTTCATACCTTACTTTTTGCATAAGGCCACATATAATTGTAATTGGTCAAATCCAGTTGCTTCTTGTCAAAATAAAAAAAATTTCATTTCTAAATATTTTGGATTGTGACATCGTTGATATACCACTTTTTTATATACTCGCACAATTTCTGTCAACACAACTTTTTATTTCCTCTTAATTATACAATTTACTGCAGAGTGAAAATAAAAAAACATGTGAACCCCTTGTTTTTCTAGGGGAACAAAGGCGGCGTTAGCATCCGGATGGATATTTCAGGTGTGAATATTTGCTTCGTGAACTGCCACCTGGCGGCGCATCACAACGAAACAGAGAGACGAATACAGGTTGGTGGTGTAACTGTAGTTGCTTCAGTTTTGGTTTCTCCAAACCTGGTACTAAGTTTACATAACTTTACCTATCCTCTTTAGGCGTCATGACCTTCTCAAGTGTGTTCTGTCTCTAGCCATATACTAAGTTTTGTTCTGTTAAAACTAAGCCTAAAGCGATTCCACATTTCGCGTCATTCTCCTCGAATACGTCATATTGTTGAATACGTAAACACAACATTTTAGTTTCATCCCCATCGAAGTTGTGTTGTCGTCAACTTGAAACAGTGATATTATTACAGTATAACATGTTAACAAGCAAGTGAAAAACACTGATTTGGGGAATTATTGCCCCAATAAGTAAACCAGTGAAAAATCTTAATGATTATATTTCTTTGTTGAAGATTATATTTCTTTGTTGTTTGCATGATCATAATCAAACCACATAAGTCACTAATATTACTATTAATTGATAAAGTGTTTATTAAGTGTTAATAATTTTCTTATCTAAACAATCTCGATAAGAATTATTTAGTAATCATAGGTATTGCTATGATGCAATCTGGAACAGTGTATCAAGTTATTTAATAACTAATGTTTCCAAGCTAAGGAGCCATCTCAAGACATGTTTCAATGTTTGATAGTAAGCAAAATTGGTTTCTTTGGGGGAGGAGAGTTAGCATTTTTTTTTAGAGTTATCATATATTGTCTAACCACAGTTTATATTGTGATAAAAGATGAACAAATAATTCACATCTACAACATTGTTAGTACTTGCAAGTCTTTGTGGTATGTGTAAGCCTGTGTGGTATATGTAAGCCTGTGTGGTACCTGTAAGCCTGTGTGGTCAGTGTAAGCCTGTGTGGTACGTGTAAACCTGTGTGGTGTGTGTAAGACTGTGTGGTACGTGTAAGCCTGTGTGGTACCTGTAAGCCTGTGTGCATGTAAGCCTGTGTGGTCTGTGTAAGCCTGTGTGGTACATGTAAACCTGTGTGGTACATGCAAGCCTGTGTGGTACGTGTAAACCTGTAGGGTATGAGTAAGCATGTGGGGTATGAGTAAGCCTGTTTGGTATGTGTAAACATGTGTGGTATGTGTAACACTGTTTAGTACATGTAAGCCTTGTATTACGTGTAAGCCTTCTGGTACGTGTAAGCCTTGTGGTACGTGTAAGCCTTGTGGTATGTGGTGGCTACGGCATGAAGAGTTTCTTGTATGGGGAGATCTGAGGTTAAATGGTATTGGCTGTGTGCAGTGTCATACTGTCTCACACATCCATGTTTTGATATGCCCCCTAAGTCACTGTTGACTGTTTGTTGCAGGACTACATTGCGATCATTGAGAACCAGAGGTTTCAGGCGGTCAATACGCCCAGCATTCTTGACCACGAGTAAGTCTACCCCACACATTCCACTGTAGCTAGGCGGTCATTATGCCCAGCATTCTTGACCACAAGTAAGTGTACCCCACACCTTCCATTACAGCAAGGCGGTTAGTATGCCCAGCATTCTTGACCACGAGTAAGTCTACCCCACACATTCCACTGCAGCTAGGTGGTCAGTATACCCAGCATTCTTGACCACAAGTAAGTCTACCCCACACATTCCACTGCAGCAAGGTGGTCAGTATACCCAGCATTCTTGACTACAAGTAAGTCTACCCCACACATTCCACTGCAGCTAGGTGGTCAGTATACCCAGCATTCTTGACCACAAGTAAGTCTACCCCACACCTTCCATTACAGCAAGGCGGTCAGTATGCCCAGCATTCTTGACCACAAGTAAGTCTACCCCACATCTTCTATTACAGCGAGTCGGTCAGTATGCCCAGCATTTTGACCACAAGTTAAAATCATCAAACGAATTGACTTTGCTCATTGTAAAAGTGTCAATAGCAATATATCACAGTTGGACCACGTTTATTTTTTTTTGTAGACTTGGCCGGATCTGGTAAAAAAATTGTTCAGTTTTTCTAATGATTTCATCAAACTAATTGACACATTTGCAAAAGTGAGCCAGCATGTCGTAGTGGACACTAGTGAGGTTTGATTTTAACGAAATGATTCTAAAACTAAACGAGCAAAAGCATTGAATTGAGGCGGGAGCATTAATTGTGATTTCTTCAGCTATGTCTTCTGGCTTGGGGACCTCAACTTCCGACTGACCAGAGAGATCACGTATGACCAAGTGTTGGAGGAGGTCAAAAAGGACGAGTTGAAGAAACTATGGAAATATGACCAGGTAACTGACCTGTTTGAGACACAACAATATGTGTCTTCTGCAGTAAGAATCGACCAAAAATTATTTTTCTAAATACGTGCCATACCACTTGAAGTTACGATGTTGCCATTTTTAATATAATTTCATCACTTTATCAAATTGATGCTGTTCTTTCTGTGGCTTTGTTTTTAAGAGAGTGGAGATTTCTTCCATCTGTATTTTCACAAAATAACGAGAATTTTTAATTCAAAGTGGCAGAGTTTTGGAAGTTCGTTTAGCGTTTTTTAAAATATCATTTTGACATTGACCATATAGCTGCTAATGCCCTTTAATTCCCAGTGAAACTAATGTTGTGTAATTTCACACATCTGTGTTCTGAGATCACCCATAAACAATCGGTGTATTCTGATTAGTCAGTACACTAATATAATTACTAATTAATTCCTAATATAGATTAATGTCAACTAATTAGTATTTGGTATTATTCCCTGAATTATTTAATTAGATAAGGAAATGTCATTCATAAAAATCATTTTATCATTTTATCATTTCATTTGTTTACAGCTAAAACAAGTCATGAAAGACGAGTTAATGTTACTTGACTTCACCGAAGGAAACCTGGACTTTCCACCAACATACAAGTTTGATGTTGGCACTGATGTCTACGATACAAGGTTGGTTGAGATTTACATAATTTATATTTAACATAACTTAGTGATCACTGCAGTAACGAAATTGGTATTGTACTTTTTAAAATGTTGATGATGTGAGAGTGAATCTATTTTATTTGTATGACTTCAAAACCTATCTTAGTAGAAACCTGTCTATGATGGACGTATTTGGATGTCCCAGATGACTTGCTATTAGTTTACATTGTCTGGTAACTGTCCATTGCGACCACCAATGTGGACTGGGAATTTGAATGGGGCCCTTCAAAAACAACCTGCAACTACCAGACAGCTCAAAGATGACATAGTTTCTGGCCCATGTTAGTCATCATGTTAGTCATCATGTTAGTCATCACGTTAGTCATCATGTTAGTCATCATGTTAGTCATCATGTTAGTCATCATGTTAGTCATCATGTTAGTCATGTTAGTCATCATGTTAGTCATCATGTTAGTCATCATGCTCTGGTATTTGCAGGAGTCCAGCTGTGCCACCAACAGCTGTTTAAATACCTTGGCTTCTGTCAGATATCAAAACACGTCTTCAGCTTGTTTCGTGGCCAGTAATCGGTTTCACCAACTTACTTTATAGTCCACACTTATTCAAAGGAAGAGCGAGTGTCAAATTCTCATAACTGACATTTTGTAAAAAGTGAAACTGACAGAGGTACCCTACCAAAACTTTACTGTGTTGTTCAAGGAGTTACAAGTTCTTGTTCAAGGAGTTACAAGTTCTTGCAGTGGCTGCCTTTTCTCCCATGCAATGCCAGGTAACTTGGCTAATGTTGAATTGTAGTTCGAAGAAGCGTAAGCCTGCCTGGTGTGACCGCATTCTGTGGATGTGTCATGATGACTCCTTTGTTGGGGCTGACCTGTCAGTCCAGTTGCTGTCCTACACCAGTCACCCAGCCTACAGGAACAGTGACCACAAGCCTGTCTCAGCCGAGTGCCTCGTCACGGTCAGTGTTGTCTACAGATGTGTTTGGCACAAGAGTCTTTAAAGCAGCGGATCGAAGGCCGGTTTGCATGAGCTATGAATGTAAACAAACCCTTGAGTGGGGGAATATACTTACAACCTGGTGAAAATATTTTGGGAGCTATTCCACTGTTGGAGGATTTCCAACATAATGCATGCATTCATACGATTGGTGGATTTGTGATAGAGACCACCATTCTGTTGTGAGTCCACAACACGTTACACATTTACACCCGTGCTTTCTTTTACTTCCCGTTGTATAGACAGCAGGTAGAAAGAACTATGACTTTTAGTGTCTCACCCAAAAGACACCTCCTTCCAGTTTCTTTCCCATAATGCCAAGTGCTGCACGTGTCGGCAAGTTGTAGCCAATGTTTATGAAACGGTTGGGTTGGTCACTGGTCTAGGGTTCACGTTCAGGACCTCTTGTTCATGAGATGAACACCAAAACATTTAGACAATGTGCGAATCTGCATACCTTCCTAAGAAGTTATTTACCGTTTTAAGCATTACCCCTTAGCGTTCCATCATGTTTGCACACGACTCCTCTTCTTCACTTGCTGTGACAACATGGGGGTGTGGTGATGTTGTGGTTATAACATTAGACTCAATCAAGAGAACCCGGTTTCAAATCCTCTTGCTGCCAGTATGAAGCTTGGGCAATTCCGTTCACTCCACGTTGCTTCAGTTGTAAAAATGAGTATCTGGCTACAGACTGGTGGATATGTGAACGAATAGTCTTCGCGCGGTAATTGCAGCGTGGCCAAATGCCGGTGAGTGAAGTGTAAAGCGCAGTCCCAATGTCTGGATACCACGCTATATAAGAATGTACTTTCTTACCTTTTAACACATAACCGCAAAAAACCTGTATCAATTTGATAACTCGATTTTGTGGTTTCTTGTTTTGCCACCAGGTTTTGTACCACCCGCCAGAACTACCCGTCATGTTCGAACCGATCGAGATGTGGAGCACCCAAAACAGCGCCACCTGCACTTACGTTGTTGTCAATGAGTTGTCTGTGTCGGCATGGGACTGGATTGGCTTGTACAAGGTAGGTGGAGCCACTGAATGCTCTATGTTTCTATGTTCCTGTTTGATCTTACATGTGCCTTCTCAATTTGATTAATAATATTTGATGTTCGTGAAAATGTTGATCAAGTTAGTATTGAAGTAACCAGTTTCTTCTAATCATAACTAGTTAGATTTACTTACTCAATGTTTCGGCTACCATTGGTGGCATTCATCAGGAACTGAATTCTGGGAAGACTAGTGCTTCTTCTGCTTGCCAATGGGTAGCCGAAACGGTGAGTAAGTAAATACAGAAGAAATTTTTAACTTCAAAATTTTATGTATTAGAAGTGCTGATCTGTTGCCTGTCTGCCGTAGTGTGCAGTTCTTATAAGGCTGGTCATGAAATGGGTTATGTCATATGTTAAAAAGTACTCATCCTCTCTTAAACAAATTAATAATGTATTGTGTCTGTATAAAAACAAGGTCACATATGACTTAATAAACATTTTACATGACCTTAACCGTGGTAACCAGATAATTTTTTAATGTTGATGGGGTGGTTTTGCAGGATGTCCCATTAAAAATTGAATTCAAATATGTCTAAAAGAAATTTATTCTAACAAATAATGTAACTAATTGCGCAAAGAAGTAGTTTGGCTGAATATATAGTAATGTTTTTGGTGAAAATTACCATTAGTTTACGTTAAAAAAATATATTTTATTTGCTATTCATTTCACGACCAGCCTATCTTCTTAAATAAGTGAATTAATTTACAAAAAATTATTTGATACCTTGATACACTTTTTAGTTGATTATTGACTTAAAACTGACCAACTCTAACCGTGCCAGTAAGAATGCTCTCACACCAGTGGTCATTTGGATAGCACTATTGAAAGCCAATCATGACTTTTGATAACAAGCTAAATGTCACCCAAGAAAATAGAACTTCACATACATTGCGTGTTTGCGTAGCTGAACTACCAACATGAGCTGGACTATGTGACATACTCCTGGGCATCGGTCACTGGGGAAGATATGGGGGACGGCAGTGAAATGTACATGGTGGACTTCCCCAAGAACACCTTGTCTTCCCTGCCTCATGACTACTACTGTCTGCACTACATGAGCAGCAGGAAGAGCTGCACAGTTGGCTACTCAGATGCATTTAGGGTAGGTCATCATCAATGTTTATTAGCATATTGTTTATGTTTTATGACTTTATCATATGGTTATTCAGATCATTTAGGGTAGGTCATCATCAATGTTTATTAGCATATTGTTTATGTTTTATGACTTTATCATACGGTTATTCAGATCATTTAGGGTAGGTCATCATCAATGTTTATTAGCATATTGTTTATGTTTTATGACTTTATCATATGGTTATTCAGATCATTTAGGGTAGGTCATCATCAATGTTTATTAGCATATTGTTTATGTTTTATGACTTTATCATATGGTTATTCAGATCATTTAGGGTAGGTCATCATCAATGTTTATTAGCATATTGTTTATGTTTTATGACTTTATCATATGTGATGCGCCACGCCAAAACCAGGCGCTTCTCACTAAATTTTGTTCAGCGCAGGAGCCTAAAATGCATGGTGCCCGTTCGAATTGTCGAAAATCGGTTAACGACGGAGTCGAACAACGAAATTATCCAGCTTTCCATAAATCCATTTATATAAGCTGAAAGATTGTTCAAACTAGTAATATTTAGCACTTTATTGAGGCCCCTGATTAACGTCGCGGTTGAGAAGTCTGAAACAAAGCCATGTTTACGCGCTTTTGATCGACTGTCTTCGCTCGCTTACAAGTGGGAAACCCCACATGTTATACATGGCTGGAAAGCTTATGACGTCAACTACACGTGTGATTGGTAATCTCTTACTCTAGACCAATAGAACAGCTCCTGTTATACATACTTTATCTAGCAACAAAGTGCTGTTGTTGCTATGGAAGTTGTGAAAGGCTCGCTGATTGGTCGAAACGTAAGCGCGCATGCGCAGTCGGCTTGTTTACACATTCCTTTCGTCTTTGTTCGCCAGTTTCGCCCGCTGTTTTCGTCTTCGATTCGTTAATGAATTGCACTATGGCATCGAGAGAAGCTTATTTAGCTACCGAGTTGGATCGTGCGAGGGGGTGCAATCTCGAGGACAGCAATTTAGCTGCAGTGATTGAAGATTACTTCGAAGGCCGCGTCGAGCCCGTGAAAGTCGCCTAGGCAGGGGCAGGGGAAGACAACATTGAGCCTGCACTGGTTGGCTCAGCGCCAGCGGGAGCGGACTTTCCAAATTGGGGAAACTGACATTGTGTAGTGTTATTATATATGTAATGTGCAAATAATGTTTCATTTTAAGATATTTCAGGGATTTACTTTAGCGGTTCGGCACCCAGTGCTCGCGGTAGTCTCCGGGAATACCAAACCTGGTAGTAAATGAGGTGGCATTCAATAAATAATAGGTTTTTCCACTTTATACTTCTGCATCTAATTTATACACACCTACTGGAGGAACATACAAAATTTCATTCCATTTGGAGCATTATAAGTGCATGGTTGCTACGGGAGAAGCATTTTTTCAATGCAGTTTTTAAAGCTGATTTTCTCAAAACTATTATTCCAAGAACGTGTACACTAAAAGTGTAATATCTTGGCCCATGAGCAAGGTACACTCTTCATGTTGGTGTAATTTTAAAGCTGTGTATCTCCTCTATTTGAATCTGTAATAAAATGGTTTTGTAAAATTGTCGAGAAAAGCCTGGTTTTGGCGTGTGACATCACATATGGTTATTCAGATCATTTAGGGTAGGTCATCGTCAATGTTTATTAGCATATTGTTTATGTTTTATGACTTTATCATATGGTTATTCAGATCATTTAGGGTAGGTCATCGTCAATGTTTATTAGCATATTGTTTATGTTTTATGACTTTATCATATGGTTATTCAGATCATTTAGGGTAGGTCATCGTCAATGTTTATTAGCATATTGTTTATGTTTTATGACTTTATCATATGATTATTCAGATCATTTAGGGTAGGTCATCGTCAATGTTTATTAGCATATTGTTTATGTTTTATGATGACTTTATCATATGGTTATTCAGATCATTTAGGGTAGGTCATCGTCAATGTTTATTAGCATATTGTTTATGTTTTATGACTTTATCATATGATTATTCAGATCATTTAGGGTAGGTCATCGTCAATGTTTATTAGCATATTGTTTATGTTTTATGACTTTATCATATGATTATTCAGATCATTTAGGGTAGGTCATCATCAATGTTTATTAGCATATTGTTTATGTTTTATGATGACTTTATCATATGGTTATTCAGATCATTTAGGGTAGGTCATCGTCAATGTTTATTAGCATATTGTTTATGTTTTATGACTTTATCATATGGTTATTCAGATCATTTAGGGTAGGTCATCGTCAATGTTTATTAGCATCTTGTTTATGTTTTATGACTTTATCATATGGTTATTCAGATCATTTAGGGTAGGTCATCGTCAATGTTTATTAGCATATTGTTTATGTTTTATGACTTTATCATATGGTTATTCAGATCATTTAGGGTAGGTCATCGTCAATGTTTATTAGCATATTGTTTATGTTTTATGACTTTATCATATGATTATTCAGATCATTTAGGGTAGGTCATCATCAATGTTTATTAGCATATTGTTTATGTTTTATGACTTTATCATGTGATTATTCAGATCATTTAGGGTAGGTCATCGTCAATGTTTATTAGCATATTGTTTATGTTTTATGATGACTTTATCATGTGGTTATTCAGATCAATGTTTATTAGCATATTGTTTATGTTTTATGACTTTATCATATGGTTATTCAGATCATTTTGGGTAGGTCATCGTCAATGTTTATTATCATATTGTTTATGTTTTATGACTTTATCATACGGTTATTCAGATCATTTAGGGTAGGTCATCATCAATGTTTATTAGAATATTGTTTATGTTTTATGACTTTATCATATGGTTATTCAGATCATTTAGGGTAGGTCATCATCAATGTTTATTAACATATTGTTTATGTTTTATGACTTTATCATATGGTTATTCAGATCATTTAGGGTAGGTCATCATCAGTGTTTATTAACATATTGTTTATGTTTTATGACTTTATCATATGGTTATTCAGATCATTTAGGGTAGGTCATCATCAGTGTTTATTAACATATTGTTTATGTTTTATGACTTTATCATATGGTTATTCAGATCATTTAGGATAGGTAATCATCAATGTTTATTACTATATTGTTTATGTTTTATGATGACTTTATCATATGGTTATTCAGATCATTTAGGGTAGGTCATCATCAATGTTTATTAGCATATTGTTTATGTTTTATGATGACTTTATCATATGGTTATTCAGATCATTTAGGGTAGGTCATCATCAATGTTTATTAACATATTGTTTATGTTTTATGATGACTTTATCATATGGTTATTCAGATCATTTAGGGTAGGTCATCATCAATGTTTATTAGCATATTGTTTATGTTTTATGATGACTTTATCATATGCCAATCAGATCATTTAGGGTAGGTCATCATCAATGTTTATTAGCATATTGTTTATGTTTTATGATGACTTTATCATATGGTTATTCAGATCTTTTAGGGTAGGTCATCATTAATGTTTATTAACATATTGTTTATGTTTTATGACTTTATCATATGGTTATTCAGATCATTTAGGGTAGGTCATCATCAATGTTTATTAGAATATTGTTTATGTTTTATGACTTTATCATATGGTTATTCAGATCATTTAGGGTAGGTCATCATCAATGTTTATTAACATATTGTTTATGTTTTATGACTTTATCATATGGTTATTCAGATCATTTAGGGTAGGTCATCATCAGTGTTTATTAACATATTGTTTATGTTTTATGACTTTATCATATGGTTATTCAGATCATTTAGGGTAGGTTATCATCAATGTTTATTAACATATTGTTTATGTTTTGTGACTTTATCATATGGTTATTCAGATCAGCCTTGTATTTGTAGCTACTATATGATTTAATTAACTCGGAACTTTCCTAGCTTGAATGCCCATCATAACTCAAACAACAATGTGATTCAAATCACTATAAATTTGAGACAAACGCTAAAAGAAAAAGAGTTTAGCACTAAAATGTATGCAAAAGAGAAAGTTTGATGATACTCAAATGTTGATAGTTTCCTTGCACAAATTGATATCAGGTAATTACAATTTTAATATTGTTATTCAGGGCATTGCCATCATATGATGCAAGAAATGCAAAGAAATACAGCATAACTTTATTAAGTTGAACTTCGATAGCTCGATTTCCCATCATAGCTTGTTTCACAGGACCTTGACCTTTAATCTGTTTCATGTGAATGTTGGTCGTAGAAACGGTCATGGAAAGTTGTTGAATTTCTTTTTACAAAAAGAGTGGGAACCATTTGTTATAGATAACTGATCAGGAAGAGATGTCATCAGGGTCGTCATCATCGTCGTCATCTTCAGGTCGCGGAGGTTATTCATCAGATGAGGAAGCATAAGTTTGCCACACATCATTGGATCCAACGCATTCAGCTGTACAGTTATTCAACACAGCAGTGTTGGTGATATCTTAAAATATTGTATTACAATTGGGGTTTTCAGGGCGATTGCCACCATTGTTACCACACTTCATAATTAAAATCTGACCGATCTTATCATAAATCTGCATCAGTTCCTTTGAACGGTAGGAATGCTTCGTGAAACCGGAGCATATTTACAAAAGTAGGAAGTTAAAAAGTATGCTCAAGTGGTAATTTGTCATTATATTACAAGAATAACATACTGTTTGTTGATGTCACTCGAGTGTCACCAGCCATACAACATCACTCGTGATGTTATCTGTTATCTATCTCTCGTGACATCAACAAACAGTGTGTTATTCTCTCATAACATGATTAAGATATAAATTTTGTTTTTGACACAACTATAAAAGTTAATGTTTCAGCAACCGTCGGTTATCCAGAAACGGAATTCTGGATCTAACTTCTATAGTGAACTTTTATAGTTTTATAGAAACTTTATGCATCATTCATTTCCCAAATTGAACATTTGGACAGATGTATAACATTATTTTACTAAAACGATCAGACTCTGTACATTTAAAATGAATCCTACAACTGATACTAGGAATTACTATGAATACTACACTGATACGTACTATGAATTCTACAACTGATACTAGGACTTGTTATTTGCTATGGCGATTCTGATCATATTCGGTGCATGTCTCGATTGTCATAGTCTGGAAGGTGTGTGGGGTTCTGATTTGATACTGAATGTAGCGTACAGCAGTGTAGCCTCTGTATTGGCTACTTGGTGCCAAATCATGCCAGTGGCCTGGGGCCACTAACGGCACGTTGACCTGTTACAATAAGTATAATTAACTTACCCGAATAATTAGCTTCTGTGAACTGTAATCATAGACAGATACAGGTCGGTTTTGTCCCGGACACATCTGGTTGAAATGGTACACATGGCGTGGGTCAGTGCAAAGACAGTAATAAGAAAATGTCTGCAGTACATAAATCACCGTAAATCTGAGCTCAGGGGCGCATCGAATTATAAGGGTTCATCAGTCTTGACGTCAGTATACAATGTTGACGTCACCAGATGGAGGAATGCACTCTGGAACTGAGGAGGAAAAGTATGGTTAAAAAGTTAAGTATTCAGATAATGGAAAAATTTTATCATTTCCTGCTGACCTAATGCTGACAGGGACCGTGTTCCAAAGAGAACCAAGAAACCCCTCGTTCCAATGTTTTCTTCAACTCTGGAACAAAAAGTTGGCCAGAACTGCGTGTTCTGGTAGACCAGGTGTGTTAACACGTTCTGGTAGACCAGGTGTGTTAACACGTTCTGCTCCCGAACAAACGTTCTGATGTTGTTAATATTGATGTGGCAGCTAAGTTGCATCGTTATATGTTTAAGACCGGTTTTTGCATCTTCCAGCTTCTATGTCTGTTTGTAAATGTGTTGTTTACATGTTAAATGCGTGCCACGAATGCTTTTCAGGGTGTTTAGTGGTTTCTAAGGAAATATACAGGTGGTTTTTCCACATGTTGCTCATGCTAGATGAGTAGATAAATATCATGTAAAGGAAAGCACAGATAACTAAAAAAATACTAATACATTTGTGTAGCATATATTTGGCAATTTTTCAGGGTATGTATACAAAGATATTCAAGCACATTATTTTCAAATTTCATTCGTATTATATGAATCACGTGTATAATATTTTTTTATTTACTACAGTACTGTGTAGTTCATTTTTGCAATCTTTCAAGATGCATAAAGTGTAGGAAATATTTTGTAGTGTATATTTAACAAGCAGTATTTTCAACATCTAGTGTCCCATGAGCCACTGCTGCAAAAGTTAACCAAGGAGTTAATTCTTTAATAGGTTACAGTTTATGACCTTTTCTGCAATGTAGGGCTTCAAAGTGTAACATAAAACACAACAATTTTAATCAAATATTTTTCATCCTGTCACCCAAAATGCATACCCAGATGGTAGGATTATGTTTTTTTTGGGGGGGAACTACCACCCTGGCCTCATGGAAAATCCCATTCTCAGAAATGTAAGTGGCAATCTGCTGTGAATGGGACAAACACACAATCCCTCCACTGCTGTTTTGTTCTTCAAAAGTACAGTCCTTGCATGTAACCTGATTAACAAGTACAAATTGAAATGTTAGTATATTTTGTACACTGGATTCATCCAGGCATTATGTGAAGCAAGGTACAGGGTGTGTTTGTATGTTTCTGACAGACTGGCATAGTTGCATTGTGGTTATACTGGGTATGTTTGTTCATGGTGTATTTATGGCTAGTGTGTATTAGTATGCTAATCAGTGTATCGTAAACTGTGCCAAATTTTATGCAAGTTTGCTGATATTATACTGTGTAAAGTGTAGCATTCTTCTTGTGGAACAGTTGCAGCTAACCGAAGGTAGCAAGATCCCTTTAAAATTTGATTTTTCTGATTTTGTTAAACACTACCAAGGTATAGGTTTATTGTTGATAAACAATTATTTAATGATAAAAAATTAAACAATTTCTTCTAATTACGTGAAATGACAAAATTAGTAGTAAAGGTGGGATTTGTTTCTATTCCATAATAACATATTTGCCCCTTGGATATGCATAGTTGTATTTTATATTTTTTCTTAATTCCAAAACCAGTAAATTTGTGAAAGACTGTAGCATATTACAAACAGATTTAGGATGCTTTGTGATACAACATTGAAATATCCATTAATTCACTGTGAACTTTAAATGCATTTTTCTCAATGATAACTTTTCATATTAGGTGCTCTAACTTCAAACATGTCATCTCCAACACTTAAAATTTGTATCTGAATTATTTAGCATAGCTTCTTTACATACTTGCCTAAGAAATTATGGCAGGATTTTGTGGCACTTGAATATAGTAAAAACAATCGGAAAACATTCTGTAAAAAATATTCTAAATTATATTTTGGAATATCTGTTTCCCTCAGAACATGCATTTATGTTATAAATTATATTTTGAACTGTGTTAATTCCATATCCCTGCTATTTGTAGTTAACATGTAATCATGCTTGAAAATGTAGCCCTTTTGACTGTCGCGGCAGCCATAGTGTCTGCTAATTAGCATAAGTTATGCATATAATATCTTTATTTAGTCCATGTTCTTTCTTGGCTACAATACTGGGTCTCAAAAGTACTTTTAATGGGATCTTGCTACCTTAAGGGTTAATACGTTTTGTGATAATAGCATATTCCATGACCTCACTTTGGTCAAACTTAAGTTTGATATTACATTTTTTATTTTATTTTGGAAAACCTTATTTCACAATGTTCATGAAATTGTAATATATTATCCAATCTACGGTTTGAGAAAGGACCTTTTCATACATTGCCATATTACAAGTATTGATACTTGTGTAGTATTTACTGTAGTATTTTCATTCTTCAGATTTATAATTTTGTACATGATGTTGTAATAATTCAACTTGATAATAATAAAACATTATTAAAAACTATATATTACGTTATGTTCATGTTTAATAAATGTATTCTACGGAGTTACAAGTTTCTATTCTTCCATTGCTACTGTGTAATGATTATGTAGTATTATTTACAGCACAACTGAAGCACACCAGAAATAATACCGGCTTGTTTGTATTATTACTTGGTCTTGAGTCTTATCAGCCGATCGCATTAACCGCTGTACGTATAAAGAAATCCTACGACTTCGTCTAGGGTCGAGTGGGCCGTGGGCCGAGTTTGTATTGGCAGATTAACAGCGCCAAGGCGTTCTGCTTGGTTTACTGTTCTGCGTCGTCGGTTCCCAGCCTTGGAATTGAGTTGACGCTAGTCGCGGGACAAATGACGTATGCGATAATTCTCGTTCCGTGAAACAGCGGCGATGTGTATTATTGTCTATGGTGGATGCACCCGAACAAACGTGAAATTTAACTTTGTCCCAGATGCCAAATTAAGCATTCCATATGGATATTTTGTGAGAAGTTTGTTTAATATTGTTATTGTAACAATCACTTCACGAACTACCAAATTATCCTGGCCGGAGAAGGTCATTTTTGCTAGTAATAATAATGTCGTCTTACATAGCGTCAGTATCTGAGGAAGTGTTTGGCTGCTTGTTTTTGTATTGATCGAGACCGTTATAATTCATATGGCAGTTTATTTTTCAATTTTCCTGTGTGTAATAGCCACCAGGTAGAACGGCTGCATTGTCTCTTCCGAAAGACTCAAAGTTAAGTGGGATGAATGAAATTGCTCAAGTTTCGAAACGGCAGTATGTGGACTACCGCTACCCACAAGCCCCTCGTGAACTACCACTACCCGCAAGCCGCTCGTGAACTACTGCTACCCACAGGCCTCTCGTGAACTACCGCTACCCACATGCCTCTCGTGAACTACCGCTACCCACAAGCCTCTCGTGAACGAGCGCGTACTACGTTGGTATATTTGTGAAGCTGCCTCGCATTGTGCAAAGAGAGTCGTCCTTGGACCTTGAGCTTTTACTATGATATGGGGGTATATGATATTATAGCAACACTGATTTCGGTAACCTTTTCATACAGTATACTACAGACTATTTCTGAGAACTTCGAAGTATGCACATTCCCCAATTCTAACCTTAGACATGATCTGTCGGAGAACTCTTAGAAAACGTCAACTGACCTATTATATTTTAGCATTTCATCCTGGGTATATTAGACTTCGTTTACTCGAAAATCACCCAGCAGTAAAACATGAACGTGTGCACAAAAAGACTCAAACGCACCAGGAGCTGGCTTCCTTTCGGAACGCGCATCCGTCGGCATCCTTCTGTCTCGCACGGCAATGATTTGCGCCAGTAAACTGTCTCCGGGGCGCAAGTCTGTATGAAGAGTGTAGAGATCCTGGGTTGCCCAGTCGTCGGGATCACCATATCTTCCTCACTGGTAGAGCATAAAGGATTTCAGCGTAGAACATCTGGCACCTGTTGGTCTCCATGAGATGCTGGAAGGACTACATATATGGTTGACACAACACCGTATTCGGGGCACCACTCTGGCTTTTCTGTTAGGGTCTTCTCCTTTAGTGGGCCCTGCTTGCACACTGCACATGTTGGGTTCAAATCTGCTCTGAGATCCCTACCACATTCCCCTGGAGCTGCAAGATAGCCAGCATCCATAGCGTACCTCGAGGAGAGTGTTCCAGAGTACTACTAGTTCAAGGCGCTGTCTGGCAGCTGCGACTGGAAGCAAGAATACGAAGCAAATGCTACTGACTACATGCTAAACTACAGCACTAGACGCATCACACAGAAGCAGACACGCTACCACACACGCACGCACGCACGCACGCACGCACGCACGCACGCACGCACGCACGCACGCACGCACGCACGCACGCACGCACGCACGCACACACACACACACACACACACACACACACACACACACACACACACACACACACACACACACTTCCCACCACACCACAGCACAAATGTGGTATGCTATGACCACATTCCGAACATCTGAGAGAGAGAGTTTATCAACCCAATAATTTGATTACCATTTGAAGCTGCAATACCACACTGCTCTGAAACTTTCAAATCAGCACTTATTGTCCTAAGTCCTCTTCTTTTACGGTAGTACATATAACAGTATCTCCTATTTTATAGTTTATATCCACGTTCCCGTGTCCTGGGTGTAGACATATACATTTCCCAAAATTGAATAACATCTGCCATTTTTTTAGACCATTTAACTAATTTGTCTAGACTGTTTTGTAAATGTTGCTTATCGCCATCATTTTAATCTTTTGTAAACACTTGTGTCATCCGAAAATTTCAGTACGTTGCTTGTCATATTATCGTCCAATAGATAATAAAGAATAATAAAGGTCCAAATACTAATCCTTATGGTACCCCACTCAAAACTTATTTCCAGTTTGAAACCTACCCATCTACTACAACAGGTTGTCGCCAATCAGCCATTTTTATGTCCAGTCGACTAATGCCATCCCCGATATCATGGGCTTTTAATGTATGTAGCAATGTTTGATTTAGCACCTTGTCGAACGCTTTCTGAAAATATAAGTAGATAATAGCTACTGGTGATCCCTCGTTTAGCGTTAACATATTTGTTAAGCATGACGTCGCTTTTATGAATCTATGTTGAGATGGATTTAATGATTTATTGCATAACAAGGAAATCCACCATATGGTCTATAATTAACCTTTCTAATAATTTACAAATCAAAAATGCTATATTCACTGGACTATAATTATTTAACTTATTTATGGAACCCTTTTTAAAATAATGGTATGAGGTTTGTTTCTTTCCATTAAAAAGGAACCACTCCCTCTTTTAAAGACAAGTATCTAACTCTTGGTTGTGGTATACTAATTTGTTCTTCTGTTTAAATTAAAGGTAAAGAAAGGTAAAGGTACGTTCTTATATAACGCTGTATCCGGTCCATATGACTGCTCAAAGCACTTTACACTTCACCCCCTGGCAGACCTGTTCATTCCAAGGCCATCTCAACTTCTTTGGGAAGTATTCAGCCACGCTGCAATTGCTGCGCGAAGGCTATTCGTTCACATATCCACCACTGTCTGTATTGCCAGGTACTCATTTATACAGCTGAGTGAACTGTGGCAACATGGGGGTGATCAAACTTGCCAAAGGTTCGAAGCGACCGCAGTGGGATTTGAAACCGGGTTCTCTCGATTGAGAGTCTGGCCTTCTAACCGGTATGCTATCGCGCCCCACTATTAGTAGTTTTGACGGAATTCCATCCACTCCAGATTATTGATTATTCTACATTGCCTTTATTTTCTTAGCTACCATTTCTGGAGTTACAATTAACTGTCCTAAACAGTCTGATTTAGCCTCCTAATATACAGCACATGGAACTTGGAATGAACACTGAACTGAAGAATCCATTTCGGTCTTCCGCCATTAAAAAGCCTTGTGATATTATACTTCCACCACTGTCTTCTAGTGATCCAACATTGTCGCGTACGCATATACGCGGGGTATGTCAATTAAAGCGTCGGCCTGGTGAAAGGTTGCCTTTGGAAAGCTTTGGCGGACACGAGATGGGATAAATTATTTAACTATATCACTCTCGAATAGCCGTACGCTTAGACGTATATATACAAAACATCATTACATTGATGATTTCTCCATTATATAAGACTCCGAGCGAATCAAGAGAGACGAACTTAAGTGGGGCGAGCTGGTAGTGGTGAGGTGACTTGGCAACGAGCCGAAACAGCGCCGCTGACATGTTGCGTATCTAACGGCAACTGTAAACATTTTGGCCACATCACCTAATGCGTAATGTTATAAATACATACGCCAAAAAATTCAAATGTTGTATTTGTAGATATGTATATATAATATCTGTGTTTTGATTTTACTCACGATGAGTGACATATGGCTGCTAATCATTGCATATGTTGGAAACTAGTGGTTTCGGATTTCTAATAACTGCAGGATCTATATTCGCAGCGTATTCACTCTCAAATATAGTGATCGTGACTTGGCTAAGCTTAGCAGACGGAGAAAGACTTGTTTGTAGTACATATAGTGTGGATCTGTACGTTATACGTAGGAACAAGCCATGGATGATCCCAGGATAGAATGGTTGAGAGACAAAGCTAACTTAGCCCTTAATATAGATGATATTGAAGTGTTTGAAGAACTGTTAAATAGAGATGACGGCGAGGCGGAACGAGCAATCGCCAAATTTCTCAACGAAACCGCCGAGTCGGAAAGCGAAGGAGCACTACTCTTCTACAAAATCTTGGAAGAAGACTTCGAAGAAGTCGAAGTTGAATGCGGTATGAATTGCAAATAAATACTAGCCAGGAAACTTCGATCGTACTTTCGTAATATTGCAACAAATGGTTTGTGCAAGCCCAATCACTGACAACTTCAAAATCTTCGAATTTTTTAGGAACGATTAAATGAACTCTTCTCTTGTCCCATGTAAACCCGAAGTTAAACAAACAGCCTACAACATGCTAATCCGGCCAAAACTCGAGTACTCTTCACCCATATGGAATATCCACACCTTTTCACAAGTTAAAAGCCTTGAAAGAGTGCAACACTCTAGCTAGCTGCTGCCAGATTTGTTAAAAATTATTACAGACGGAACACAAATCCAGCAGATCTAATTACTGCCCTTGGATGGCCAACCCTCGAACGAAGACGTAACATTAAACAAGCCACAACCTTCTACAAAATTGTAAATAACATTATTGAGATCACCCCCCCCTTCCAGGCCTACTAACCCACTCTCGAACCCGTGGACAATACATAGCCCCCAGGCCAGGTGTCGTATAAATGCAATGGTCTTTTCATTTTATCCCCGAGCCATTCGCGTATGGAATATGATTCCACAAAAAATTACCAACATAAAAACCCAAAATCATTTCAAGAAGCTATATTAGGGAACTCCCTTTCACCACACCTCCTCACCTAAACTGCTTTTAAAACAGTGCTCAGCATAAACTTATCCATGGTGTGGGTATGGAGACTGTCTATGTGTGCATGTGGCAAGGCAGCGACAGTATCCATACACATAACCAACCTATTCAAAATTTTCATTTAACATCCTATACATAAAATAAATAAAACTATCAGATAAAACCATTTCAGCAACATTAAAGATACTAGTCTTTTAATTGAATGTACCACCCACAGCGCATGCGCACAGTCCACCACAAACTCCTGCAGTAGCCCAAGTTTGGGCTGTTTGGAGTATAACCACTTGAGACTTGAATAGTTAGGTCAAACGTTCAAAAGAACGCTATGTGCAATCTCAGACTGCATTGGCCATTGCGAACACCTTCTTCAGTGTTCAGTTTTCTTACTCCAAACAGCCCCTTCTGGGGCTAACATACGTACTCTAGTGTGCATGGACCATGGTTGAGTGTGAAACTAAATACATACTGAGTATATGGCCGTGACGTTATGTATAAGCAGTGATCGACAGTGTACATACTTTAAAGACTTTACAATACTACATATACTGCAAGTTAATTTGTAACTATAGCATGCTAGAATCAGTCTTAAGTCAAATTAATATGCAAATTAAATAGTTATATTTATAAACCTAAAAAAATAGTGCTGTAAATCGCAGAAATGTCTGTGTTTTTTCACGATCGACAAATGTCTCAATGAACTGACAAGATATTACTTTTGAGCATGCCCATAATGGTCTCTTTATACATCAATCCATGGTTGCTACCATACAGGGCTAGGGTCAAGTACTTGTATTCAAGTACGATATTTGTGATATGTTGTGTGTCGTTGCAGAACCCTCCATCCCTGACATTGATGATGGGGAAGAGCCAGCTGCTCCGAGCCTCGGGGCAGAAGTAGATGGAGAGGTCGCCGATAGTCAGGCGGGCTCCACAGCAGAGTCAGGCAAGTCCTGTCATAATTAATAATTGACAAGCATTTCTGTCATAGTTCTGAAAATGTCTTCTAATTTAAATTTTTTTTCAGAATAAGCAATAATAGCAGGAATAAGTACCTATTACTGTTTCCATCACAGAATAAGTACCAAGTACCACAACAATGTTGATCCACCATTTCTTCTGTAAAATCACCTGTTACTGTTTACGTCACAGAAGGTGGCCATGGGTTATGTTATAGTTTCTATGCAGTGTTTCAAAAATATACATGATTAACAACCCTTGAAATTAATTTAGTTATTTTAATTACTTTTCAAGAGTTTTTTTTAATTCACACTCACTGTGATAAACCATGTACATCATAATTATGTAACTTACCTGGATTTGCACCTGTACACAGCAAAGAAGAAGGCTGAAGGTGAGGGAGCTGAGGAAGGAGGCTCAGAGGCTCCTGAGGGAGGAGATGCGGAACACCCTGAGGGAGAGGATGAACCGCAGGCTCCTAAAACGGTGGGTGGGAGCAGTGTCAGTGATTCTGTGAACACCAAGGTGACACTTTATGGTGATGATGCTAATAATAATATTAGTAACATAATATTAATCTATAAACTTGTCAAACAAAATTCATTGGTAAATTGGAGTATGACATTTTCATATCGCTAAATAGCAAGTATTTCTAATAAAGTTTTTCTCAAAATATCAACCTACACTTGCTAATCGGTCCCCTACTGCATTACTAGTACATGCAACATCGAATTGGTTTCATCAGAACGCCTCATCAATAGCCTTTATTTATTATTTACCCTAGCCTACTATTGTAAGTAATTTACTCAATTTAACACAGGTAGGCCCTACTTGGGTGGTTGTGTTTGCCACCCTTTATTATATATAACATGTACATATGAATATAGTGATATTCTCTCTAACCGTTTCTGTGTCTTGCAGAGGATTGAGGTGCGTCAGATCTGGCGAACATTTCTACAGATGTGTTTCGGCCACCTCCCTGAGGAGGCGATACAACACGACTCAGTCTATTTCCTGCGCACTGCCCCAGGGATGGTTCCTCTCCCGGGCAGCATGGAGGAGGCTGATGACATCCTCCCGCCCTGCTTTGAGATGGGCGTTTTCAACGGTCACTCCCTCGTCATGTTGGAGCAAATGATCAACCAGGTTTGTTCTCCAGTGTTTTCTATGATGGGCTGGGTCCGATTATACAAAATCAAATTCATTGCAATGACTTTTTGATGATACTTCTGAAATATGCAGATCAATTATGCCATTACAATTACATGTGCATTAACCAACTGGTGGGACGAACTGTTTATTGCAAAAGTTTATTAAATATTTGTTAATTATATGGCATGTGTGGTGCTGAGGTATGTTACATGTGTGGTGCTGAGGTATGTTACATGTGTGGTGCTGAGGTATGTTACATGTGTGGTGCTGAGGTATGTTACATGTTTGCTAGTTGTATTGTTGCTGGAATCTGATTGTTTTTATTCTGTATTTTGGGTCGATATGCCACTGAGCGCTATCATACAATCTACACAAGCTGATAATTTGTTTCTTACATGTCACTTATCATACAACAAACTCAAGCTGGTGATTTGTTTTGATCCTGCATTGAATAGGGTAGAAACACAGTGCAAACATGTTTCTTACATGTCACTTGTCATACAACAAACACATGCTGATCATTTGTTTCGATACTGTATTGCAGCTGTACATGATGCTTTTATTGTACAATCAACTCAATCTAATCATTTGTTTCTATCCATTCCACAGATTTACATGCTGCTGTTATCATACAACCAACACAAACTGATTATTTGTTTCTATCCATACCACATATTTTAATGCCGCTGTTATTGTACAACCAACACAAACTGAACAAATTTTTTCTATCCACACCACAGATTTACATGCCACCGTTTTCGTACAACCAACACAAACTGATCGTCTGCCGTTGTTATCATACAACCAACACAAACTGATCATTTGTTTCTATCCATACCACAGATTTACATGCCGCTGTTATCGTACAACCAACACAAACTGATCATTTGTTTCTATCCATACCACAGATTTACATGCTGCTGTTATCGTACAACCAACACAAACTGATCATTTGTTTCTATCCATACCACAGATTTACATGCCGCTGTTATCGTACAACCAACACAAACTGATCATTTGTTTCTATCCATACCACAGATTTACATGCCGCTGTTATCGTACAACCAACACAAACTGATCATTTGTTTCTATCCATACCACAGATTTACATGCCACTGTTATCGTACAACCAACACAAGATGTCCAGCAGCAGTTTGAATACACAGTCGTCCACGATTGATTCCCAGGCGGAAGACAGTCACAATTTAGATCTGGCCAAAACGAACTCTAAGGCAATGCTTCGAGACGAATTCCTCATCAACATGCAGAAATTTTCACTGAGCATCACGCACACGATCCAGCAGATTGAGGGCGAGGTGCGCCTTGAGGTTCCTGAGTTGAACCTGTCGGACAATTTGGAGGAGAATCTACGAAACGACCAGGTGATGGGAGTCATCCAGGAGACATGCAGTGGCTGGTATAAACAGCTGACGACTGCACTCGAGATGCAACAGAGGAAGTCGCCACGTGGCAACGGACCGCTGTCCGAGATCGACTATTGGCGTGAGAGGAACGCGTCGCTCAGTGCTCTCTATGAGCAGCTGCGGCAACCAAAGGTGAAACTGTTGCTTGATTTGTACAGTCACACGGATAACGCGTTCGAGTATCTCAAGCAGGACTTGAACAAGTTCTACACGGAGGCGAAGGACAATGTACGCTTCCTGTCGACTCTCGAGAGACACTTTAAGAACGTCACACACGGCGCCAACTTCCAGGTAGGGTGTCTACTGGAGTTATTTTTTATTGTGATAATGCAGCAAACCTGTCTAAAGATGAGAGGGTGGTGCTCAATGGAAGGTCAAAGAGTGGTCTCTTAACACAGGTAGTTGTTTAATGCAGTTAATCTAACATATGAAAGGAAGAGTTGACTGTAGTTATGATAACTTTTGCAGTGTCAATAATTTTGTTTGGCTTTCACCTACTGTCCCTTGCTTGAATTCTGTGGTCTCTCGCTTGAATTCTACGGTCCCTCGCTTGAATTCTACAGTCCCTCGCTTGAATTCTACAGTCCCTCGTTTCAATTCTACAGTCCCATGCTTCCAACTGGTATATGAATATTTTTGCAAATGTGACAAATCTACAGTCTCATCCCCGAAATCTATGGGACGGTAGATTGCCATAAAATATCATGTGATAGCATTGCGATAGTAGTGGGACATAGAAAATAGCCAGGAAAGCAGAAACTATAATTGGAAACACGTAGCTCTGCTGATTTGTTTAGCCAACTATCATTACTATCGATTATTCAGTGTGCTATCAACAATAACTGTCGATTGTTCAGTGTGCTGTCAACAATAACTATCAATAGTTAAATTACTATCAATAGCATTTTGTCATCACGTCGACTGTTGCTATGCATCACTGTATAGTTATGGCCCTACTTCGAGGTGCTCATTGATACAATCCCATCGATGATGAATGCACTGTTGCTATGCATCACTGTATAGTTATGGCCCTACTTCCAGGTGCTCATTGATACAATCCCATCGATGATGAATGCACTGTTGCTATGCATCACTGTATAGTTATGGCCCTACTTCCAGGTGCTCATTGATACAATCCCATCGATGATGAATGCACTGTTGCTATGCATCACTGTATAGTTATGGCCCTACTTCGAGGTGCTCATTGATACAATCCCATCGATGATGAATGCACTGTTGCTATGCATCACTGTATAGTTATGGCCCTACTTCCAGGTGCTCATTGATACAGTCCCATCGATGATGAATGCACGGTTGCTATGCATCACTGTATAGTTATGGCCCTACTTCCAGGTGCTCAATGATACAATCCCATCGATGATGAATGCACTGTTGCTATGCATCACTGTATAGTTATGGCCCTACTTCCAGGTGCTCATTGATACAATCCCATCGATGATGAATGCACTGTTGCTATGCATCACTGTATAGTTATGGCCCTACTTCCAGGTGCTCATTGATACAATCCCATCGATGATGAATGCACTGTTGCTATGCATCACTGTATAGTTATGGCCCTACTTCCAGGTGCTCAATGATACAATCCCATCGATGATGAATGCACTGTTGCTATGCATCACTGTATAGTTATGGCCCTACTTCCAGGTGCTCATTGATACAATCCCATCGATGATGAATGCACTGTTGCTATGCATCACTGTATAGTTATGGCCCTACTTCCAGGTGCTCATTGATACAATCCCATCGATGATGAATGCACTGTTGCTATGCATCACTGTATAGTTATGGCCCTACTTCCAGGTGCTCAATGATACAATCCCATCGATGATGAATGCACTGTTGCTATGCATCACTGTATAGTTATGGCCCTACTTCCAGGTGCTCATTGATACAATCCCATCGATGATGAATGCACTGTTGCTATGCATCACTGTATAGTTATGGCCCTACTTCCAGGTGCTCATTGATACAATCCCATCGATGATGAATGCACTGTTGCTATGCATCACTGTATAGTTATGGCCCTACTTCCAGGTGCTCGTTGATACAATCCCATCGATGATGAATGCACTGTTGCTATGCATCACTGTATAGTTATGGCCCTACTTCCAGGTGCTCGTTGATACAATCCCATCGATGATGAATGCACTGTTGCTATGCATCACTGTATAGTTATGGCCCTACTTCCAGGTGCTCGTTGATACAATCCCATCGATGATGAATGCACTGTTGCTATGCATCACTGTATAGTTATGGCCCTACTTCCAGGTGCTCAATGATACAATCCCATCGATGATGAATGCACTGTTGCTATGCATCACTGTATAGTTATGGCCCTACTTCCAGGTGCTCAATGATACAATCCCATCGATGATGAATGCACTGTTGCTATGCATCACTGTATAGTTATGGCCCTACTTCGAGGTGCTCATTGATACAATCCCATCGATGATGAATGCACTGTTGCTATGCATCACTGTATAGTTATGGCCCTACTTCGAGGTGCTCAATGATACAATCCCATCGATGATGAATGCACGGTTGCTATGCATCACTGTATAGTTATGGCCCTACTTCGAGGTGCTCATTGATACAATCCCATCGATGATGAATGCACTGTTGCTATGCATCACTGTATAGTTATGGCCCTACTTCCAGGTGCTCATTGATACAATCCCATCGATGATGAATGCACTGTTGCTATGCATCACTGTATAGTTATGGCCCTACTTCGAGGTGCTCATTGATACAATCCCATCGATGATGAATGCACTGTTGCTATGCATCACTGTATAGTTATGGCCCTACTTCGAGGTGCTCATTGATACAATCCCATCGATGATGAATGCACTGTTGCTATGCATCACTGTATAGTTATGGCCCTACTTCCAGGTGCTCAATGATACAATCCCATCGATGATGAATGCACTGTTGCTATGCATCACTGTATAGTTATGGCCCTACTTCCAGGTGCTCAATGATACAATCCCATCGATGATGAATGCACTGTTGCTATGCATCACTGTATAGTTATGGCCCTACTTCGAGGTGCTCATTGATACAATCCCATCGATGATGAATGCACTGTTGCTATGCATCACTGTATAGTTATGGCCCTACTTCGAGGTGCTCAATGATACAATCCCATCGATGATGAATGCACGGTTGCTATGCATCACTGTATAGTTATGGCCCTACTTCGAGGTGCTCATTGATACAATCCCATCGATGATGAATGCACTGTTGCTATGCATCACTGTATAGTTATGGCCCTACTTCCAGGTGCTCATTGATACAATCCCATCGATGATGAATGCACTGTTGCTATGCATCACTGTATAGTTATGGCCCTACTTCGAGGTGCTCATTGATACAATCCCATCGATGATGAATGCACTGTTGCTATGCATCACTGTATAGTTATGGCCCTACTTCGAGGTGCTCATTGATACAATCCCATCGATGATGAATGCACTGTTGCTATGCATCACTGTATAGTTATGGCCCTACTTCCAGGTGCTCATTGATACAATCCCATCGATGATGAATGCACTGTTGCTATGCATCACTGTATAGTTATGGCCCTACTTCCAGGTGCTCAATGATACAATCCCATCGATGATGAATGCACTGTTGCTATGCATCACTGTATAGTTATGGCCCTACTTCCAGGTGCTCAATGATACAATCCCATCGATGATGAATGCACTGTTGCTATGCATCACTGTATAGTTATGGCCCTACTTCCAGGTGCTCAATGATACAATCCCATCGATGATGAATGCACTGTTGCTATGCATCACTGTATAGTTATGGCCCTACTTCGAGGTGCTCATTGATACAATCCCATCGATGATGAATGCACGGTTGCTATGCATCACTGTATAGTTATGGCCCTACTTCCAGGTGCTCAATGATACAATCCCATCGATGATGAATGCACGGTTGCTATGCATCACTGTATAGTTATGGCCCTACTTCCAGGTGCTCATTGATACAATCCCATCGATGATGAATGCACTGTTGCTATGCATCACTGTATAGTTATGGCCCTACTTCCAGGTGCTCATTGATACAATCCCATCGATGATGAATGCACTGTTGCTATGCATCACTGTATAGTTATGGCCCTACTTCGAGGTGCTCATTGATACAATCCCATCGATGATGAATGCACTGTTGCTATGCATCACTGTATAGTTATGGCCCTACTTCCAGGTGCTCATTGATACAATCCCATCGATGATGAATGCACTGTTGCTATGCATCACTGTATAGTTATGGCCCTACTTCCAGGTGCTCATTGATACAATCCCATCGATGATGAATGCACTGTTGCTATGCATCACTGTATAGTTATGGCCCTACTTCCAGGTGCTCATTGATACAATCCCATCGATGATGAATGCACTGTTGCTATGCATCACTGTATAGTTATGGCCCTACTTCCAGGTGCTCATTGATACAATCCCATCGATGATGAATGCCCTGCGTATGGTGTGGATCATTTCGCGCCACTACAACAATGACGAGAGGATGGTGCCACTGATGGAACGCATTGCATGGGAGATCGCCGAGAGAGTGGCTAGGGTCATCACTGTTCGGACACTCTTCAAGTAAGAATTCTCTTTGAATGCTGTAGATCAATATAAGTGTTCTACAAGAACTGTAACTTTCTCAAACTCTGGAACAAACTCACCCGTTGCCTTAAAATCATCTGAAACTGAAATTACCTTTCGCAAAAATCTCAAGACTATTTTTTCGAAATTGTATTTCCACTGTAAAATATTTTGACGGTCATGCTCTCATGATGACTTTTGTACATCCCTGTTCATGATATCATACTTAATGATTATGGTTTGTTGCCCCTCTAAGGTGGGCTTACTAAGGATTTGGGCACTGTAGAAGAAGTATTATTATTATTTAAAGAAACGATTGTTTGTTCATTGGAAATTATTTTAAACATGTTTCATTGGTGTAAAAATTCTATTCAGATGCGCTGTACATGGCTTACACAGGTCACGGAAACGTCAGGGCGAAAATATATTGTCAAGTTCAAGAAAAGTCACGGAATTTGAATTATTTCAGTGTGAAGTGAAGTATATTCTCATGGCTATGGTAATCTTCTGAAAATTATTTTTGTGCCAAAGCTCCAAACATATTGTACAAATCTGCCATTCAAAATTGTTAAACCTTAATTTGAATTTGAGACAATAAGGGTGAATTGGACAGCTGATGCAGATCAGATATAAATGTTCAAAACTCTCTGGTTTATCATGCAGGAGCAAGTGACGTATGTAAATAATTGGTTGCTTGCTACATGCTGTAGTCATTGTATTTTGTGCAGAGATGGTCCAGATGAAGTGAAGATGAAGACGATGGAAGCCAAGAGGATGCTGGATGTCTGGAAGAAGGCATACTTCGATGTGCGTGCCAAGATCGAGGCCTCGGGTCGTGACTCGCGCTGGGAGTTTGACCGAAAGAAGTTATTTGAAAGAACAGACTACATGGCGAGCATCTGTCAAGACCTATACAACGTCGCCCAGGTAAAATCTTTTACATTACAACAACGTTTTGTTCCTAGAACCAAGCTTAATCTGGGCAAGGTCGTTTTTCTCCATAGCCCAAAATCTGGAATGAGCTATACCCATCATTTTCACATTGAAATCATCTGTTTAAAACTATGGCTACCTTTTTAAAAAACTCAGGTCATTTAAATCCTCTGCATCTCCTGATGTTGGTGTTTGTGCACAAAGTGGGACAATATGTTGTGTTTACCTGGAGTGCTGCAGAAAATTATATAATTGTATAATTATGTATTTATAATTGTTGCTGTTTAACAATAATTATATATTAATTGATTGAACATCATATGAAAACATGTCATTTCCAATTTGTGTGTTTTGAAACAGATAGGTAAATCGCTATTTTGTCAGTCAATGTATTTTATCGCACATTGCCGCAAAACCCGTTTACCCCAATTGCCATCAATTAGATGGCCACACAAAAGTATTTTTAACTCAAGTTACATGATTTTGGTGGATAACGTATTTTCAGATAATCCCCTCATACACATGTACATGTGATCAAACATGTTGGAAACAGTTTCAAATAGTTGTACTCCAAACTGCACATTGTTGGACTAACACAGGACTTTTTGATATGCAGACGTAAAACACTTCTAGATGTCTACCCCTTTGAATGAAACTAATTTCTAGCACGTTGTTCGTTGTTGCAGGTGCTTGAAGAGTTTTACAACATCTTTGGTTCAGAGTTGAAGTCGGTAACAGGAGACCCGAAACGCATTGAAGATGTCGTCAAGCGAGTGAATGCTCTAGTGACCCCCATTGAAGAGGTGGGTCAATGATGTCATCTGTAGTGATTTTTATGCTGCTGTTTAACAGGTAAAATAATCTGTGTACAGTATACTACTATATACGGGTTTCCATCCAAATAAAGTTGTAATATGTTTTATTTTCTGTTGCATTTTTAGAAGGTTTATAACTAGTGAAAGAATTTAGCAAAAAACATGTCAAACATTACTTGCATTTATTTATAGTCAAAAAGCCTCCAAATTTTTTCAAAAAAAACCTGTTATTTTGCACTTTGCTGTGTGTCAATTTCCATGTATTTTATTTTATTGTATTGTATTGTATTGTATTGTGTTCAGCTCCAACAGGTCCAAAGACCCAGTAACAGGACTGATAACAAAATATAAGAACAATACGTATATATAATAAAAACAGTAAGAACAATAGTTATAATAAGGGTATAAAACCACACAATACAGACATTACTAACATAGCAAGCTAAGACAGCATTATACATAGAAATGTTTTCGAATTACAGATCTGAAGTTATTGGCTCTTATAAATATATCACAAGTGGGTTCAGTTAAATACAATGTGTTGAAAGTAGTCATACATCTATTTAAAACTGAGTATTTCCTAATGTTGATTCTGCTATTGGAAATTCTAAAAGGAGTGTAGTTTTGTAGAGATCTTGTAGGACAATGATATTGGATATTTATATTTCCTACCAGATAGGACGAATCTAGATGAGAGTGCACACACTTATGTAGAAAGATCAACTTGCCTATGATGTTGAAGGGACGGTAGTCTAAAATGATGGCAAAGTGCACGATAATTCTCAGTGGAGTGCTATATTTTGGATTTGTAACATAAATACTTAATTAATTTTTTTTTAACTCTTTCGATTTTGTCGATAAAAGTACTTTGCCACGGATTCCAAATAACACTGCAGTACTCCAACTGGCTTCTGACTAGAGATATATACAAGGATTGCGAAGCTTGTACATCGGTAAATGTTGTGCAAATGCGCTTAATAAAACCACACATCTTAATAGCTTTAGAGACATTATGACTAATATGATCTTTAAAATTCAAATTACTAGTCAATGTGACTCAGAAATCTTTAACGTGAAGTGAAGTGAAAGTTTATTCAACAACAACAACAACATAATACAGGTGCATAGTATGGTGTGCTGCTGCTGCTGAAGGGACATAGCTGAAGTCATATGACTTATAAGGTGCTATGCCATTCTCAAACTAAATAAATGCAATACAAGTAAAACATTAAATACAAAATAGCATTCACAATTCACTTATAAACTTATTACAGTGGTGCTTGTGCTAATTATAAATTAACTAACTTTCAGTTAAAAGTTTATAAATATGCTGTAAATACTGACAACTTGAATGTTTGTTTAAATTGTGTTAAACTTGGTAGCTGAGTTATTTCATTTGCTAAACTGTTCCATATATTTATACCTTTGACAGTGAGTGACAGTAGTCTGAGGGAGGTGCATATTTTTTTAACATAAAACAGTTTGCTTTGTCTGGTACCATACATGTGTACAGCTTCAGTTGGTTTAAAGAATGCTTGATTATTTCCATCTTTATAGAGTATAATCATAGTCTTGTATGTAACTAAATCATGATGTTTAAGTATTTTTGAGCTGTGGAAAAATACAGATGTATGATCATGGTAATTAAGGTTATAAATAATCCGTATAGCTTTTTTCTGTAACAGAAATAGTTTCTTGAGTCTGGATTGATACATACTTCCCCATATCTCACAGCAATATGACATATGTGGTTCAACAAGTGATTGATACGTACTTCCCCATATCTCACATCAATATGACATATGTGGTTCAACAAGTGATTGATACATACTTCCCCATATCTCACATCAATATGACATATGTGGTTCAACAAATGATTGATACGTACTTCCCCATATCTCACAGCAATATGACATATGTGGTTCAACGAATGATTGATACGTACTTCCCCATATCTCACAGCAATATGACATATGTGGTTCAACAAATGATTGATACGTACTTCCCCATATCTCACAGCAATATGACATATGTGGTTCAACAAATGATTGATACGTACTTCCCCATATCTCACAGCAATATGACATATGTGGTTCAACAAATGATTGATACGTACTTCCCCATATCTCACAGCAATATGACACATGTGGTTCAACAAGTGATTGATACGTACTTCCCCATATCTCACATCAATATGACACATGTGGTTCAACAAGTGATTGATACGTACTTCCCCATATCTCACAGCAATATGACACGTGTGGTTCAACAAGTGATTGATACGTACTTCCCCATATCTCACAGCAATATGACACATGTGGTTCAACAAGTGATTGATACGTACTTCCCCATATCTCACAGCAATATGACACATGTGGTTCAACAAGTGATTGATACGTACTTCCCCATATCTCACAGCAATATGACACACGTGGTTCAACAAGTGATTGATACGTACTTCCCCATATCTCACATCAATATGACACATGTGGTTCAACAAGTGATTGATACGTACTTCCCCATATCTCACAGCAATATGACACATGTGGTTCAACAAATGATTGATACGTACTTCCCCATATCTCACAGCAATATGACACATGTGGTTCAACAAGTGATTGATACGTACTTCCCCATATCTCACAGCAATATGACATGTGTGGTTCAACAAATGATTGATACGTACTTCCCCATATCTCACAGCAATATGACATGTGTGGTTCAACAAGTGATTGATACGTACTTCCCCATATCTCACAGCAATATGACACATGTGGTTCAACAAATGATTGATACGTACTTCCCCATATCTCACAGCAATATGACATGTGTGGTTCAACAAGTGATTGATACGTACTTCCCCATATCTCACAGCAATATGACACATGTGGTTCAACAAATGATTGATACGTACTTCCCCATATCTCACAGCAATATGACACACGTGGTTCAACAAGTGATTGATACGTACTTCCCCATGTCTCACAGCAATATGACATATGGTTCAACAAGTGATTGATACGTACTTCCCCATATCTCACATCAATATGACACATGTGGTTCAACAAGTGATTGATACGTACTTCCCCATATCTCACAGCAATATGACACATGTGGTTCAACAAGTGATTGATACGTACTTCCCCATATCTCACAGCAATATGACACATGTGGTTCAACAAGTGATTGATACGTACTTCCCCATATCTCACAGCAATATGACACATGTGGTTCAACAAGTGATTGATACGTACTTCCCCATATCTCACAGCAATATGACACACGTGGTTCAACAAGTGATTGATACGTACTTCCCCATATCTCACAGCAATATGACATATGTGGTTCAACAATGATTGATACGTACTTCCCCATATCTCACAGCAATATGACACACGTGGTTCAACAAATGATTGATACGTACTTCCCCATATCTCACAGCAATATGACACATGTGGTTCAACAACTGATTGATACGTACTTCCCCATATCTCACAGCAATATGACACATGTGGTTCAACAAGTGATTGATACGTACTTCCCCATATCTCACAGCAATATGACACAAGTGGTTCAACAAGTGATTGATACGTACTTCCCCATATCTCACAGCAATATGACACATGTGGTTCAACAAATGATTGATACGTACTTCCCCATATCTCACAGCAATATGACATGTGTGGTTCAACAAATGATTGATACGTACTTCCCCATATCTCACAGCAATATGACACATGTGGTTCAACAAATGATTGATACATACTTCCCCATATCTCACAGCAATATGACATGTGTGGTTCAACAAGTAATTGATACGTACTTCCCCATATCTCACAGCAATATGACACACGTGGTTCAACAAGTGATTGATACGTACTTCCCCATATCTCACAGCAATATGACACATGTGGTTCAACAAATGATTGATACGTACTTCCCCATATCTCACAGCAATATGACATGTGTGGTTCAACAAGTGATTGATACGTACTTCCCCATATCTCACAGCAATATGACATATGTGGTTCAACAAATGATTGATACGTACTTCCCCATATCTCACAGCAATATGACATGTGTGGTTCAACAAATGATTGATACGTACTTCCCCATATCTCACAGCAATATGACACATGTGGTTCAACAAATGATTGATACGTACTTCCCCATATCTCACAGCAATATGACATGTGTGGTTCAACAAGTGATTGATACGTACTTCCCCATATCTCACAGCAATATGACATATGTGGTTCAACAAATGATTGATACGTACTTCCCCATATCTCACAGCAATATGACATATGTGGTTCAACAAGTGATTGATATAATATGTGTAACGCTTGACAATCAAGAACATGTATAGTTTTATACAAAACTGCTATGCTTTTTGATACTTTTGTTTCAACCATTTTTGTATGTTCTTTCCATGTTAGGTTTTCATCAATAGTTACTCCAAGGAATTTTGTATGTGTTACCTGCTCAATGTTTGTTCCATGCAAAACTATATGCACATCTGTTCTAGGTTGTTTTCTGTTGTTAAATATTATAAAATTTGTTCGCTCTGAACCATAAGCCTAGGTGTTTTAGTTCATTGTTAACTACATTGGTTACATCATCAATATTACTTGCCAAGTAAAAAATGTTACTATCATCTGCAAATAGAATAATATGAAGTAGTTTGGAAACATCGCACATGTCATTTATGTACAAGATAAATAGTAATGGGCCAAGGATTGATCCTTGTGGGACTCCACACTTGATTTCCTTGAATTCTGAGTTTCTATTATTGTAGCATACATATTGTATACGGTTGGATAAATAACTTTTTATCCATTCCAGAGCTAAACCCCTTACTCCATAGCATTGCAATTTACTTAGCAATATGTTGTGGTCAATGGTGTCGAAAGCTTTTTTTAGATCAATAAAGACACCAATCGTAGTTTGGGATTTATTCATTGCAGAAGTAACCTTTTTTTATCTTACGCATCACGGTTTGGTTGTATCACCCTGAGAGTGTCACACACTCAGCCGTAAACAATGGCGTTACAGTTAACATACTTGAGTTAATACCACTTCAGTGGTTATTGTTCCTCGTCAGTGCATCGAGTTGAATCAATGACTTTGTGTCAGCGGGGATAGATTTTCCCGTGCTGTACTGTCCAGATGGGCGATATTTCCAGCAAGTAGCACAGTGTCCGAAATAAATACACGTTTTTCACGTGTTTGGCGGTAGAATCTGCTAGTTCCTTCACTGAACTGAAGGTTCATTTATTCCTCTGTGCACATGTCAACCGTCTTTCAATCGCCCATGTAGAACCAGGCAAAATTAAAAAATTTTTTGGAGCTCGTAATACACACATATATCAATCAGACTGATCCAAGTTGTAGTTGACAGCGGTAGTCCTGGATAGAGACTGGCTTAAGATAGCAAAGTCAAAAGATAACTGTTTCTTTTTATTAGTGAAAGTCATTATGCAGCATTTGTCTGCATTAAGTTTGAGGTGCCAGGTCTCACACCAGAGGGACACACTGTCCAGATCCTTCTGCACCAACTGACAATCAGTCATCGGTGAAATTTAAATTGTGTCTGATTCTACCAACCGGCGAACATGATTCTATTTAGCGGTGCATTTTGACACAGCGGGAATACGGAATGATTCAGTCCCAGACATTTTGATTCTAACAAACGGCTGATTTTATTATCCGTGATATCTGCATATAAAACACAGGTACATAATATTTTTATAATAATAATTGTTTTATTCTCAGATTCCATACAAAACACAAGCACCTCATGGTTCCGTAGTTGTGTATAAACTCTAATTACACGTAATGAATTAGCATGGTTACTTCAACCATCTACATAGAGGCATTCCATCACAAATCAACCAAAATAAGAACGTTTTGTTGCACTTATATTTTTGAATTCAACCAAAATTTTATCAATTAATCCACAGGTCAATATAACCAAACTTGTCAAACCATGCTTATTATCCATTACATGTAGATAGGTAACACACATCATATAGTTCCACATCTGTGTATTAGTTCTACCACAATCTGCAATTGAAGTTGTGTGTTTTTATATGTGAAATTGAGCCAACAAGTGATTTTAGAACACAAATGAATCTTATTTGGATCAATAACTTCTTCTTCCCCTTGCTCCCTTGTGGGGTGGGGTCACTTGGTAGCTTCTTCCCTTTGCTCCCTTGTGGGGTGGGGTCACTTGGTAGCTTCTTCCCCTTGCTCCCTTGTGGGGTGGGGTCACGTGATAGCTTCTTCCCCTTGCTCCCTTGTGGGGTGGGGTCACTTGGTAGCTTCTTCCCCTTGCTCCCTTGTGGGGTGGGGTCACTTGGTAGCTTCTTCCCCTTGCTCCCTTGTGGGGTGGGGTCACTTGTGTAGCTTCTTCCCCTTGCTCCCTTGTGGGGTGGGGTCACTTGGTAGCTTCTTCCCCTTGCTCCCTTGTGGGGTGGGGTCACTTGGTAGCTTCTTCCTCTTGCTCCCTTGTGGGGTGGGGTCACTTGGTAGATTCTTCCCCTTGCTCCCTTGTGGGGTGGGGTCACTTGGTAGCTTCTTCCCTTTGCTCCCTTGTGGGGTGGGGTCACTTGGTAACTTCTTCCCCTTGCTCCCTTGTGGGGTGGGGTTGCTTGGTAGCTTCTTCCCCTTGCTCCCTTGTGGGGTTGGTAGCTTCTTCCCCTTGCTCCCTTGTGGGGTGGGGTCACTTGGTAGCTTCTTCCCCTTGCTCCCTTGTGGGGTGGGGTCACTTGGTTGCTTCTTCCCCTTGCTCCCTTGTGGGGTGGGGTGACTTGGTAGCTTCTTCCCCTTGCTCCCTTGTGGGGTGGGGTCACTTGGTAGCTTCTTCCCCTTGCTCCCTTGTGGGGTGGGGTCACTTGGTAGCTTCTTCCCCTTGCTCCCTTTTGGGGTGGGGTCACTTGGTAGCTTCTTCCCCTTGCTCCCTTGTGGGGTGGGGTCACTTGGTAGCTTCTTCCACTTGCTCCCTTGTGGGGTGGGGTCACTTGGTAGCTTCTTCCCCTTGCTCCCTTGTGGGGTGGGGTCACTTGGTAGCTTCTTCCCCTTGCTCCCTTGTGGGGTGGGGTCACTTGGTAGCTTCTTCCCTTTGCTCCCTTGTGGGGTGGGGTCACTTGGTAGCTTCTTCCCCTTGCTCCATTGTGGGGTGGAGTCAATTGGTAGCTTCTTCCCCTTGCTCCCTTGTGGGGTGGGGTCACTTGGTAGCTTCTTCCCCTTGCTCCCTTGTGGGGTGGGGTCACTTGGTAGCTTCTTCCCCTTGCTCCCTTGTGGGGTGGGGTCACTTGGTAGCTTCTTCCCTTTGCTCCCTTGTGGGGTGGGGTCACTTGGTAGCTTCTTCCCCTTGCTCCCTTGTGGGGTGGGGTCACTTGGTAGCTTCTTCCCTTTGCTCCCTTGTGGGGTGGGGTCACTTGGTAGCTTCTTCCCTTTGCTCCCTTGTGGGGTGGGGTCACTTGGTAGCTTCTTCCTTTTGCTCCCTTGTGGGGTGGGGTCACTAGGTAGCTTCTTCCCCTTGCTCCCTTGTGGGGTGGGGTCGCTTGGTAGCTTCATCCCCTTGCTCCCTTGTGGGGTGGGGTTGCTTGGTAGCTTCTTCCCCTTGCTCCCTTGTGGGGTTGGTAGCTTCTTCCCCTTGCTCCCTTGTGGGGTGGGGTCACTTGGTAGCTTCTTCCCCTTGCTCCCTTGTGGGGTTGGTAGCTTCTTCCCCTTGCTCCCTTGTGGGGTGGGGTCACTTGGTAGCTTCTTCCACTTTCGTTGTTAATTCTCTCCATCTCCCTGTCTTCTGCGATGGTCTTCCACTCTTGGCCGTCCGTACCTGCCCTTTCAAGATCTCATTTGATGCAGTCTTTCCATCTCTGCTTTGGTCTTCCTCTTCTTCTGTTTGGATCAGTAACACACCAACATATCTAAGTATATAAGACGTTTGAAGTGTCTATCTAGTTTAATTTAGTTTATGAGATACTGATCTCCAAAGTTGGTACATAGTGAAAGGTAGCCATTATTTAGCAGCCAAGAATGATATGTGGCCATGGAGCTAAAATTCCAATTTTTTTATATGAAAGGCTGGTACAATACCTGTGTAATGCACTATATTTGGATTCCCTATTCAAATGGCTTAATGTTGAAAATAAATTTCAAATAGACGTATTTTGTGTTTTTATCTAATCAATAGATTACAACCCACTATCAAATCCTATAGCTGATTTTACTACCTATTCCATCTTTAGTCAGAAAACCATGTACGTATTGTTGTAAAATGCAAAAAAAATTCTGAATACACAGTTCTAGATTGTATGTACCTAGCTGGGGCATTCCAAGTTAATTCAACCAATGGTCAATTTATTAAAATGTTTACCAATGACTAAAGAAATGGACATACTTGAGCATTTGGGCAGAGGAACTAAGCATTTACATGCAAATTGTCTTTGTAATGCCCTAGTATAATGTAAACACGGGATAAGTGCCTCATATTGTATCCATTATTTGTTTACATGTTTTCATGTGCCTCTAACTTGAGAAGTCTTCTAGCTATGTATCTGGAATTTGCTGAAAATGTAGATATGTTGGTACATATTGTGAATGCAAAATTCAAGAATGAAAGGGGGAAGGACAATGGGTGTACTGGGTGCAAAACAATTAGGATTTTTTTTGTCCGAAAAAGATTCAGGATGGTTTCATGGTGTCATTTAGTTTATGACAGAAGCTGAAAATCAGTGTTCTGCCTAATGCCGTTTTCTCGTAAATTTCTCCCAAGTTGGCCAACAATATCCAAAATAAATGTGGCAGAACACTATCCTGAAATTTAAATATGTTGTGTAACTAATAAAGGACTATGCACGGTGAAAAATGGTGGCCATAGGACGTGTCCCTAATTCTAATTTTGGGTGTTGAAAGTCATAAAATATATAAAAACTTATAAAGTATAAGATTGAATTATTCTGAATGTATAGTCAGTAGACACCTACTAAACTAAATCTTTATTGCCAGTATCCCTGACAATAGAGGGTTGCAATTTGGATGTTACAACGATGAAATACAGGCTGCTGAAATAATATTCGGAGTAAAAAATACCTTGTTTTGCACCCAGTATACCTATTGCCCCCCCCATTGTCAAGGTTTGCATTCACAATCTGTACCAATACATCTACATCTTCAGCAAATTTCAGATACATAGATATACAGATACATAAACTTCTCAAGTTAGAGGCACATAAAAACATGTAAAAAAATAATGGGTATGATTTTTGGTGCTTACCCCTTGTTCATAGTATACTAGGGTGCTTACCCCTTGTTCATAGTATACTAGGGTACTTACCCCTTGTTCATAGTATACTAGGGCGCTTACCCCTTGTTCATAGTATACTAGGGCACTTACCCCTTGTTCATAGTATACCAGGGCGCTTACCCCTTGTTCATAGTATACTAGGGCACTTACCCCTTTTTCATAATATACTAGGGCCCTTATCCCTTGTTCATCGTATACTAGGGCAGTACAGAGACAATTTGCATGTAAATGCTTAGTTCTTTTACACAAGTGGTCAAGTATAGCCACTTCTTTAGTTATTTGTTACAATTTAAGTAAATTCTGAGACATCAACTTTTTGACCATTGGTTGATTTCACATGGAATGACCCAGGTACATATAATCTACAACTATGTATTCAGGAGGTTTATTTTGTATTTGACAATAATATTTACTTAATTTTCTTACTAGACATGGAATAGGGAGTAAAATCAGCGATATGATTTGATATTGTGTTGTAATCTATTGATTAGATAGAAACACAACATTCATCTATTTCAAATATTTTTTTCAATATGAAGCCATTTGAGTAATGAATCCAAATATGGTGCATTATACAAGCGTTGTACCTGCCTTTCGTTTAAAAATAGATTGGAATTTTATCTCCATGGCCACATAGCATTTTGGCTGCTAAATATTGGCCACTTTTTACTATGTACCAACTTTGGAGATCAGTATTTCATAAACTAAACTAGGTTGACACTTCAAACTTCTTATATACCTAGATATATAGGTGTACAATTGATCAAAAATAAAAATCATTTGTGTTGTGACATGTTTTATTGTTGAAATGCAGGTGTAAAATCATTTGGCTCAATTTTCCACATAAAAACACATAACTTCAATGGCAGATTATCGGCGAACTAATATACAGATGTGGAACTATATTATATCTGTTACTATGTTGGTTATTCTCCATTATATTTGTTACTATGTTGGTTATTCTGCATTATATCTGTTACTATGTTGGTTATTCTCCATTATATTTGTTACTATGTTGGTTATTCTCCATTATATCTGTTACTATGTTGGTTATTCTCCATTATATTTGTTACTATGTTGGTTATTCTCCATTATATTTGTTACTATGTTGGTTGTTCTCCATTATATTTGTTACTATGTTGGTTATTCTCCATCATATTGTAATGGAGAATAACCAGAATTTTAGCACAAATAGTTTTTGAGTTATTGGTATTTTGAGTAGAACATGAAATCTTCATGATTTCCGAAAATTGGCAAAAATTACAGGATCTGCCAAAGTTGGAATGGTCATAACAGCCCTATGTGTAGTTAATACTGGTTATATTGATCTATGGATTAATTGGTAAACTTTTGGTTGAACAGAAATGTGAGCGCAACATGCATTGGTTGATCTGAGATGGACTGCTCCTACAGTGAACATACACAGATTTAAACCAGTGTATCAGTTGCTGCACATGTAAATCTATATGAAAAATGTCTTATAATCACAGCACAAATTATTGTTAACAAACATTTCACCAGCACTACAATATCTAATCCTGAAACCATTCACAGTATATTGTTGTAAGAAACATACAATTGTCTAATTGCATGGTTATAAATATTTGACCATAGATGGTAAACAAAGTTTTCTTTACATCATTTGAACACATGAAATTAACCTCGCCTATCGTGCACACCATCCTCTTCAGGTGAGTTTTGACCCATTCTCCATCAAGTACCAGAACAGTTGGCAGTCGGTCATGGACTGGTTCAACCGGGAGGTCATCTCCATCGAGGGCGAGGCGAAACACTTCATCGACGAGTCGTTCAAAACGCTGCGGTCGGCCAAGGGCGCCTTTGCCATGTTGCTGAACTTCAAGCACATTCGATCACGTGAGGCCATCAACTCACAGATGATGAAGAAATTCAATGACATTCTACTGCAGTACGGCAAGGAGGTGAGTGAAATAAGTTTATATCAGAGGTGAGTAAAATAAGTTTATATCAGAGGTGAGTAAAATAAGTTTATATCAGAGGTGAGTAAAATAAGTTTATATCAGAGGTGAGTAAAATAAGTTTATTTCAGAGGTGAGTAAAATAAGTTTATTTCAGAGGTGAGTAAAATAAGTTTATTTCAGAGGTGAGTAAAATAAGGTTATTTCTTGAGGTGAGTGAAATAAGGTTACTTCATGAGGTGAGTAAAATAAGTTTATTTCAGAGGTGAGTAAAATAAGTTTATTTCAGAGGTGAGTAAAATAAGTTTATTTCAGAGGTGAGTAAAATAAGTTTATTTCAGAGGTGAGTAAAATAAGGTTACTTCTTGAGGTGAGTGAAATAAGGTTACTTCATGAGGTGAGTGAGATAGCGTTATTTTGGAGATGAGTGAAATAAGGTTATTTCATGAGGCAAGTGAATTAAGGTTATTTTAGAGGTGAGTGAAATAAGGTTATTTCAGTGGGTGAAATGAAGTTATTTCAGTGAGTGAAATAAGGTTATTTCAGAGATGAGTGAAATAAGTTTATTTCAGAGGTGAATGAAATAAAGTTACTTCATGAGGTGAGTGAAATAAGGTTATTTCAGAGGTTAGTGAAATAAGGTTACTTCATGAGGTGAGTGAAATAAGGTTATTTCAGAGGTGAGTAAAATAAGGTTACTTCTTGAGGTGAGTGAAATAAGGTTACTTCATGAGGTGAGTGAGATAACGTTATTTGGAGATGAGTGAAATAAGGTTATTTCATGAGGCAAGTGAATTAAGGTTATTTTAGAGGTGAGTGAAATAAGGTTATTTCAGTGGGTGAAATGAAGTTATTTCAGTGAGTGAAATAAGGTTATTTCAGAGATGAGTGAAATAAGTTTATTTCAGAGGTGAGTGAAATAAGGTTACTTCATGAGGTGAGTGAAATAAGGTTATTTCAGAGGTGAGTGAAATAAGGTTACTTCATGAGGTGAGTGAGATAACGTTATTTGGAGATGAGTGAAATAAGGTTATTTCATGAGGCAAGTGAATTAAGGTTATTTTAGAGGTGAGTGAAATAAGGTTATTTCAGTGGGTGAAATGAAGTTATTTCAGTGAGTGAAATAAGGTTATTTCAGAGATGAGTGAAATAAGTTTATTTCAGAGGTGAATGAAATAAAGTTACTTCATGAGGTGAGTGAGATAAGGTTATTTCAGAGGTGAGTGAAATAAGGTTACTTCATGAGGTGAGTGAAATAAGGTTATTTCAGAGGTGAGTGAAATAAGGTTACTTCATGAGGTGTGTGAGATAAGGTTATTTCAGAGGTGAGTGAAATAAGGTTATTTCAGAGGTGGGTGAAATAGGGTTATTTCAGACGAGAACGCACATGACCACCTGCGAAGAGCATAAAATCACATGCACGAATGTAGAAAAATGGTCAGTATTCACGAGTGAAGGATTGCTACCAAAGTTCACAACACTGCATAGACCCTCAAGTGTGTGCGTGCGTGCATGTGTGCCTGTTTTTTTTGCTCATCTTATTTTAGAATCATTTTGCAAGTTACCCGATATAACAATCAAAGTCAATTGTTTCGATGATTTCAACAAAGGTGCGCACTCATTTATTAAGCTGACTGTGCATATTACTTAAACTATTCACACACTACAGATCTGAACATCAATGACCCTGATTCATGATGGGCTAAATAAGTTGTCGAGGACGTTTTAACTCATGTTCAACCCTTTTCTTGCCAGGTCGACATGATGGAAATGCTGTTCAAAGAGTTCCGTGGTGAACCACCTCTCTATAAGAACCAGCCACCAGTGGCTGGCGCCATTCACTGGGAGAAGTCATTGTTTCATCGCATGAAACGTACCATCATCCGATTCCTGACCCTGGATGAAATGATGCAGACCGAACAGGGCAAATCAGTAAGTCATTTCTCACTTGGGTTTACACGGTTAATATTTCAGATGATTATTCCATTACCATCTGATGACAGAGCTGCTTAGAATATGCACACGACAAGGACACGTAGACTTGTTCGTGGGACATTTTTAAGTATGCGCCATAAGAAAATTAATGGCAATAGGAAATGTTTTTATTATGTGAAAGATACTTTGTGGACCCATGTAACTGTGCACTTGACCTCACTTGGCTTAAGACACAGTGAAAAATGTTTTTATCTCATGGGTGGTTGACACCAAACCCTTACTTTGTTAAGAAACCACTTTTAGGCATGCTGTGCACTCATTGTTAATGCACTTGTAGTTGTTAGTGGACTTGTAGTTGTTAATGCATTTGTAGTTGTTAGTTCACTTGTAGTTGTTAGTGCACTTGTAGTTAGTGCATTTGATATTGTTAGTTCAGTTGTAGTTGTTAGTTCACTTGTAGTTGTTAGTGGACGTGTAGTTGTTAATGCACTTGTAGTCGTTATTTCACTTGTAGTTGTTAGTTCACTTGTACATGTAGTTGTTAGTGTACTTGATGTTGTTAGTTCAGTTTTAGTTGTTAGTGCACTTGTAGTTAGTGCACTTGAATGACTTATGTTGTTAGTGCACTTGTAGTTGTTAGTTCACTTGTAGTTGCTAGTGCACTTGTAGTTTCTAGTGCACTTGTAGTTGCTAGTGCACTTGTAGTTGTTAGTTCACTTGTAGTTGCTAGTGCACTTGTAGTTGTTAGTGCACTTGTAGTTGTTAGTTCACTTGTAGTTGCTAGTGCACTTGTAGTTGCTAGTGCACTTGTAGTTAGTTCACTTGTAGTTGCTAGTGCACTTGTAGTTGCTAGTGCACTTGTAGTTGTTAGTTCACTTGTAGTTGCTAGTGCACTTGTAGTTGTTAGTGCACTTGTAGTTGCTAGTGCACTTGTAGTTGTTAGTGCACTTATAGTTGCTAGTGCACTTATAGTTGCTAGTGCACTTGTAGTTGGTAGTGCACTTGTAGTTGTTAGTGCACTTGTAGTTGTTAGTGCACTTGTAGTTGGTAGTGCACTTGTAGTTGTTAGTGCACTTATAGTTGTTAGTGCACTTGTAGTTGCTAGTGCACTTGTAGTTGGTAGTGCACTTGTAGTTGTTAGTGCACTTGTAGTTGCTAGTGCACTTGTAGTTGTTAGTGCATTTGTAGTTGTTAGTTCACTTGTAGTTGCTAGTGCACTTGTAGTTGTTAGTGCACTTGTAGTTGATAGTTCACTTGTAGTTGTTAGTGCACTTGTAGTTGTTAGTGCATTTGTAGTTCTTAGTTCACTTGTAGTTGCTAGTGCACTTGTAGTTGTCAGTTCACTTTGTAATTGTTAGTGCACTTGTAGTTGTTAGTGCACTTATAGTTGTTAGTTCACTTGTAGTTGCTAGTGCACTTGTAGTTGCTAGTGCACTTGTAGTTGTTAGTTCACTTGTAGTTGCTAGTGCACTTGTAGTTGCTAGTGCACTTGTAGTTGTTAGTTCACTTGTAGTTGCTAGTGCACTTGTAGTTGTTAGTGCACTTGTAGTTGCTAGTGCACTTGTAGTTGTTAGTGCACTTATAGTTGCTAGTGCACTTATAGTTGCTAGTGCACTTGTAGTTGCTAGTGCACTTGTAGTTGTTAGTGCACTTGTAGTTGTTAGTGCACTTGTAGTTGTTAGTGCACTTGTAGTTGCTAGTGCACTTGTAGTTGTTAGTGCACTTATAGTTGCTAGTGCACTTGTAGTTGGTAGTGCACTTGTAGTTGGTAGTGCACTTGTAGTTGTTAGTGCACTTGTAGTTGTTAGTGCACTTATAGTTGCTAGTGCACTTGTAGTTGTTAGTGCATTTGTAGTTGTTAGTTCACTTGTAGTTGCTAGTGCACTTGTAGTTGTTAGTTCACTTGTAGTTGCTGGTGCACTTGTAGTTGATAGTTCACTTGTAGTTGTTAGTGCACTTGTAGTTGTTAGTGCAATTGTAGTTGTTAGTTCACTTGTAGTTGCTAGTGCACTTGTAGTTGTTAGTGCACTTGTAGTTGTCAGTTCACTTTGTAATTGTTAGTGCACTTATAGTTGTTAGTGCACTTGATGTTGCTAGTGCACTTGTAGTTGTTAGTGCATTTGTAGTTATTAGTTCACTTGTAGTTGTAGTGCACTTGTAGTTGTTAGTGCACTTGTAGTTGTTAGTGCACTTGTAGTTGATAGTTCACTTGTAGTTGTTAGTGCACTTGTAGTTGTTAGTGCATTTGTAGTTGTTAGTTCACTTGTAGTTGCTAGTGCACTTGTAGTTGTTAGTGCACTTGTAGTTGTCAGTTCACTTTGTAATTGTTAGTGCACTTATAGTTGTTAGTGCACTTGATGTTGTTGGTTCACTTGTAGTTGCTAGTGCACTTATAGTTGTTAGTGCCCTTGTAGTTGCTAGTTCAGTTGTAGTTGTTAGTTCACTTGTAGTTGTTAGTGGACTTGTAGTTGTTGGTGCACTTGTAGTTGTTAGTGCACTTGTAGTTGTTAGTTCACTTGTAGTTGTTAGTGGACTTGTAGTTGTTGGTGCACTTGTAGTTGTTAGTGCACTTGTAGTTGTTAATGCACTTGTAGTTGTTAGTACACTTGTAGTTGTTAGTACACTTGTAGTTGTTAGTTCACTTGTAGTCGTTAATGCACTTGTAGTCGTTAGTGCACTTGTAGTTGTTAGTGCACTTGTAGTTGTTAGTGCACTTGTCTTCATTCTGTTGGCCGGTTTTGTGGATGTGTACATAAGCTTGTAAGATGTACTCTCATATGCTATAAGGGGTTTACTTTGATTGACTCACTCACTCCCACACTCACTAACTCACTCACTAACTCACTCACTAACTCACTCACTCACTCACTCACTCCATTGTAGTCTCGAGCCCGGTACCTGCACGTGGCCAAACAAATGAAGGCGTACGAGGACACGCTCTACGATCAGTGGAAGGAGAATGTGGAGCAAATTCTGCCCTCCCTGTTGAGACACAACCTCCTCACGAAGACCCTGAAGGACTCTGTCCTTGACGGCCAGCCCACTGCCACCGTCCATGACACGGAAGATGACGAAGGTGAGATCTCTTTAAATTCTTTCATACGTGCAAAATCCGGTTCAATCCATATGAAATTTGTATGTAATATTAATGACAAAGAAAATAAAAAATGCAATATCTAATTTTCCAAACTTATTAATAAATATATCTTCAGAACATTGATTTGTGATCCTTTGAACAATATAAATCTGTAGTGTACATTAAAAAAATTTAAGAATTGTTATGGTATTTGTCTGCTTAAAAAAATTGTTTTAGGAATTTTTATTGAGTTTCAAAATGATATCATAATTTATTACTCAGTTCTCAACATTTGAAAAGCATGTACACTTACATATATCATGTTTAGGTTCAACGTCCTATGGTAGGCAAAGGTTTGGTTTGGTGTTTTATAAGGTTTTTTCTGAATAAGTCATATTTATTGTTGCTATTTGTTGTTTCTACCCTCTTTCTTATTAACTGTTTAAACTTTAAGAAATTTCTCATTTTCTATTTTTGTTGTTGTTCAAGTTATAAAGTCTTACCTTTCGCTGTTTTGCCATTTATGACAATTGATTAATTAGATCTGCTGTGGTAATTTAGTAATTAAACTGTGTCGTCAACTTCTAGTCAAATACTGTCAATGTATTTGGCTTTTATCACATGTCTACAATGTTGCATTGCCATTTGTTGAAGTTAATTGATTAAATTAATTGTGTTATATTGCCTTTGGTTACAGCTAGTTAAATAAGTTTATTTTATTTGTCAATCAAAGTTGAATAATTATACGTAATCTCACCAAGGTAAGACAGGAATAGATTCCTGCAATTAATGTGAGGATCATTTGATCCTAGTGAATGGATCAGAATCATTATTTAGTGGATCTTTCCTAAAAACCTGGGGTATTTGTCATATCTGCCTCATGTTTCTGGGCTGTTGATCCTGGCTGTTTCCCTCCCTCCTGTTCTGGGATGATAAGATGTAGTGTTTTGTGACTGAGCAGGAGCTGGGCAGGGAGAGTTGGTTGTCCGTCCTCCCACACGCGAGTCCCACCGACCACAGACTGCCGGTATGTCCCACACCATGTCCCACTGTCTCACTCTCTTCCTCTCTTCTTTCTTCCCTCTTCCTCTCTTCTTTCTTCCCTCTTCCTTTCTTTGTTGTTCCTACCCTCTTTCTTCATTCTTCCTCTGGTCTTTCCTCTTCCTCTCCTCTTTCTTCTTCCTCTTCTCTTTCTTCCTCTCCTCTTTCTTCCCTCTTCCTCTCCTCTTCCCCCTTCCTCTCTTCTTTCTTCCCTCTTCCTCTCCTCTTCCTTCTTCCTCGCCTTATTCCTCCCTCTTCCTCTCCTCTTTCCCCCTACCTCCCCTGTCCTGTGTGGTTTTTCTGTGTGGGTGTGTAGTTAGTAACTGATCACAGTAGATGTCTTTGGCTTAGCACTAACACCACTGCCCAGTGCGCAGGCCTCTGTGGCTCACTGCCCAGTGCGCAGGCCTCTGTGGCTCACTGCCCAGTGTGCAGGCCTCTGTGGCTCACTGCCCAGTGCGCAGGCCTCTGTGGCTTACTGCCCCAGACCAACCAGGGTCCTGCGTTCTGCCAACAGCTACATATTGACCTTTACATGCACTGACATCAAGGCTGGAGGTGACTCACTAGTGGTGGCAGTGACGCCCCTATGGAGCCACATTACAACCTCGGACACAATGACCCATTTCAAGGCTCAACTACAGCTCATTTAATTTCACCCTCATTCTACAAATGAGCATGGTAGTTAGCATGTGGCATTGTAATTATTTTTACTTTGAATATTTTTTCCTGTAAGCTTATCTGCATTATTTTGTCTATGTTATTAAGCCTAATTTGGCTGTTATTTTAGCTTTTAATTTATTGCTATTTTGGTACATTATGCTATATGTATTTTTTATTGTTGCTATTAAAATGTTTAGTCTGTTTATTTAGCCCTCTATTGACCATGTTCTTAATTTTTAATAAGCTGGGAAATCTTGGATCAAGCGCTGTGGTAAACAAAATATATTAATGACGATTAATTTTTTATGTTCTGACTGTTTTCTCGTTAATACATCTGCTGCTTTACTGTATAAAATCTGGTGTGTGATTTGAGATTCACTAACATAGGAATAGCATTTGTGAAATATAACCATCCACAAATCAAAATAATGGTGTGAATATCTTATAAAAGACAAAATCAGATGTAAAAAAACATGAGTGCAGTAGTTTTCTCATTACAAGTTAACTTTAAAATTTCCTTCATAGGTGTGTTTCTTCATATATATTCTGGAAGAAAGGAAGAAAGTATTAATGCATTTCAGGATGGAAAAAGAAATGACAGATTTGTATTTTACATCTCAAGTGTTTCAGTTTTAAAACTTTAAAAAACTTTCCTGCAAATTCAATTTCCCTGTCCACCGAATTAATCTGGAGTCGGCATTTATGTATACATGTCTTGTTTGCACTCTGGTGTCCTTCTAGGGCGCAGTGTGGGGACGTATGTCGTGAACTTTGACCCCGTCTTGGCAGAGGTCATGTCCGAGACAAAATATCTGGAACAGCTCGGCTTCCACGTACCGGAGATTGCCAGGAATGTCGCACTGCAGGTGAGGGCAGGTTGCATTATGGGGATGCGATAGTTCAATGGTTGGAGCACAGGACTGTAAGTTAAGAAGACCGGGGTTCAGGGTTCAAGTCGGTCTACTGCCACTTAAGAATGTGGGCAATTTTGTTCTCCCACTTTGCCTGTGTCTTTTGGAAGAGACACCAAAAATTGTAATCGCAATATGTAGATTTTGAATGCATATAAACAGTATATGTATTACATAGACAACCAAGGGTAGTGATCATAATATGTAAATATTGTATACATGGAAAGTGTGAAAACAACTTGAATGTCTGTATTACATTATTGTAGTTGCAATTCATTGACATTTATTATATGTGTCTAAATACATTTTACTGTAAGCTACCTAACATCATGTAGGTTTTGTGTAATATATAATTAACTATCATTTTTGTTCACAGGAGGAGAAGTTTCTCAAGTACGTAGACAGCCTGAAGCATATGCTGCTCCGCTTCGACACCGTGCTAGAACAGCTGGATGAAGCAGAGGTGGGTGTCACCTGAAATGGGTGTCCATATAAATACTGATAACATGTTATGGATGATTTGTGTTTACTTTAACACCTGAGTGGGAACTATCCAGATCACTGAGGTGGTATTATTATCTTGATATTATGATTGTCTTGATATAATCTTGATATTATCTTTATTACCTTGTCATAGTCGATGCTGCTAGAGACCCATATGAAGGAATTGCGACGGGTGATGCGACCGGGTATCAAGCGACTCAACTGGAACTCTCTAGGCATCAGTGACTTCGTAGCAAAATGCGAGGCAGTAAGTCTGAATGTCTTGGCCCTGAACTCGACTGGCTCAGTGGCTCAGTTGTTTGGTACTTACCTCATAACCATGTGGTCCTGGGTTTGGACCCCACGACGGAGGCCAACATAAAGTTTGAAAAATTGGGTACAATTTGGATGAGTTCGTCTGGCATCAGGCGTATAGGTAAAGGAGGAAAGTTGCTATGTGTGGTCTGGATCTACACACTATCACATGATGCTATTCACACTATCAGATGATGCTATTCACACTATCACATGATGCTATTCACACTACCACCAGTTACTCAGTCGATCAAAGTAAACTTTTGATGATTTAAACAAAAGCATGCACTGTCTTATTAAACCGATTCTCAGTGGACTAAATGAATCAAGAATCCTGCTTTAAGTCAGTTCGTTTTAATGATTCTAAAGGATATATTTGGAGTAATTGTACTGTAACATCTGCCCCCTTCACCAGGCCATCTCCAAGTTTGAGTCGACGGTCAACCAGATTCAGAAGAACGGCATGGACATTGACCAGAGACTAAAGCTCATCGAGTCCGTCAACCTCTTCAAGCGACCTCCATCCATGAACAATATGCTGCCAAGCTGCAAGGTGTGTCAGTCAGCCTCCTCAACCCTTGGGGAGGGGATAATATGTTGCTAGAGATGGTCTCAAGACATTACTGTAGGACACTACATGGAGCTTAGTATTGCGTCGACATGTGGATGCCCATGAAAATGTTGTAGATTCTAGTGGGAGCTAAAAAAAGATTTATAAAAATCTGGATTATTAACTCTGATGGGATTTGTAAATAAAAAAATCCAATAATCCAATTTGTTTGTATAGGACTGACCACACCCACCTTTTGCCCTATCCATAAACAAAGAGTAGGACAGTTATAATTGTACAGTACACACTATGCCAATGCAGTGAATGGAAAGCCGATTATTCCATAATTTCAATGGAAAAAATTCAAGAAAACATACCTTTCTAATTTGTTGCAATCCAAGTGGACCCTCCTTGACAATCTACCCATGTTCACTTGTTTTTTTTTCAAATAATATTTTGTAATAATATATAAAGCCCATAATGCATCACAGTGAATGTTTGTGTGCATGTCTGCCAGGAGTACTTTGAGTTTGTGGAGAAGGAGCGGGATCAGGACTTGGAGATCCTCGTGAGGAAGTACCGAGGCATCGGGCCACTCCTCACCAAGGTGGAGGGTCTGGTGGTCAACACTAACACGGGGCGCAACCCCAAGCTGCGCCAGTACTACGCCTACTGGGAACACAAGATCTTCAAGGCCATTGTGAAGGTATAGTGGCCAGATACTTTCCATCATCTAATTCTAAGACATGGGGCTCAGTGGTCAGAGCACAGGACTGTCAGTTGAGGGGACTGGGGTTCAAATCCACCTGTTGCCGTTTCAATACTTGAACAGTTTCATTCACGGCTCTTTGCCTGTGTCTTTTGGAAGAGACATTAACAGGTGTTGGACCCTCGTACAGGGGAAGTAACAGATCCCACACAGGGAAATGGAATAAAACGTGTCAAGGACTCGTACAAACAATGGTGTCACTATACAACAAACTATACAGTCACTGCATTTGCTGTTGCCAAAAACTTGCTCTGATAATGAAGTAAGCGCCATTAGCACCTTGTCCAGGAGGACGCCAGACCTATATATCATTGTTATTACTGACACAGAGCCTTTGTTGTTTCAGCTGATAATGAGCAACTTGACCAAGTTCAACAGTTCCATCCTGGCAGAGAAGCCCCTCTTTCAGGTCGAGACTCTGCTCGCTGTACCGGATGTTGTACTGCATCCAGCGGCCAATGAGATCTACAAGTACACACTGAAGTGTGTGCGTGACTGCGTCGAAGGGTACGTCACATCGTCTGGGGTTAGATCACTAATTTACTTTCAGGTTCACGATATACAAATGAAGTGCTAATGATTTTTCAACAGGAGTGTGGCCATACTTGTGAACTGTGAAACTTATGGTATGCCCAGATTAAAATTTCTAGAGGTTGGCTAGCAACATATGCATGTGTCAGTCACTTCTGCATCCCTTTGTTGTTTTGGATGTCATTTGGTGGGGAGAACTTGATCAATTTTACCAGCAGGTTGATAAAAGAATAAATATTAACCCTCGGAGCCTGAATAAACCCATATAGGACTAAATCAACCCATGTAGAACTCCTAAATCAACCCATATAGAACTCCTAAATCAACCCATATAGAACTCCTAAATCAACCCATATAGAACTCCTAAATCAACCCATATAGAACTCCTAAATCAACCCATATAGAACTCCTAAATCAACCCATATAGAACTCCTAAATCAGCCCATATAGAACTCCTAAATCAGCTCAGCAACTGAGCCATATTTCAACTGTGTAGCACGAAACTATGTCTCAAGTCTCAAGTAGTTATACTCCAAACAGCCCAATATTGAGCTAACACAGGAGTTTGGACCAACGGCTTTTAGTGTCTCTTCCGAAAGACACGGGCAAAGTGGGGTGAACGAAATTGCCCAAGCTTCGAAACGGCGGAGGTGGAATCGAACCACCGTCCTCTCGATCGACAGGCGGGTGCTCTAACCATTAGACCACTGCTCCCCACTCCCATGTCACTGATTAATGTAATTTTTTTTCTGGCAGCTGGCACATAATATAGTGAAGTTTGACTAGCAACTTTTAAAATTTAAAACCCCTGTCCTTGAAAAATCGACTTGAGAACTTTATGTGAACCTCGACACTGGCAATGACTATAAAGGGGACATATCCTTGTTTCAGTGCCAAGTTGTTTGTGCGTTGGATGAACGGCACGTGCATGGAGACACCCCCTCAGAAGATCCCCGGCGAGGACGAGATGTTTGTCTTTAGCTTCTTCTCGGACATCTCCGCAACGTCGGAGGTCATCAACATGGTACAAATGATTCAGACCAATATGAAGAACACTCTGACCACACTTACACGGTACCTCACTCGCTGGAAGAAGTTCAGGAGAGTCTGGAGGGTCGACAAGGTACGCTTACCCAGTCTCTATGATTCTATTAAGTTCAGGAGAGTCTGGAAGGTTGACAAGGTATGCTTACCCAGTCTCTATGATTCTATTAAGTTCAGGAGAGTCAGGAAGGTTGACAAGGTATGCTTATCCAGTCTCTATGATTCTATTAAGTTCAGGAGAGTCTGGAAGGTTGACAAGGTATGCTTACCCAGTCTCTATGATTCTATTAAGTTCAGGAGAGTCAGGAAGGTTGACAAGGTATGCTTACCCAGTCTCTATGATTCTATTAAGTTCAGGAGAGTCAGGAAGGTTAACAAGGTATGCTTATCCAGTCTTTATGATTCTATTAAGTTCAGGAGAGTCTGGAAGGTTGACAAGGTACGCTTACCCAGTCTCTATGAATCTATTAAGTTCAGGAGAGTCTGGAAGGTTAACAAGGTACGCTTACCCAGTCTCTATGATTCTATTAAGTTCAGGAGAGTCTGGAAGGTTGACAAGGTACGCTTACCCAGTCTCTATGATTCTGTTAAGTTCAGGAGAGTCTGGAAGGTTGACAAGGTACGCTTACCCAGTCTCTATGATTCTATTAAGTTCAGGAGAATCTGGAAGGTTGACAAGATATGCTTTCCCAGTCTCTATGATTCTATTAAATTCAGGAGAGTCTGGAAGGTTGACAAGGTACACTGACCCGGTCTTTTTGATTCTATTAAGTTCAGGAGAGTTTGGAAGGTTGCCAAGGTACACTTACCCAGTTTCTTTGATTCTATTAAGCAGGTGATTGACATAGGCGAATTTCCAAGAAAAACAACTTTGACTAATGTGAAAGTGAAAGTACATCAAACCGTTGAGTTTTGTTTCATTCATGCTGAATGTCATAGATTGGTTTTCTTAACTGATATTTTCTGAGATAGACTAAAGTCGCAACTTAGTTACGTTAATTTTATCAAGCAATAATATGTCAGTTTATGTTTTACCTACTGGAGTGATCGCCACTGATACGGTGTGAATTGTAAATGTTAGTCAGTGTTGTAGTGACACATAGTTAGTATGTGTAGCTGCTGAAGACAATGAAATATCAATGTGTGTTCTCACAGTGTATCTGTGGATTGTAGGTATTGTGTAAATACCATTTGTGGATTAATCCAAGATACGAGGCATTAGAAATGACAAGCAGACATAACTGTTTCACAGGCAGCAGCAGTGGAGAAGTGGTTTGTACGCAACCCGTCGGTGGTCAGCTTTGATGACCACCTGCAGTACTACCACAAGACCATAAGTGAAGTAGATGGCATGAATCTGATCAAGAACCAGGAGTGCATCAGACTGGACATGAGTCCCCTAGCCCTCGCCATCAAGCAGCACGCCAAGCAGTGGATTGAGTGTTATGGCAGCACATTGCGTGAGTCCGCCAAGACAGAGCTGCTCAGTCTCGACTTGATGTTCAAGGTCAGAGTTTTATGTGGATCTGTGCAATGCTGTAATGACAGTAGATGTTGGTGATTAAGAGGAGACATTAAATCTTCAGCAGTGAAACATGTTACAACTTTTGCACTTTGCGTGTAAAGTGTTAATTAACCTATATAATAATGATACGAAAACTGTGACCTCGGAGGCACATCAAATAAGTCTTTAGATGACAGCAAGATTGTATTGTTTTCTTCAGAGTTAACACTAATAGGAGTGAATGCCCTAAAAGGAGTGAATGCCCTAATGGGAGTGAATGCCCTAATGGGAGTGAATTCCCTAATGGGAGTGAATGCACTAATGGGAGTGAATGCCCTAATGGGAGTGAATGCTCTAATGGGAGTGAATGCCCTAAAAGGAGTGAATGCCCTAATGGGGGTGAATGCCCTAAAAGGAGTGAATGCCCTAATGGGAGTGAATGCCCTAAAAGGAGTGAATGCCCTAATGGGAGTGAATGCCCTAAAAGGAGTGAATGCCCTAATGGGAGTGAATGCCCTAGTTTCAATGGTTGTTTCAACTCTGGGAACAGAAATAAATGACTGAAGCTGTGTGGGTTTCTTACTGGAGTGAACAGTAAAACTAATTATTCCAGTTGTTTAGATGTAAATGTATTACGTAAACATTTTGAAAGGAAATATTTTGAGCATGTGCTCTCCATCGTGTTAGGTAAATGTTCTACAAAGCTTTCCGTCCTAATGATATTGTAGTGCTGACCATTTCTGTGTGTCCAATTTATGTCCAGTGCATGTCCAGACGTCCAGTGTGTCCGTATTACTGTGGGGCTATTACTGTGTGGGGCATGGTAGCTCAGGATTTAGAGCTTTGGTCAGTCAACAAAGGGGGGATTGAATCCACCTGATGTAGTTTTAAAAAAATGGACCGTTTTTTTCACCTTGCTTTGTCTCGGTTCACTCATTTGTAGAAATGAGTGCTTTGTACAGACAGTGGTTGATATGTGAATGTGAACGAATAGTCTTTGTGTAGTCATTGTGGCATGGCTGTATAAAGCATTTTGGGCAGTCACATGGAGCATATACCAAGTTGTATAAGAACTTACTTACTTACTTACCTTACCTTTTCATGTGCGCAGACCAAGTCAGAGGACCTGGACCTGAGCCCTGATGATCTGGATCACCTGAAGAGTGTGCTGACGACAATCACTGCCATCAAGAATATGTCTCTGGAGGTAGAGATTAGCATCAACAATGTCCAGGAGAGATACCGCGTACTTGGCATGTACAACATAGAGGTACGACGCACTGGGTGACATGTCATACTGGGTCAGTGTCAATTTGTGTCATTGTCGTTGTCAGCATAGTGTCAACTCTTCAGTGGCAGGTGACATTGAAATTAAGTTGTTTTTATTTAACAGCTAACCATGCACGAGAAAAGATTCTTGAGCAAAATGGACTTGATACAAAGTTTTTTGGACATTATGAATATAATATATCACGCTGGAACAACATTTTTAAGGCCTTGAAGAGGTTATAAAATGGGAATTTTCAAAGAAAGGTCTTGAATTTGATTTCACCAAACTAGGCTCTAGGGTATAATTTCACTGTGTATAGTTGGGCGATATGCTTCTTTGATCAAAAGATATAATTTGATCACAAAATAAATAAATAAATATTGCATTTGTCATGAAAAAAGGTCATAAATATTTAATGTATTGGTCTTAAAAAGATCTTAAATTTTATCAGCCTAAAGTCGCACGCATGCACGCACGCACGCACGCACGCACGCACGCACGCACGCACACAATGATATTGCAGTGCTGACCATTTCTGTGTGTCCAATTTGTGTCCAGACATCCAGTGTGTCTGTATTACTGTGGGGCTATTACTGTGTAGGGCGTGGTAGCTCAGGATTTAGAGCTTCATTCGGTCAACAAAGGGGGGATTACTACTACTACTACTACTACTACTACTACTACTACTACTACTGCTACCACCAGTATTACTACTACTACTACTACTACTACAACCACTACTACAACCACTACCACTACTACTACTACAACCACTACCACTACTACTACCACTACCACTACCAGTACTACTACTACTACTACTACTACTACTACTACTACTACTACTACTACTACCAATACTACTACTACTACTACTACTACTACTACTACTACTACTACTACTACTACTACCAGTACTACTACTACTACTACTACTACTACTACTACTACTACTACTACTACCAGTACTACTACTACTACTACTACTACTACTACCAGTACTACTACTACTACTACTACTACTACTTCTACTACTACTACTACTACTACTAGTACTACTACTACTACTACTACTACTACTACTACTACTACTACTACCAGTACTACTACTACTTCTACTACTACTACTACTACTACTAGTACTACTACTACTACTACTACTACTACTACTACTACTACTACTACTACTACCCCTGAGTAGTGAGGATGATATGGCGGCAACATTACGGAGCCCAAGCGCACATGTCACACATGGCTATCCTGGCCATTGTGATTATCAGGTGACGAATGCAGAACTGGAGTTGGTGTTGACGCTGGAGGATCAGTGGGAGGAACTTGTGCTCAAGTCCAAGAACATCGATGCCAGTCTCATCTCCGTCAAGATGAAGTTCACAAAGGTACCGTACACTCTTGCCAATTTTAAATGTCAACTAGACATTTCTTAGCATCTCTTACAGACAAACGTAGTTTCTATCCTCGTAATATAATAATGAATATTTTCCATAATCTTTTTTACATTAGTTAGCAGTATTTGAAATACTTAATTTGATCATTTAATAAAATTAATATACAATATATACAACATATATGTTATTATTTATTATTGTTATGTTTTTATTTATTTTATTATCTATCAATTATTATTTTATTATTATATTGTGTTAAATAAATGTTTTCATTATTATTAATAGTAGTATTTTACTCTATTTATTTTATTTTTTAGTAATTCTAGACCACAGTATTTTGTTTTTATATGCTTTTTATATTTGTCATGTTTATATATTGGATCTGACACTAAATAAAATAAAATATGTTAATATTATTTTCAAATATATTATTACGTGGGAACAGCTAGGAACAGGGAGGGATGGCAGGGTCAGGGAGAGGCATCTTTGGGGGTAACGTGAAGGAAAGTGTGGGAGAAAAAGAATAAATTAATTAACGGAATGTGAGGAGATAAAACACTGGATGGTTTCGGTTTTTCTTTTTTTCAGTGCAAGGTAACAAACTTTAGATATAATGTACCAGTTTTAATAATTGTTTACATGGTTTTTACTTCATGATGTAAGTTTTTGGTAGTGCTGTTTGCATTTACAGTATTTTGATGCATTGATCTGTGTTATCCAGGATTATGCACCATAAAATAATTGCTTATTATTATATGATTTTGTTGTATGAGTATTCCCTTGTCATTTTCAGTTCACACTAGAACAAATAACTGATTTTGCTGCTGAGGTTCTTAAGTTCCAAGAACGCTTTAAGATGGAAGGACCCAGTAACATTGGTGTCAACCTAGACAGAGGTAGGACACAATAGTTATTGGTAATGTTCGGTTAGAAAACTGTATTTGCTGTGTGTGTATAGGTTTGGACTACATACTCGCTCTAACATATGTTATTTAACCAGGCTAATGTGATTATTTTTGTCTTAATCAGCTTACTTTCCCCCTGGTGAAATTGGCTTAATGTCTTCCTTTTTTAGCCAAACTTAATATTTTTTAGCTGTTGGCGAATTGGCTAGAATCAGTAGTTTGTGAATTCACTCCCTGTACCGTGATGGATATATATGAATGAAATTATTAATAGTAATTGCAGCGTGGCTGAATGCTTCATAGAGAAGTCGAGTTGGTGTTGGAATAAACAAGTCTGCCGGGGGTGAAGTGTAAGGTCTGCCAGGGGGTGAAGTGTAAGGTCTTCCAGGGGTGAAGTGTAAGGTCTGCCAGAGGTGAAGTGTAATGTCTGCCAGGGAGTGTAAGGTCTGCCAGAGGGTGAAGTGTAAGGTCTGCCAATGGGTGAAGTGGAAGGTCTGCCAAGGGGTGAAGTGTAAGGTCTGCCAGAGGGTGAATTGTAAGGTCTGCCAGAGGGTGGATTGTAAGGTCTGCCAGAGGGTGAAGTGTAAGGTCTGCCAGAGGGTGAAGTGTAAGGTCTGCCAGAGGGTGAAGGGTAAGGTCTGCCAGAGGGTGAAGTGTAAGGTCTGCAAGAGGGTGAAGTGTAAGGTCTGCCAGGGGGTGATATGTAAGGTCTGCCAGAGGAGAAGTGTAAGGTCTGCCAGGGGGTGAAGTGTAAGGTCTGTCATGGGGTGACGTGTAAGGTCTGCTAGGGGGTGAAGTGTAAGGTCTGTCATGGGGTGACGTGTAAAGTATGGTAATGGGTGAAGTGTAAGGTCTGTCATGGGTTGAAGTGTGTGTTTGACTGGATGCCAGCAGTATAAGCGACCTTTACCTTAAAGGTGTTGAACTGATGAAAACCTTCAAGGAAGAACTGGACAAGTTTGAGAAAGAGAGACAGGAGTTGGCCAATGCCGAACGACTGTTTGGCCTGCCCATCACCATGTACCCAGAGCTGCTGGCTGTGCAGAAGGAGATGAAGGGACTCGAGATGATCTACGAACTCTACATCACACAGAAGGTACTGGCAATGTATTTATATACCGTTTTCAACCTATTAAGCACACATGCCCTAATTAGCATTATTGTAATTTGACTAGTGTGGAACAGCTGAAAAGTGTCGCCATCTGGTGTTATGCAGTTGGTACCACTTTTCAGTTGTTCCACACTAGTCACCAAATGAAACCACTAGTGTTAAACAGTTTATTGTCTGAAGAAACATATTTTATACATTTTTCCATTTTCCCTTTTTTCAAGCATACTGTACACTTACTAGGTCAAATACAGTATGATGCTTATGAATGTATGTATTCAAGTGTATTACATGTGTATTTATATGATGTTCACTGATTTTCAATGTTGTCTGTATGTGTGAGCGCGCACACGCTCATGCGTGCTAGCACAGGCACACACGTTTGCCAGCACACATGCCCATGTACATACACATATGGTCACATGCACGTATGAATGTTCAAAGAAGCACATTTGAACATTCAGTTGTACAAATGTGCATAGACACATACCAACTATCACAGAATCACGTGTGAATAACAGTCGGCTAAGCACGCTTCAACATTTCTGTGGCTGTGTTGTTTTATTGCTCTCCAGTAACGGACAGGACTTGGATTACAAACAAACACAATTGTCACCTACTTATGCCAAAGAAGTCAAAGTGACACATTTGTACTATAACAAGAAAGAGAATTCCCACTGACTCAGTGGAGCACTCACTCGCACTGTGGTATGCGTTGTAGAAAACTCGTGAGTTGTGGGCAGAGACGCTCTGGGCAAATCTGAACCTGACTCAACTCCAGGAGGGCATCGAGAACTTCCTCAAGGAACTACGCAAGTTCCCGAAGGAGATCAAGACGATGCCCGTGGGGAGACTCCTTGACAGCAAGATGAAGGAGTTCCGCGACTCACTGCCGCTCTTTGTTGACCTCAAACATGAGGCTCTGCGTGACAGGTCAGTTTTGATTACACGCATCCATTTACTTGCATTTCTTTGTCTGTCTAGCCGCGTAGCATTTCTTTCTTTATTTTTACCAGTTTAGGAGCTCTGTACATATAAAAATAAAATATTTTTGTGTGGGTCAAGGGTCCACTTGGATTAAAAAAAAAAATTTTGAAAGGTTTTTCGTAGTTTTTAAAATTTTGCAATAATCAGATTTCCATTCACTGCATTAACAATGCATGTACAGTGACTCAAATTTATCTTTTTGGGGGTAGGGGTGTGTGTGTGTGGTTGGGGTCAATTGGCTAACATTTTTATGTTGCTATTTAGGTTATTCAATTATACAGACCAAAAATATTTAACAACAAAATAAATTTTGACGTAACTTATATTGATATCCATTATGCTTGGCGCATGGTTATTCTGCAATCCAGTCAGTTCTCCTTTATAGAGACGGAGACATATTTCAACTAGTTCTATGACATTGTGTTGTGTGCAGACATTGGAAGGAGCTGATGAGCAAGACGGGTCAACAATTCGACATGAACCCAGAAACCTTCACCCTACAGAACATCTTCGCCATGGAACTTCACAACTTCGCAGATGTCATTGGAGATATTGTCAATTGCGCCATCAAGGAGTTGGCCATTGAAAAGGTACATCGAGGCGATTTTTTCTGTTGACTAATTCAGTCTCTAGGTGGCAGCACTGCATGTGGCTATTTTAGCAAATAAGCACTGGTAAGAATATGTTTGGAATAATCACTTAGCTAATTGTATGTCCGAACAGAAAAAACTATATAAGCGTAACTGAGGGGATGCAAGTGATTCTCGTTTCAAGGCGATAGTTGATGAGATAATACACTTCTGGCCCCCCAAGGGATGCTCACCATAACATGTTAACTGTACTTAATACCATTGATGAGATAATACACTTCTGGCCCCCCAAGGGGTGCTCACCATAACATGTTAACTGTACTTAATACCATTGATGAGATAACACACTTCTGGCCCCCCCAAGGGGTGCTCACCATAACATGTTAACTGTACTTAATACCAATGTCATTATAAAGTAAACTATTGGTATTAGTATTATCACATTTTAATGCTAGCTGTTTTAATAAATAATAGAAGTAAGTATGTTATTGTTTGTTGTCTCTATTTTAATGCGTGCAAATGTGTTTGTGTGAAATGCGATGGCCGTCAGCGGGTCATTGGGGACCAGAAGTGAGCATTTATGGGCAAATTTGCATAAAGCCGACAAGGCAGCTGACGAGACTTATGTCCCCTATTGCCTATTTCGTTACTCAAACAGTGACGTCGCACATGCACGCATGCATGCACACATACATATGCACAGATACAAACGTACCATGTTTCTTTTCTTGAAATATAAGGGTGATTGTCCACCCCTTCAGTAATGACTTGGGCTGATTTCAGGGGGTTAAAGAGGTGGAGGAGACCTGGGGGAACCTCAAGTTCAACATCCACAAGTACATGAAGGGGACAACTGAGCGAGGTTTCATGGTTGGCTCCGTGGAAGAAGTCCTGCAGATCCTTGACGACAACTCCATGCAGCTCCAGGGGATGGCCGCGTCACGCTTCATCGGACCGTTCTTCAACACCGTCCAGCAGTGGGAGAAGTCTCTGTCACACATCAGTGAAGTCTTGGACGTGAGTCGACAATTTGTGCTAGCTCTGTTGATCAGTGGTTCATAGAAATAATGATGATGTGGAGCCGTCGAGCCCTGAGTATAATATGTACCCTGACTTTTTTCTGACAGAATTTCTATACATAATACAATACGCACTCCAACATTTTAGCATCAACCCCCGATTTCCCCCAACTTTTGACAGTTTGGTTGGAACACGGTGAAGAGCGTCCTTTGGCCATGTCTACCTTGCATCATTGCCTTCTGCCATGAATATCAGTGGCTTATATTATCGCTCACTCATGCAAGTGTACTCGTAAAAGAATATATATTTTTTGTACATAGAATGATTGAATGAATGCATTGGCATAGAAAAAACTAGGTAAGAATTGTCATTTAGTGGCGTAAATAATTTAAGCCAATCGATGTTTCCTGATTACCGCGTATCCTGTCCAACATAAATGCTCTATAGTCTTGCTGCCATGTGAAATATGCATCTGGATGTCAGTAATAGATAAAGGGAAAAAATGCGTATTATGCACAGAAAATGACAACGTGTTTAATGCTTAACCATTTCTTGTGAGAAAAATAGTCACATTATTACTTATTCATGTTCATTGTCTCAATGTAAGTTAATAATACATTTATTTCCAACATTACATATATGGAGTGTGTAGACATACACTGCTAATGCAGAACATTTCTACAAAATGCTCATTTAAATCATGTATATTTAAAAGATGAATAGTTAATTAATGTAAAGTAAGTTAAATCGGTTGAATCTAAAACATGAAATGCTTCAGATTGTTATTAAGTTTTTCAGTTTATATACCAGTATTTTTTGTTGATCTGCTATGATTATACATGAAAATTGTGTTGTACTATGACTGTTGACAGTAATCATACACTAATGTATGCATTAGTTGTATGTTTAATCAATAATTGAGTTGCATTAATAAAAAAGGGTGAACAATATAAGCATTATATGTCTTTCTGTCCTTTTTAGCAAATTGTAATCAATTATATGTATTGCATAAATTATGTTAATGTTTTAATGCATTTTGTTGAAATAAGATTTCATTCTTTTCTGTGCCCTGTAGGTGTGGATGCTGGTGCAGCGTAAGTGGATGTATCTGGAGGGAATCTTTGTTGGCGGAGACATCCGCTCACAGCTGCCGGAGGAAGCCAAGAAGTTTGACATCATTGACAAAACATTCAAGACGGTTCGTCTGTCAAATATCTGTCAATTGTTTTTATTTTCAAAACATAGTTATGCACTGCTACTAATCTGTTCCATTCATCTATTGTCCTCTGTGAGAACTTTCTCACATCTGTCCTTTTATTCCTGCAGTTTTGTGCCCTCAAGTTGTGCAACCTTCTTTATGTTTGAATACGAACATTGCATGGCAACGATATCCTCATCCTGGTAAAATAAGATTGGATAACATAAATCAACTCTGGGAAAGGCCTAGACCATTTCATGGGACAATGATCAAAACATCAAGTGAACACATTTGGTTGAACTGATGCAGAACATTATGACAATGTGGTATGAACTACACGTTCACTGAAGCCCACGTCCCTGTAGATCATGAGTGAGACAGCCAAGCAGCCCATCATCAAGGTGTCATGTGTTCCCTAATGCCCATGTCCCCCATAGATCATGAGTGAGACAGCCAAGCAGCCCATCATCAAGGTGTCATGTGTTCACTGAAGCCCACGTCCATGTAGATCATGAGTGACACAGCCAAGCAGCCCATCATCAAGGTGTCATGTGTTCACTGAAGCCCACGTCCATGTAGATCATGAGTGAGACAGTCAAGCAGCCCGTCATCAAGGTGTCGTGTTCCCTAATGCCCATGTCCCCCATAGATCATGCGTGAGACAGCCAAGCAGCTTGTCATCAAGGTGTCATGTGTTCACTAATGCCCATGTCCCCCATAGATCATGCGTGAGACAGCCAAGCAGCTTGTCATCAAGGTGTCGTGTTCCCTAATGCCCATGTCCCCCATAGATCATGCGTGAGACAGCCAAGCAGCTTGTCATCAAGGTGTCATGTGTTCCCTAATGCCCATGTCCCCCATAGATCATGCGTGAGACAGCCAAGCAGCTTGTCATCAAGGTGTCATGTGTTCTGTAATGCCCATGACCCCCGTAGATCATGAGTGAGACAGCCAAGCAGCTTGTCATCAAGGTGTCATGTGTTCACTAATGCCCATGTCCCCCATAGATCATGAGTGAGACAGCCAAGCAGCCCGTCATCAAGGTGTCATGTGTTCACTAATGCCCATGTCCCCCCCCCCGTAGATCATGAGTGAGACAGCCAAGCAGCTTGTCATCAAGGTGTAATGTGTTCACTAATGCCCATGTCCCCCATAGATCATGAGTGAGACAGCCAAGCAGCCCGTCATCAAGGTGTCATGTTTTCACTAATGCCCATGTCCCCCGAAGATCATGAGTGAGACAGCCAAGCAGCTTGTCATCAAGTTGTCATGTGTTCTGTAATGCCCATGTCCCCCATAGATTATGAGTGAGACAGCCAAGCAGCTTGTCATCAAGGTGTCATGTGTTCTCTAATGCCCATGTCCCCCATAGATCATGAGTGAGACAGCCAAGCAGCCCGTCATCAAGGTGGCATGTCACATGCCGAATCGTCTCGAGGACCTCCACAGTCTGTCGGCCGGCCTTGAGAAGTGTCAGAAGTCACTCAACGACTACTTGGATGCCAAGAGGAATGCCTTCCCACGTTTCTTCTTCATCTCTGATGACGAGTTGCTGAGCATTCTGGGAAGCAGTGACGCCGAGTGTGTGCAGGAACACATGATTAAGGTCAGCCAGTCTTTTTAGAGTAGCTTCTTTATAATCTGCTGATGTGAAAATTGATTTAGATATATTTATATATATTATTATTATTTTTATTATATATACATTTTTATTATAAATTATTTATGGTAGTACTATTTAAAAGAAATTCCTGGATTACTTTTTTATTATTGTTTGTATTTTTTTATTATTATTTAAAGTCAATATCAGTTTAGCACTGTTGCCCATCGAATGAGGACTTGTGTATCAGTGCCTAATGCTTGACTAGTTGAAAACAATAAGTAGGTTCCGACACAGTGCATGTGTTGCGTTGAGTGTGTGACAGTTAAGGTCAGTAAAAACACCACGATAATTACTATATATGCAAAGTGCCTCAGAGGAATCTCAATTGATTGGTGTCTATACAAGTACTGGTATCATTATTATACGCCTCAGTTTGTGTGAGTTGTGTTTGAAGTATCTGGCCAGGACGGGCTCGTTTGTCTTGGCCTGCAGTCCACCTAGCAGACAGTAAACTGCGAAAGCAAACCTTGTCTTCAAGTCAGCTATGGCTAAAGTTGTACACTGATGACAGTGTGGTATTGTAGATGTATGACAACATAGCAGCCCTGAAGTTCTCGAAGGGCGCTAACAATGAGATGCTGGCGACGGCAATGATCTCTGGCGAGGGGGAAGTGATGGAGTTTCACCGCCCGGTGCCGGCCGACGGTCGCGTGGAGGACTGGATGACTCGAGTACTGAACGAGATGCGCAGGACAAACCGCCTCATCACCAAGGAAGCAATCTTCTTCTACTGCGCCAGCAATGTTCAGAGGTCAGTACATGTCTTAAGACTGGTTTACATGAGTGATTTGTGCCCCACGGCGCCATCTGGCGAATTATAATGGAACGTAAAGTATCAAGTAATAGAACCACCTAAACATTAAGCAGTATGATGCTCTCGGATTTAACCAAATCCACCATGTGTTGTGGTAATCGGAAGAATCTATTGGTCAGGCAACATCGTGTTGCATGATAGTTTATGATTGATTTCCAATGAAAAGTACAAATTTATGCGTATTTGGGTGGTATGAAATGAATGCTTCGCCTGCCTCAGAGTGAAGTGGATGTTGGGATACCAGGGCATGGTCTGTCTGGCGGGCAACCAGATCTGGTGGACGTGGGAGGTCGAAGACGTCTTCATCAAGGTCAGAAACGGTCAGAAGCAGGCGATGAAGGAGTTCGCGAAGAAACAGAACAAACAGATTGATGAGCTCGTCGCTCAGGTCAGGCTTCGCTCTTAAAGGGAACGTACATTGATTCTCATTGGTTTACTGATGCTCAGCTGTTTGATCTCAAAGTGCACCTGAATTAACAGTGTTATAGTTCATGTTTTAATCTTTATTGCAGTGCTATATTTACCATCTGAAATTGTATGAATTTGGGATTTTACAGACCAAAAAAATCATCCCTTAAAAACTTTTTTAGATTTATTGGTTTTATTGGCATACACCGATTTCTATGTTGTAAAACTGGCATATCTATGGTGCCCTCTCACTGTAATATACATAATTTCTTCCTATCCAATAGTACAACACAGCTATGACTGGTCTAACATTTTGTCAGCTTTCATGTTTCTATGATTAGTTGTTTCTTTGTGTTGGATTACCTATGAACTGGCCACTGTTCCTTCCGTCTCTGTAGATCCGACAACCGTTGACGAAGAACGAGCGAGCAAAGTTCAACACGGTACTTATTATAGATGTGCACGCAAAAGACATTGTGGATGGATTCGTCCGAGACAGGTGATGCCTTATTCAGTTCATTTACATGTTTGCATGCATGCGTCCAGGTTCTTATTGATCTGACCAACACAGACAAAGTCAATCTCAAGTCACTTTTAAAGACCCAACCACCTGTTTGTGTCATATGATGAACAGCCACTTATGTAATACATTATTTAAATTATTAAATTTTATATTTAATACATTTTAATATGCATATAGACATGTCATGCTTATAATTTTTTTATTTAGGTAATTCATTATAAATACAAATATATATATATATATATAATTAATTACGTAAATAATAAAATAAAATTATATATATATATATATATATATATGTATATATAATTAATTACGTAAATAATAAATAAAATTGTTAAAACATGACGTATGTATATATATATATATATATATATATATATATATATATAATATAAAATTGTTAAAACATGATATGTGTATATATATATATATAATATAAATAATATAAAATTGTTAAAACATGATATGTGTATATATATATATATATATATACACACACACCATGTTTTAATAAATTTATTATCATTTACCTAACTAACTTATTTTATCACCCATATATTTTAAGCTCCTCTGAATCGACTTTGTCAAGTTTTATGGTGCTACATAATTTTACTTATTATTATTACTAATATTTTCCCTTGCAGTATTCTCGACTCGCGGGAATTTGAGTGGGAGAGTCAGCTACGGTTCTACTGGGAGAAGGGCCCGGATGAGTTGGTCATCTGTCAGTGCACTGGGACCTTCGGCTATGGCTACGAGTACATGGGTCTCAACGGCCGACTGGTCATCACGCCACTCACTGACCGCATCTACTTGACCCTCACCCAGGCCCTGTCCATGAAGCTAGGGGGCGCTCCGGCCGGTCCCGCAGGCACGGGGAAGACCGAGACCACGAAGGATCTCGCGAAGGCCCTCGGTCTGCTCTGTGTCGTCACTAACTGTGGCGAAGGCATGGACTTTAAGGTAGGATATCTGGGGGGGGGCATTTAAATTATTATAGGTTATTGGGATACATGTTTTTTAAGGTTCAGCTCATACAGGTAGTGCAGAATGTCACATGGGTAAACCAGTTGACCTTAAAACAAATATTATTTTATTTGTATTATAGAAAATGCTGTATGTACAGGCAGAGCAGGATTTAATTTTTTAATATGTACAATATATATAGTATATATATATATATATATATATATATATATTTAATGATGCATGCAAACATTAAGTAATATATATTGTGTTTTTGGTTGTGCATTATTTTATTTTATATGTATTTTCAGAATAATATGTTGCTGAAAATGTTATCCACACACCTACACAGTAATTTCTGTGTGTTCCAGGCGGTGGGCAAAATCCTGTCGGGCCTGTGTCAGTGTGGCGCGTGGGGATGCTTCGATGAGTTCAACCGCATTGACATCTCAGTGCTATCTGTCATCTCCACCCAGTTGACCACCATCAGAAACGCTCTCCTGATGAACCTCAAGAGATTCCATGTACGTGTCCCAACATTAAACCCACATTAATGTTGTTTTTTTTCGCATGTTCTGCATTTCACGGGCCACCTTTTCTTTTGATTTTGATTCAGTGCCTGTCAGCTTAGTTAGTGTGGTTGGGAACTTGGCAGCACAGCACTGGCATGGACTCTTAATTGGATTGCTAAAAACGTATTTGGATTTTTGCAACAGTGGATTTTCAGCCAATGTCGGCTATTCTGCTGATATGATTAGGAAGATAGTCTGGCATCTGAATATCCATTCATTCAACTTGATTATTAAGTTTAAGAAAGCAGCCGAATACTATTCCTAACTGGCTCTTACACTGGGCTGTGTGCACATACTTTCCAAATTTATATTTATGTGTGACAATTTAATACCTTATTACCTTTTAATACATTGATGCATTTGTCATGTGATAGAGTTCTGTTTACAAATAAACTTGTTTCAGTTTGAGAATCAGGAGATCTTACTTGACAATCGAGTGGGTATATTCATCACAATGAACCCTGGCTACGCCGGGCGCACAGAGCTACCCGAATCTGTCAAGGCATTGTTCCGCCCCGTTGTCGTCATCGTGCCCGACTTACAACTCATCTGTGAGATCATGCTCTTCTCTGAAGGATTCATGACAGCCAAGGTGACTTTATGAGATTGAGCTTTATTTATTGAAAGGGCTTGATTGTGAAAAAGGTTTATTTCAAATTGCATAAATGATTGACTGCGGCCATGAATGGCAGTTGATTTAATTCTGACATTTTGAAATTTAAAATATTAAACCTCCAAATGCTTTTCTGTATTGTCATTATGTTGTACATGTTTAAAAGGTTTGTCTTAAGTTATGGAAAAAAGATTGCTCTGGGAATTTTGACTTCATGAAAAAAGTCAAGTCATATTGATGTTTCTTAGAGGTGCAGTGAGTTGGCTGTGACATTCTTCTGGATATTATTTTGTATTTAATCTTAGAACATTTAGAGCAACATGCTATTTTTAAAAAAGGTGGATTAAATGGCTGTTGTTGAATAGGAAGGATGTAGTAAAGACATTATTTATTTATTTGTTGTCATTTTGGTCACGGAAACTGATATTTTGGTCAGGGAAACTGACATTTTGGTCAGGGAAATTTGGGTTACTTTTAATCTAGTTCCCTGTATGATCCTGGACTAAAGTGTCACGTGTTTTGCGGTGAATGTCTCATACGGTCTGTGTCACTGTAGGTTCTGGCCAAGAAGATGACCGTGCTGTACAAGCTGGCAAAGGAACAACTGTCGAAGCAATACCACTACGACTTTGGTTTGCGTGCCCTCAAGTCAGTGCTTGTGATGGCCGGAGAGTTGAAGAGAGGGGCTGCGGAACTATCAGAGGTCGGTAGTTTATTTGTTTCTCTTATAAATTACATGTAGATGTTGGAAAAGGAATATAGAACAGTTCTTAAGAAATATGCGCTGCTTTAATGGTATATTAAAGGTACAATGTCTTATTGTTTTTATTATAAAATCGTTACAAAGTATAAACTGTATTTAATCTAACCTTTTGACTACCCAAATGTGTTTTTAATAAACCACAACTTTTTTAATATATAATTATCTGTTTATGAATATCAATCATGTATTTCTGTACAGTCGCAAACAGCTGTGGACAATGTCCAATACAGTGATGCCATTGCCGTAACATTATATTCCCTCTGCATGCAATGTACCCATCATATTTGGACTGAAACATTAAAATTAAACACAATTACCCATACCATATTCAACCTGTTAAACGTCTATGCTCTAATTAGTGTACACCCCTGTGTTAATCAGCTGGTTCCATAATTATTATAATTTGACTACTGTGGAACAGCTAAAAAGTGTCGCCATCTGGTGTTATGCAGTTGGCTTTTCAGTTGTTCTACACTAGTCACCAAATGACACCACTAGTGTTAAACAGTTACCTTATTGTCTAGAGAAAAAAATGTTGGTGTACGCTTATAAGAACAGATTCCTTGACATTTTTCCATGGCCCAATTTTTGTCAAGCGTACAGTACACTTATTATGGTCAAATATGGTATATATGTGTATTTATTAGTTTCTCCTACAGTGATGTAGTGATGTAGAGAGTGCTGTGTGTGTTGCTTGGAGTGTTGCTACAGTACTGCATTTGCCTCTCCCCAGGGTGTTGTACTGATGAGAGCCCTACGAGACATGAACCTGCCCAAGTTTGTGTTTGAGGACGTCCCCCTCTTCCTTGGGCTCATCCAGGATCTGTTCCCGGGCATCGACTGTCCGCGGGTGCGCTACCCCAACTTCAACGACGCCGTGGAGGAGACGCTGACCAAGAACAAATACATCTTGCTCCCCGACCAGGTAGGGCGATTATCAGCATCAGAATAATCTCTTTACACTATTATTTCAGTGTATCTGTGGAGGGTTAAAAGGTCGTTTTAAGGCCTTGAAAAATTCTTAAAAAAAAGAATAAATTTGTCTAGATTATTTCACCAAACTAAGCCATAGGGTATAATTTGTCTAGATTATTTCACCAAACTAAGCCATAGGGTATAATTCAACACAGGTGTAATGGATTGTGTGGTGCTGAGCAATGTGCTTCTTTAATCAAATGATACCGTTTGATCACCTTATGATGAAATGGACCCTACATGATGTTTCAAGGAAATATTTTTGTTATTTTGTGTAGAATTTGTCATGGAAACGGTCTTAGATTTTCAAAGTATTGGTCTTAAAGGATCTTAAAATTGATCAGCCCAAGATCACATACACCATGTAATTACATATTGCTTCATTTTGTATATTTTAGTTAATGTTTAAAAAAAATCAAGAATAAATTATTCTGCTCTAGTCTTAAATATAGAAATAAAATTTGGATCTACCGTGTTTAGGTGTTAATTTATTTAAATAGTTTGCTTATATATTTTATCACTTCTTTAACTGCAGTATTTTAGCATTTTATTTGTAATTTCATGTGGAGCACAGAGACTCCAGTGAGAGAACATAGACTCCAGCGAGAGCACATAGACTCCAGCGAGAGCACATAGACTCCAGTGAGAGCAGGCTATTTGGGTGAATAAGACACTGTACAAACACATACAACATAACATGTCTTGTGTCGCAGGCTGACAAGGTGGTGCAGTTGTATGAGACAATGATGACGCGTCATACGACGATGGTGGTTGGACCGACAGGAGGCGGCAAGTCTGTCGTCATCAAGACACTGGCAGAGGCCCAGACCAAGTGAGTTAACCACTGTCACGGCCACTAGCCTACTGTCATGGCCCCTAGCCAACTGTCACGGCCACCAGCCAACTGTCATGGCCACTAGCCAACTGTCACGGCTACTAGCCAACTGTCACAGCTACTAACCAACTGTCACGGACACTAGCCAACTGTCACAACCACTAGCCGGCTATCATGGTCCTAAACCAACTATCAAGGCTACTAGCCGACTGTCAAGGCCACTAGCCGACTGTCCAGGCTACTAGCCAACTGTCAAGGCCACTAGCCAACTGTCAAAACCACTAGCCAACTGTCAAGGCCACTAGCCGACTGTTAGGTCCACTAACTGACTGTCATGGCCACTAGCCAACTGTCAAGGCCGCTAGCCAACTGTCAAGGCCACTAGCGACCTGTCAAGGACATTTTGGATGCCTGGAGCTGACAATGTTTGGAACCCCCCAAGTGTAACCTCTAGCATTTATGGCATATTTTACAGTTATATTTATGACATACATTCTGGATAGAATTTTGCTTATAACATATTTGCATACAGAGAAGAAGATGAGTGTTTTGATTAAATGATGCGTAACTTCGAAATCAGTAGTTGATATATTCCTAAATTCTTTGAGAACAATCTTTGAAAAAATATAAACTTCTCCTAATACAATGTCATGCTGCCCTATTTCAACCTGTTTAATGCGGAATCGTTAAATGATTGCACATCCACATTTTCTATGTTGTTTCTCCATATGTTCGTAGACTTGGCACTAATACAAAGATCTTCACAATCAATCCTAAAGACCGGAGTGTGAATGAGTTGTACGGCATTCTGGATCCTGTGTCTCGAGACTGGACGGACGGTCTCCTGTCAAGCATCTTTCGTGACATCAACAAACCACTGCCACCAAACAAAACAGAATTACGCTACATCCTGTTCGATGGTGATGTTGATGCATTGTGGGTAGAGAACATGAACTCTGTGATGGACGACAATCGCTTGATGACCTTGGCCAATGGCGAACGTATTCGACTGCAGAAACACTGTGCGCTGTTGTTTGAGGTGAGAACAAATATAGTTGGATGAATCTTCTCAAACAAGGGTTTGTAATGATGCTTTTTTGGCAGTTGCGTGAATTTTTTCGCTAATTTATTTAAGGAGAGACTTGGGTCAGACTGATAACTTTTTATTATTTCATTATTATTGAACTTAGAGTGCTGACATTTTCAGAAATTATGGGTCATGATAACAATATAGCTGTGAATTGATTTCAGCATTTTGTGTGGGATTTTCCCCTGGTATGACAACCATCTTGGCTTGAACATTCCTTTCATATATATCAGTAACTAGTGGCCTTGGATGTCCTACACTCTGTGTGTTGTTGCTCCGTACAACCCCCAATAAAAATTGCCAAGATTTTATTAATTTTTTGTAAAACCTTTTTTATGATAAATTTTTATTCATGTATTGTTTCGTTGCAAAAAAAATGGTAAATAAAACATTCTTGATTGCCATACATAGAATTGATATGTATCTGCGGGTATATAAATGTGTATGTGCTGATATATAATTGTGTATGTGCTGGTAAGTCAATGTGTATGTGCTGGCACATCAATGTATGTGCTTGTACATCAATGTGTATGTGTTTGTGTTTCAATGTATGTGTTGGTACATAAATGTATGTGCATGTATATCAATGTGTATGTTCTGGTATACATCAATGTGTATGTACTGGTGTACATCAATGTGTATGTACATCACTGTATGCTGGTGCAGGTGTACGACCTTCAGTACGCATCCCCGGCCACCATCTCGCGCTGTGGCATGGTGTATGTTGACCCGAAGAACCTCGGTTACATGCCCTTCTGGGAGAAGTGGATCAACGATCGACCTGCCAACGAGCAGAAGGACCTAATGGGCTTCTTTGAGAAGTATGTCAGACCTGGCATTGACTATATCATCGAGGGCATCCACGACGGCCACGAGGGTGAGAAACTCAAGACCATCGTCCCGCTGACCAACCTCAATCTTGTGAGTAGCATGGCTATTAAGTGAAACCTGTCAATTAAGGTCTCTCTGTGGCAGTCTCACTGCCACAGATGGTACAACTATTAAATTGGTCCTGGTGACCTTATCACATAGCTCCAAGTTGCTGGGGATGACTAAAACTGTCACTTTGTTCCTGGAGACATATTTCTAACATGTATGGTATGTGAAAATTGTTCCAGTGGATATAATTGTCACATAGCTCCAGATGATGTCACATTGCTCATGATGACATTGTCACATTGCTCCAGATGACATTGTCACATTGTCCAGCTGACCAGACAGCTGCATTCTTCCAACTAACTTACCTGCAGTTGTCACGGAGGTGAAATTGCTGTATTTGACCTAGAATTGTCACACTGATGTGCTAGCGATTGTGTGTGTCGTTTGCAGGTATCGCAGTTGACAAAGATGCTGGACGCCCTACTGCAGAAGGAGAACCTAGAGAAGGACGTGCTGGAGGCGTTCTTCCTGCAGGCTCTGTACTGGTCCCTGGGGGCCGGGCTGCTCGAGGATGGCCGCGCCAAGTTCAACACATTCATCCGATCCTTGGCAGCCATGCCATTGAACGACAACCCGAAGAAACTGTCAGGCCCTGGTGCGTTCAACTACTATTGTATTTATTGTTATATATCTGTGATGTGTTATGTGTCTG